>CM042553.1:7870019-8280019 GCA_023630585.1 Cranoglanis bouderius | reverse complement strand
CTGGGAGCCAGAAATCTTGCTGATTGATAAGGGGTCAAATACTTATTTCACTCATTAAAATGCAAATCAATTTATAACTTTTTCGAAATATGTTTTTCTGGATTTTTTTGTTGTTATTCTGTCTCTCACTGTTAAAATACACCTACCATTAAAATTATAGACTGATCATTTCTTTGTCAGTGGGCAAACATACAAAATCAGCAGGGGATCAAATACTTTTCCCCCCACTGTACTTATTCATTCATTCAATCACCTTCAGTAACCGCTTTATCTGGGACAGAGTCGCAGTGAATCCAGAGCCTTTCCCAGGAACAATGGACACATGGCCTGAACACACCCCGAGTAAGATGCCAGTCCACTGCAATGCTCAATGTACACACTCATTCACATCGAGGACAAGCATGTTTTTGGAAGGAAAACTGAGAATCCTTCCAATTTCAGATGGAATCCATAAGCAATTCCAGTTACCACCGTCAGTCGGCTCAAACCCACTCCAGTGGACTGTTCCTAATTTATATGAACCCAACACACTCAGTAAGGACATGGATAGTCCTGGGTTCAGATTTGTCACCAAGCCACACTGTGCTGTAGACATGAACAGCAATCATATGACAAGGGAAGACAACTGAAAATGATCCAGTGTAAGGTCAGAAGGATCAAGCCATAATGCTAGATACATCATGGTTCTCATGACACATGCTTTCATTGATGTCTCTCACTGTACTACATCTATGTACTACTTCCTTCCATTTCCTACTATGTAAATGATGGAACACAGCCTGCAACAGATTTCTACAGTTCAACACTTGTTGGCAATGGATTATTAGTACATACAGTGTTATTAATAGCACACACTGAAAATGAGTGAAAGAAGGCAAGCAGTAACCAAAGTTTCCAAACAATTAATATAATTGAGTTTTTACAGTCAGAAGCAGCCAATCATGTGGTAGCAGCCTCATGTGGAAACCCGCGGGGGTGGGGGGATATGTGGGGGGTTTAAGTCACTGATCTCTGGGACTTTGACCGCGGCATGGTTGTTGGTGCCAGCTGAATCCATCTGAGCCAGTCTGAGCATCTCCGAAACCGATCTCATGGGATTTTTATGCACTCTAGAGTTTACACAGCATGGTGCAGAAGAACAGTGAGCAGCAGTTCTGTGGGTGGAAATGGCTTTGTTTGAGAGGTCTGAGGATGTCAGAATGGTTTGAACTGACAGGAGGGCTACAGTAACTAAAAAAAACGCACTCTTTACAACTGTGGTAAGCAGAAAAGCACAATATATCAAACCTTGAGGCAGATAGGTTACAAAGCTGATGACCACATCAGGTTCCACTCCTGTCAGTCAGCAACAGGAATCTGAGGCTACACTGGGCACAGGCTCACTGAAAAAAGACAATTGAAGACTGGAAAAACATTGCCTGGCTTGATGAATCTTGATTTCTGCTGTGACATGGAGATGGTAATCAGATGGTATAAAGAGCACAAATCCATGGACCCAAACTGACTTGTGTCAACATTTCAGTCTGCTGGTGGTGGTGGTGTAATGGAGTGTGGAATGTTTTTTGGCACACATTGGCCCCTCAATACCAATCGAGCACTGTTTGAATGTCACAGCCTATATAAATACTATTGCTGATCACTTACATCCCATTATGAGAACAATTTCCCATCTTAGAATGGCTACTTTCACTATGAGAAACATCACAAAACACAAGTGGTCTAAAAATTAACTATGTCCCATGAACATGACAATTATGTAATGCAATCATGTCAACATAGAACAGAATCTGAAAGTAATGTTTCCAACACCTTGCATAATTCATCCCACGAACAATCCAGGCTGTCCTACGAATAAAGGGGCCAAGAACCAGTTTTACACAGTGTATAACACATATATGTTGCTCTGTGTGAATCACACTGCTACGAAGTGCAAACGTATTGTCCAGATAGTTTGGAAGCAACCTGTTAATGAATGTTTACACTGGCATGTAAGTTGCTGTCATAGAGACTCTAATGAAAGTGTTTTGAAAACCAGCCTCATTCCCTGTTCCACCAAACCATACAAACGTTTACAGCCATAAGGAAGCAGAAAGGAAGACTGGGAGAGGACTGAATTTCAAAGCCTCTATGTAAAGATATCAAAATCTTGATTTAGATTCATTGACATCCATTACCACAATCAAAATCTGACTGCATCAAAGTGAAATAATCTCTCAGTACAACAAACCAAGCAAGGAACATTTTCACTCGAAAGGAATTCCAAAGCCCACTTTATAAACAAAATCCAACTGTTCATATATTAGGGGCATTGGTCAAATACAGTGGATATAAAAAATAAAAAAAATCTACACACCCCTGTTAAAATGGCAGGTTTTTGTGATGTAAAAAAATGAAACCAAGATCAATCATGTCAGAACCTTTTCTACGTTTATTGTGAAATTGCAACCTATAACTAAAATGAAAAACAATAAGAAACATTTTCGAGGGAAAAAAAAAAAGTACATTAACCTGGTTGCATGTGTGCACACCCCTAAACTAATACTTAGGTAAAAACCTTTAGATTTTATCACAGCATTCAATCTTTTTGGTTAAGAGTATATCAGTTTGGTACATCTTGACTTAGCAGTATTTTGCCATTCTTCCTTGCAAAAGCATTCTAACTCTGTCAAATCGGCTGGGCATTTCCTGTGTACAGCCCTCTTCAGGTCACCCCACAGATTATTGATTGGATTTAGGTCTGGACTCTGGCTGGGCCATTCCAAAACCTTGATCTCGTTTTGGTGAAACCATTCCTTTGATCTGGAGGTTTGCTTTGGGTTGTTGTCATGCTGAAATGTGAAGTTCCTTTTCATCTTAAGTGTTTTAGTAGAAGCCTTAAGGTTGTGTGCTAAAATTGACTGGTATATCAAGCTATTCATTATTCCCTCCACCCTGATTAAAGCCCCAGTTCCAGCCGGGGCAAAAGCAGCCCCAATGCATGGCACTGCCGCCTCCATGCTTCACTGTGGGGATGGTGTTCTTTTGGTGATGTGCCTTGTTTCTTGTTTTGTTTTTGCTCCAAACATATCTTTTGGTATTAGGGCCAAAAGGTCCAACTTTGGTCTCAGCAGGCCATAACACATTATTCCACATGATTTTGGGAGATTGGATGCATTTTAAAAAAATAAATTTAAAAAAAAAAAAAACTTTAGCTGGGTTTGGATGCGTTTTTGGTTAAAAAAGGCTTCCGTCTTGCAACCCTACCCCATAGCCCAGAATTCGGGAGATTGTTCACATGTAGGGAGCAACCAGTACTTGCTGGAATTCTTTTAATGTTGCTGTAGGCCTCTTGGTAGCCTCCCTGACCAGTTTTCTCTGGATCTTCTCATCAATTTTAGAGGGATGTACTGATTTCATTGTCACTGTTGTGCCATATTTTCCCCAATTGTTGATTATTATTTTTACAGTGTTCCATGGTATATCCAATGCCTTGCGAACTTTTTTGTAACCCTCTCCTGATTGATATTTTTCAACAGTGAGATCCCGTACTGCTTTGTAAGCTCTTTGTGGCCCATGGCTTTTCTAGTTGGATGTTACCAAGAAGATGTCAGGAAAATCCTATAGGAACGGCTATACCTTTTTTTGCTTTATTTGTGGATAATCAGCCAGGATGTCCACTACAGTCATCATGGCAGCTGCTCCATACTGGAAGGGAAAGCCCTACAAAATTTTGTTAAAACAGCTCAGAAAATCATCGGCACACAGGCACCAGCAGTTGTGAACATGTACACTACACGCTGCCTCAGAACGACAGTGCACATCATGAACGACCACAGTCACCCTGCACAGGCACTTTTCTCTTTTCTGTTCTCTGACAAATGGCTCAGGACTATTCGAACACGCACTACGTGATTCAGGAATAGTTTGTACCCCAATGCCATATGACTGTTCAACACACATGAATGTGTAATATCAATAATGACAGTGGACATTTTATAATAGCAATAATGTCACTTTGCAACTTGTCACTTTATTGTATTGTCACTTACTGTCTAGCAATTATTATTTTTGTAATTCTTGTACATTTTTGTAATCTCTGCACACATGTACACTTGTGTACATACCAGTGATGTATCTATTGTATTCCTGTCTTGTCTACAGTCTGTGGAGCAGCATTCAAGAATGTTTTTCATTGTACTTTGTACACGGTACTTGTACACATGACAGTAAACGACTTTGACTTTAAATGGATGGCAGGTGTATACTAATCAGCACTGTACACTTCCACATTCCCAATTATAAAAGGATGTGCACACTTAAGTAAGCTGGGTATTGGAAGGTTTTTGTTTCTTTATTTATTTATTTTTTCCGAAAACGTTTCTGGTTGTTCGTCACTTGATTTTTATATGTTGCAGATTCACAATAAAGGTGCAAAATGTTCTGACACGGTTTAACTTAGTTTCATTTATTTACATTATATTATTCACAAACACCTGCCGTTTTAACAGGGGTCTGCAGACTTTTTATACCCACTGTATGTACATTTATTCATTTATTAAAACCATTCAAACTTATTTCCTGAACTTTTCACTGAAAGCCAAACCAGTTACACTGTTATAATGCAGATTCAAAATATTTTGTACCACAGTGCTGTTGAATTCTCAAATTTGTATTGATTCATTTTCTATAACAGCAGCTTTGACAGTAGTACCTGCTGTAATTCAAACGATACAGTAATAAAGGGATTTAAAACGTTTAAACAAAAAAAAAAAAAGTCTAATTATTGATATTTCTTTCTGGTTCATTAAATTATGTTTAATGTCAAGCCAAATAGCAAATGAAACAAAAGTATTAATTTTGGACCTGGCGAATGGACTAACAAGTGTGAAACCACCCTTAAATGCAATAGTCCAGGGGTTTTAAATCCTAAATTTGTTATCCCTGCTCTGCATGGCCGACACAGTCACACAGCGGGTAGTGTTGCCACCTCACAGCTCCAGAATCCCTGGTTCAAGACCAGGTTACTGTCTTTGTGGGGGTTCCTCTGGGTTCTCTGGTTTCCTCCTACTGTCCAAAAACATGATAGTAGTTCAGGGGTGTCCAAACTTTGTTGCAAAGGGGTGCCGGATTAGACCACATCAAAGTACAAGTTAGGGGTTAGTTAAGTGTTCATGGAAGAGGTGGGTCTTTAGTCGTTTTTTGAAGACAGTGACAAATACTGCTGTCGGGACTGAGGTCGGAAGTTCATTCCAACACTGAGGTACAGTCAGTTCGACAGTTCTGGAAAGAAACCTCATGCCTTGCTGAGTAGGCACTACCAGGCTCTTGCCATTTAGCTAAGCCTGCTGACACTGTCAGGTGAAAGGAAACATTGCAATGTGTTGTTTGGCGGGCCACCTATTATACGTTCTAAGAGAGAAGCCACAGGCCAATTAACATCTGTCTGTGGGCCACGTTTGGCTGGACTTTGGACACCCCTGCAGATAAAGTGTGAATGAGTGTGTTCATGATGCCCTACAATAAACTGGTGACTGATTCAGGGTGAATTGCGCCCAGTGTTCCCGGGATAGACCCTGGATCCACCACCACCACCCTGACCAGGATAAAGCAGATACTGAAGATAGATGGATGGATGGATGAATGAAAGGGCTGACTGAACAGTCAATTAGGCTTAAAGGTATAACCTAATAATAACTACAATATCTTTGATTTTGGTTGATCATGATCATTGCAGTGACTTCATTTTAACTTAATTTGATTGACTGGTGGGTTGAGGTGGGTGTGTTTGGACAGAGACTATACTATAATGTACTATAGTGCAGTGCAGGAGTAAAGGAGGCGGGAGTAAAGGGGAAGGATTGTATACACGAGGAAGATGCAACTTGACAGCTAGCGGGCATTAGCTCTGTATAATCGTTTATTTATAGTAGAAACCTGTGATTAATTACTAAAATCCAAATGAAAGTTATTTGCGTTGACATTTGTGATTACTAACTCACTTGTTTCTGGGTTTTTGCACAGGAACACGCTTTACTGTCACAGCAAGAATCCCAAACAACCCTGTTTTGGATACATAGTGCCCTTATAAGTACGTGGAAGCCGTTATTTCATGCACTATGAAGTGCAGTTATATATGGAGAATGGGGGTGTTTGGGATAAGGCTGTACCCGAGTTCTCATACCTTTCTTTGTATCTCCCACACGTTGATGAAGTTCTTGCCGAGTTGAGCTCCGAGGATGTATTCTCCGTTGAGGATCGTTAAAGAGCGAGCAGATGAATTTCCCCCTCGGTAAGATAAGAGATTTGTTCCGGTGTGAGGGTCGAAAATAGCGCAGTTCCACAGCTGCCCTGCGGAATCAGCAGTTACCAGTACCTCCACGGGCGCCGACATCTTGGATGCACAAAGCGCGATTATTTTGGAACGAGGGAGGGGGAGAGGGGGAGGTTGTCTGTAACAACGTCATTTCCGAGATGGATTCGCGATGGATTGTGGGAAGTGTAGTTTTTATAATCAGAGCCTTTCTCTTGTGTGCAACACGTTCATAAGTACTATTGGGAATAAAATGTCCGGACTTATAGTACAGGTGCATCTCAATAAATTAGAATGTCGTGGAAAAGTTCATTTATTTCAGTAATTCAACTCAAATTGTGAAACTCGTGTATTAAATAAATTCAATGCACACAGACTGAAGTAGTTTAAGTCTTTGGTTCTTTTAATTGTGATGATTTTGGCTCACATTTAACAAAAACCCACCAATTCACTATCTCAACAAATTAGAATACTTCATAAGACCAATAAAAAAAAACATTTTTAGTGAATTGTTGGCCTTCTGGAAAGTATGTTCATTTACTGTACATGTACTCAATACTTGGTAGGGGCTTCTTTTGCTTTAATTACTGCCTCAATTCGGCGTGGCATGGAGGTGATCAGTTTGTGGCACTGCTGAGGTGGTATGGAAGCCCAGGTTTCTTTGACAGTGGCCTTCAGCTCATCTGCATTTTTTGGTCTCTTGTTTCTCATTTTCCTCTTGACAATACCCCATAGATTCTCTATGGGGTTCAGGTCTGGTGAGTTTGCTGGCCAGTCAAGCACACCAACACCATGGTCATTTAACCATCTTTTGGTGCTTTTGGCAGTGTGGGCAGGTGCCAAATCCTGCTGGAAAATGAAATCAGCATCTTCAAAAAGCTGGTCAGCAGAAGGAAGCATGAAGTGCTCCAAAATTTCTTGGTAAACGGGTGCAGTGACTTTGGTTTTCAAAAAACACAATGGACCAACACCAGCAGATGACATTGCACCCCAAATCATCACAGACTGTGGAAACTTAACACTGGACTTCAAGCAACTTGGGCTATGAGCTTCTCCACCCTTCCTCCAGACTCTAGGACCTTGGTTTCCAAATGAAATACAAAACTTGCTCTCATCTGAAAAGAGGACTTTGGACCACTGGTCAACAGTCCAGTTCTTCTTCTCCTTAGTCCAGGTAAGACGCCTCTGACGTTGTCTGTGGTTCAGGAGTGGCTTAACAAGAGGAATACGACAACTGTAGCCAAATTCCTTGACACGTCTGTGTGTGGTGGCTCTTGATGCCTTGACTCCAGCCTCAGTCCATTCCTTGTGAAGTTCACTCAAATTCTTGAATCGATTTTGCTTGACAATCCTCATAAGGCTGCGGTTCTCTCGGTTGGTTGTGCATCTTTTCCTTCCACACTTTTTCCTTCCACTCAACTTTCTGTTAACATGCTTGGATACAGCACTCTGTGAACAGCCAGCTTCTTTGGCAATGAATGTTTATGGCTTACCTAGTGAACCAAACTGAGAGACCATTTTGAAGGCTCAGGAAACCTTTGCAGGTGTTTTGAGTTGATTAGCTGATTGGCATGTCACCATATTCTAATTTGTTGAGATAGTGAATTGGTGGGTTTTTGTTAAATGTGAGACAAAATCATCACAATTAAAAGAACCAAAGACTTAAACTACTTCAGTCTGTGTGCATTGAATTTATTTAATACACGAGTTTCACAATTTGAGTTGAATTACTGAAATAAATGAACTTTTCCACGGCATTCTAATTTATTGAGATGCACCTGTATTATCTTCTGTAACACTCATCTTAAGGTACAAATCAAGAAACTTATGAAAATGGTAAAAACTCTAAAGCTTTTCAGATTAATGTAACTGCCAAACATTAATATCTTCTTTTCTATTGCTGCTGTTTTTTTTTTTTTTATTATTATTTTTTTTTATTATTATTTATTTCAAATCTCAATAAAACTGGCTGGCGCAGGCTTTAATAATTGTGGGAAGGTGAAACACACTACAGCACTGATATTATTGTGAGACTGTGAGCAGACAGTGTCAATGCATTGGGGAAAATAGTGACCATTAATGTTTCCTAACAAGCAACCATATTTTTTTAAAACAAGCCCAAAAAACCATGACCCGTGATTTTTTCAAGCGACTTCAGGGGGGGAAAAAGAAGCCCAAAAGTCAAAAGTGTTACAAACGGACTTGGCAACTCTGGTCTCAACGTCTCCCTCCCTGCCAACTTACATACAGTGAGCTTCCACAGCGAGGGAGGAAATGTGATTGGTACAGGACCCAGCCGCTTCAGAAGTTGCGGGGCTTCATTGGTCTAATTAAACCCCACACCCTCTCGATACTGACAGAAAAAAAATCATATGAGCAGATTTGTGACTCTGCTGTATTTTTACGTTGGGATGATGTTTAAATTGGTGTGAGATTTACTTGGGCAGCGTGACAGCGTGAGACAGAGCCTGAAAGCGTGTGTCTCATGCCAAATGCGTGAGAGTTGGCAACCCTGGTTTAGCGCTCCAAATATCTGTCTCTATAGCTGTTTAGCGCTCCAAATATCTGTATCTATAGCTGTTTAGCGCTCCAAATATCTGTCTCTATAGCTGTTTAGCGCTCCAAATATCTGTATCTATAGCTGTTTAGCGCTCCAAATATCTGTATCTATAGCTGTTTAGCGCTCCAAATATCTGTCTCTATAGCTGTTTAGCGCTCCAAATATCTGTCTCTATAGCTGTTTAGCGCTCCAAATATCTGTATCTATAGCTGTTTAGCGCTCCAAATATCTGTATCTATAGCTGTTTAGCGCTCCAAATATCTGTCTCTATAGCTGTTTAGCGCTCCAAATATCTGTATCTATAGCTGTTTAGCGCTCCAAATATCTGTATCTATAGCTGTTTAGCGCTCCAAATATCTGTGTCTATAGCTGTTTAGCGCTCCAAATATCTGTCTCTATTGCTGTTTAGCGCTCCAAATATCTGTCTCTATAGCTGTTTAGAGCTCCAAATATCTGTCTCTATAGCTGTTTAGCGCTCCAAATATCTGTCTCTATAGCTGTTTAGCGCTCCAAATATCTGTGTCTATAGCTGTTTAGCGCTCCAAATATCTGTGTCTATAGCTGTTTAGCGCTCCAAATATCTGTATCTATAGCTGTTTAGCGCTCCAAATATCTGTATCTATAGCTGTTTAGCGCTCCAAATATCTGTATCTATAGCTGTTTAGCGCTCCAAATATCTGTATCTATAGCTGTTTAGCGCTCCAAATATCTGTCTCTATAGCTGTTTAGCGCTCCAAATATCTGTCTCTATAGCTGTTTAGCGCTCCAAATATCTGTATCTATAGCTGTTTAGAGCTCCAAATATCTGTCTCTATAGCTGTTTAGCGCTCCAAATATCTGTCTCTATAGCTGTTTAGAGCTCCAAATATCTGTGTCTATAGCTGTTTAGCGCTCCAAATATCTGTGTCTATAGCTGTTTAGCGCTCCAAATATCTGTCTCTATAGCTGTTTAGCGCTCCAAATATCTGTCTCTATAGCTGTTTAGCGCTCCAAATATCTGTATCTATAGCTGTTTAGCGCTCCAAATATCTGTCTCTATAGCTGTTTAGCGCTCCAAATATCTGTCTCTATAGCTGTTTAGCGCTCCAAATATCTGTATCTATAGCTGTTTAGCGCTCCAAATATCTGTCTCTATAGCTGTTTAGAGCTCCAAATATCTGTCTCTATAGCTGTTTAGCGCTCCAAATATCTGTATCTATAGCTGTTTAGCGCTCCAAATATCTGTATCTATAGCTGTTTAGCGCTCCAAATATCTGTGTCTATAGCTGTTTAGCGCTCCAAATATCTGTCTCTATAGCTGTTTAGCGCTCCAAATATCTGTCTCTATAGCTGTTTAGCGCTCCAAATATCTGTGTCTATAGCTGTTTAGCGCTCCAAATATCTGTCTCTATAGCTGTTTAGCGCTCCAAATATCTGTCTCTATAGCTGTTTAGCGCTCCAAATATATGTCTCTATAGCTGTTTAGAGCTCCAAATATCTGTATCTATAGCTGTTCAGCGCTCCAAATATCTGTCTCTATAGCTGTTTAGCGCTCCAAATATCTGTCTCTATAGCTGTTCAGCGCTCCAAATATCTGTATCTATAGCTGTTTAGCGCTCCAAATATCTGTCTCTATAGCTGTTTAGCGCTCCAAATATCTGTCTCTATAGCTGTTTAGAGCTCCAAATATCTGTATCTATAGCTGTTTAGCGCTCCAAATATCTGTCTCTATAGCTGTTTAGCGCTCCAAATATCTGTATCTATAGCTGTTTAGCGCTCCAAATATCTGTATCTATAGCTGTTTAGCGCTCCAAATATCTGTGTCTATAGCTGTTTAGCGCTCCAAATATCTGTTCTATTGCTGTTTAGCGCTCCAAATATCTGTCTCTATAGCTGTTTAGAGCTCCAAATATCTGTCTCTATAGCTGTTCAGCGCTCCAAATATCTGTCTCTATAGCTGTTTAGCGCTCCAAATATCTGTCTCTATAGCTGTTTAGAGCTCCAAATATCTGTATCTATAGCTGTTTAGCGCTCCAAATATCTGTCTCTATAGCTGTTTAGCGCTCCAAATATCTGTATCTATAGCTGTTTAGCGCTCCAAATATCTGTATCTATAGCTGTTTAGCGCTCCAAATATCTGTGTCTATAGCTGTTTAGCGCTCCAAATATCTGTTCTATTGCTGTTTAGCGCTCCAAATATCTGTCTCTATAGCTGTTTAGAGCTCCAAATATCTGTCTCTATAGCTGTTCAGCGCTCCAAATATCTGTCTCTATAGCTGTTTAGCGCTCCAAATATCTGTATCTATAGCTGTTTAGCGCTCCAAATATCTGTATCTATAGCTGTTTAGCGCTCCAAATATCTGTCTCTATAGCTGTTTAGCGCTCCAAATATCTGTCTCTATAGCTGTTTAGCGCTCCAAATATCTGTATCTATAGCTGTTTAGAGCTCCAAATATCTGTCTCTATAGCTATTTAGCGCTCCAAATATCTGTCTCTATAGCTGTTTAGAGCTCCAAATATCTGTATCTATAGCTGTTTAGCGCTCCAAATATCTGTGTCTATAGCTGTTTAGCGCTCCAAATATCTGTCTCTATAGCTGTTTAGCGCTCCAAATATCTGTCTCTATAGCTGTTTAGCGCTCCAAATATCTGTCTCTATAGCTGTTTAGCGCTCCAAATATCTGTATCTATAGCTGTTTAGAGCTCCAAATATCTGTCTCTATAGCTGTTTAGCGCTCCAAATATCTGTATCTATAGCTGTTTAGCGCTCCAAATATCTGTGTCTATAGCTGTTTAGCGCTCCAAATATCTGTGTCTATAGCTGTTTAGCGCTCCAAATATCTGTATCTATAGCTGTTTAGCGCTCCAAATATCTGTATCTATAGCTGTTTAGCGCTCCAAATATCTGTATCTATAGCTGTTTAGCGCTCCAAATATCTGTCTCTATAGCTGTTTAGCGCTCCAAATATCTGTCTCTATAGCTGTTTAGCGCTCCAAATATCTGTGTCTATAGCTGTTTAGCGCTCCAAATATCTGTCTCTATAGCTGTTTAGCGCTCCAAATATCTGTCTCTATAGCTGTTTAGAGCTCCAAATATCTGTATCTATAGCTGTTCAGCGCTCCAAATATCTGTCTCTATAGCTGTTTAGCGCTCCAAATATCTGTCTCTATAGCTGTTTAGCGCTCCAAATATCTGTCTCTATAGCTGTTTAGAGCTCCAAATATCTGTATCTATAGCTGTTTAGCGCTCCAAATATCTGTCTCTATAGCTGTTTAGCGCTCCAAATATCTGTGTCTATAGCTGTTTAGCGCTCCAAATATCTGTCTCTATAGCTGTTTAGAGCTCCAAATATCTGTATCTATAGCTGTTCAGCGCTCCAAATATCTGTATCTATAGCTGTTCAGTGCTCCAAATATCTGTCTCTATAGCTGTTTAGCGCTCCAAATATCTGTATTCTTCCTCAGCCACAGCTACATCGCTCGAGTTCATAATTGGTCTCAACTAAAGATGTGCACAACTCTGTTTATTTAATCCTGCTTGCACAGTTATTATTTTCTGCCCTCAACATTTTCTAATCATATTTTTGTTGGTTCTATTTCCCATAAGATAAACTAGTAGCCTAATTTATAGCACCATGACCCTGAAAAGGCAGCTACTAAGGATTAATGAATGAACGCTGTGAATGTATATTAATAAATGTGGTATTTCTTTGTGCTACAAGTGACCTGATCAGGGAGCCGACCTCATCTTCTGGAGGGTTGCATGAGCCAGTGCACTCTCAGTGCCGGTCCCAAGCCCGGAAATGGGGAGGGTTGTGTCAGGATGGGCATCCGGCATAAATCTTGTGCCAGAATCAAAATATGTGGGCAGGTGACCCGCTATGGCGACCCCTAATGGGAGCAGATGAAAGAGAATTTTTTTTTTAATCAGTCAATGTATAACCAGCTCATGTATAACCAATGTATAAGGAGTGAAAGACTATTAACAAGTGATCAATCAAAGGAACAAGTTAATCAAGGAAATGAATTATTCCACTAAAACATATGATTAAGAGTGTAACCAAATGTTAAAACAGCATACTGGTGCCTGTCTGTGTTGGGAATATATGTAACCTTTTGAATGTAATCTTTTTTTAAAAAAAAAAAGAAAAAGAAGAAGAAGAAAAAAAGGAAAGAGAGAGAGAGAGACAGCTGGCTGTACCACGCCACCATTAAAAAGAAGTCAGGGAGAGTAAATTAGGAGTTGGAAATAATAGTGGCGTGAGGCCAAGGTGTGATCAAATAAAAAAAGGGAAAAGCCCCTGTACCAAAATTGCTTATATGGGGTGGCTGTGGCTCAGGTGGTAGAGCGGGTTGCCCACAAATCGTAGGGTTGGTGATTCGATTCCCGGCCCACATGCCGAAGTGTCTTTGAGCAAGACACTGAACCCCAAGTTACTCCTGATGGCAGGCTAGATCTGCTGCCATTGGTGTGTGTGTGAATAGGTGAATGAGAAACAGTGTTAAGCAAGTAAAGCTTTATTTATATTCCACCTTTCAAAACAGTGTTTACAAAGTGCTTTACAGAAGACATATACAAGAAAATAAAATCAGTGAGCAATAAAAATAATAAAAGAAATAAAAACAATAAGAATAAATAAAAGAATACAAATAAAATCACATATGGAAAATTAACTGGTTTGGGGAAAGGCCCCAGTGAACAAATGTACTTTAAGATACTTTTTAAAGGTGTTAATTCAATCAACTGCACGTAGGTTGTCAGGGAGAGAGTGCCAGAGTGACTAAAGGAGTTCCACAGTGACCATAGTGACTAAAGGCCGACACCCCGCTTTTCAGCCATGTTTTGGGTACAACCAGCAGGTTGCAGTTGGATGACCTAAGTGATCTAGCTGCAGTATGTTTAGTGATCATATCACAAAGGTATGTAGGAGCACCACCATGAAGACATTTGAAAATTAATAACAGGATTTTAAAATCAATTCTGTAAGACACAGGTAGCCAGTGAAGTGATTTAAGTGCCGGAATGATATGATTCTTCAGTCTAGTACGTGTCAGCATTCTTGCAGCTGCATTCTGAACTCTTTGAAAGTGTTTAATGGAGCTCTTTGGTAAGCCAACCAAAACACTGTTGCAGTAGTCGAGTCTAGATGTAACAAATGCATGTATGTGTTTCTCACTATCTGTGGGGGAGAGAATATCACGTACTTTAGAGATGTTACGAAGGTGATAATATGCTGTTTTACAAACATTGCTAATATTTTTTTTTTTTTTAACTGAGATCACTGTCAAACACAATCCCTAAATTCTTAACGCAGTCATTAGCCTTGAGAGACAAGGAGTCTAGATATGGTATATTTCTGCACTTTCTCTGTGCATCATTTGTGAAAATAAGCACCTCTGTCTTATCTTTATTTATTTGTAAAGCACTTCAAAATTTACAGACTTTCAGCTGTTTGCAATGAACAAATCAAACAAAAGCAATTGAAATAGTTCAACACAACGAATGCTTCAAGTGGTTTCCCCAAATTCAACTGAAAATGCAACTTATAATGACTTCTCCAGTTTCAAAATTATTCAACTCCTTCATGGCAGGCATCTTTGGTACTTAGTAGAGCACACTTTTGCTGTTATGACCTGCTGCAAATGAGATGCATAGCCAGACACCAGCTTCTGGCAGCGTTCCTGAGGAATCATAGCCCATTCCTCCAGTTCAGTAATATTCTTGGGTTTGTGTGCTGCAACCGCCTTCTTCAAATCCCACCAGAGATTTTCTATGGGGTTCAAGTCAGGTGACTGTGATGGCCCTGTAGAATCATCCAGGACTTCTTCTGCAACCAAGCCTTGGTGGAATTTGAGGTATGTTTGGGATCATTGTCCTGTTGGAAGGTCCAATGATGCCCAAGCTTCAGCTTCCTCACAGACGGCATTATGTTTTCCTGCAAACAACAGAAATCTGAGGCTATCATAGTGTGGCGAGGAGGAGGGAGTGGCCAGGCTGTGAGGACGCGCACCTGGCACTGATTAGACAAATCACAGAGAGAGATAAAGGAGCGGCTGGAAGCGCCAGAGAGAGAGATGCACGTGCATTTTGTGTTCCGTTTGTGTGTTTTATGTTCTGTTTCAGTTTCGTTTATGATTAAACTTTACGTTTATGTTCAGCCGGTTCCCGCCTCCTCCTTGCCCGACTTTAAATTGTTACACTGGCGCTTCCAGCCGCTCCTTTATCTCTCTCTTCCACTGATTTGTCTAATCAGTGCCAGGTGTGAGTCCTCTCAGCCTGGCCACTCCCTCCTCCTTGCCACACATGGGTACAGACTAATCAAAACGGGGCAGTTGAAGATAGGGGGGAAAAACCACCTGTTTCAGTGAGTCTCAGTTTCGGTGAGTTTGTGAGAGCAGTTTCTGAAACTGGTTTACTCAAACCGGCCAGGCACCAAAAACCATGCCACAGTTAAAGTCATAGAGATCACAATTTTCCCCATTCTGATGTATGATGTGAACATTAACTGAAGCTCTTGACCTATAGCTGCATGACTTTATGCATTGTGCGTCTGCCACATGATTGGCTGATTAGATAACTGCATAAATGAGCAGATGTACAGGTGTTCCTTTTAAAGTGACCGGTGAATGTATCTATAAGCATTTTCAAGAGCAAAACCAGTGTAAAGGTAAACCTCTAAGCGTTTTGTTCAGCATTGTCTAAAATTTATTACTACACTTGAATCTCATTAGTTGTCTTGATCATGCACTTCTTATATGCTACTACTCAGCAAGAGATGACTGCATATTCAAGTGGTTGCAAAGGCAAATTCAAAGACGTAAAATAGTTTAGTTTCTAAAAGTTTATTTCGATAATAATTCCAATACACTCATACCTGCCAGCACTCTCATTTTCTGTGATCAGTCCCATATTTTTCCTCCTCCTGGCTCCCAAGCCAAACAACAAACCTTATCATGTGTGGGCTAATTTGAGCTAGAGCCCAACTCACTTCTGGGAAGTGTCCGATTTTGACAGTACTTTATTTGTTTTGTTCCAGGAATAACTTAAAAGGAGTTTCCAATCTTCAGAATAGTTTGCCATTTTTTGCAGGTGGAAAGAGAGCAAAATTTTAAGGAATAATAGCATTTAAAGACATCACTACATCAATACAATTACAAATGTGAATTAGACCTTTAGATCACCAATCAATGACAGTCTTTTTTAGAATAAATCTCTTGCAGTTGCAATTGCAGCCAAATGTAGTCTGAGATATTCAGTATGCAGCCTAACAAATTCAGCACCAAAAAATGCACTTTATTGGGAGCTCATGACGTGAGAAATAGTTCAGTGTGATCAAAATATATTGGTTAAAAACAGTTCTGTCTTGGGCCTGGGCATTATGCACAGTCAGTCTAATTGTAATCTTGTTTTTGAAGTGATATGTGCTCATGTGTTGGGCTTAAGGTGGGTTCATAGTGATCACAATTCAGTTCTTCATGTTAAATGATGCCAGTTTTCATAAAGTTATGAGACTATTTAAAGGAAATGGGTGAAGCCACTTTGGTCAAACTCAGATATCATTTTTGCATGAGTAAATCTGAATTTACAAAAGAAGCTCTGGAGTGATATTTGCTTTAATTAACAGCATTTGAATAAGTTCTATATGTTCTCTGTCATGAATAGCTAGGTTTAGTTTCATCTGCTGCAGGCCACTCTGCAAGAAGACCAAGTTCAGAAAACTGAGTTAAGGTGGTGCCAGATGAGCAAATGAGTTTTAATGGGCAATCAAATGAGTTTCACAGATTGGTCAATGAAATTTAAGAATCATCATGGCAGACAGGGTAATCCTTGGAGCCTGGAGAAATTCTTACTACAACAGTTTGTTCCAAGATAAAGATGCAAACAAAGATCAGAGAGAGACAATACAGGCTGTGTTAAACATATAACAGGCAAAAAATGACCAAAATGTGCATCTGTATCATCTTTTTCAACTTCTTTTTTTCATTTTTTTTTTTTGTAAAATACATTAGTAATGCTTTTTTTTTTTGTTTTTGTTTTTTTTGCATAAAGTCAGAAATGATCAAAATAATATATAATGCAGTTTAAGATGATTTTTTTGTCCTAATCCATTAATCAGTAACAGTGGTAGCTGAGAAACAGAGATATTTGAAATATGTTATATGACAGAATATTTTAACAGGTTTTAACTTCTCAGCAGTTATCAAAATCTTTTTCTCACTTGGAGAGACACCTTTCTGATAATGTTATCATAAATTAATAGCCAAAACTCCAGAATATAAAAGCTAGCTAAAAAAAAAGCAAAAAAACAAAAAAAGATTAATGCTGAATGGCTTATTTGATTTCAGTACCGAATATACTTATTTGAATTCAGTACTGTTTATATCACAGGAACAAATAAAAAAAAAAAACATCTTATTATATTCCCTTCAAAGGTAAATAGCTCTTGCAGGAATATCCTTATTTAGTGAACTGAACGTTCCTGTTTGTTTTACAGCAGTGCTTTTACAAAAGTAACATGTGCTTAAAGTCCAGGTTTACCGCACATGTCATACGGGTGTCTTGAAACAGTGTTGTACTGAAATATGTATCCAATTATCTTATTCAAAATCTCTCTTCAGCTCCGCTCTGAAATGAAAGCAAAACAAAATGCATACAATCAAGGACAAAATAAAATGCATAATAATTTTCTGTGGACTTCTTCTGAGTACTTACATGGTACTAAAAGAAAGCTGATGCACAAAAGCCCGACCAGGAAAGCACCGCTTCTTGGTCCAGGGGGTCCATCATTTGGAGATGAAGTTTGGGGCATTCTTTTGCACTTTTCTCTACAATCAAGCATAAAACATGAAATTTCACATCCTCATCCAGCAGATGTTTTATTTTGTCTGACAAATGTTTCAGCCAAAATTCTTCCCATTCCAGTAATGAAAGTTGACCTAAATTATGACCAAGCATATAAAGTATGAAATATGACTCACAGTTGCTTCTGTACGAACTGTTTGCTGGACTGGCAGCCCTGCATTTGCTTCTCAGCTGCAGTTTGAAGACTCTGAGCAGCCTCCCGCAAATTTGTGCACGTCCCCAGCTCAGTGACCGTCTGGGAAAGATTATGCTGCAGTAGTTCAATCATGTCTAAAATCGGAGAGATCGGAGAGCAACATGCATCTCTTTTAAATATGACTCTTTTATGTTAGGACGGATTTCCTGATGGATAAATGAGCACACAGCACTAAAGCAGAGGGAAGAGCAGGCAAAAATGTTAACAATCTTTGAACATCAACAGCAACCAAAGCCAAACATTCTTTTGTGAAAATATAAAATTAACTTATAAGGCTATGTCTTGTCAGCGAACAAGATATCAGCGTGTTTCAGGCCTCCATGATGTCACTTGGCTATTCTGGGTAACACCAAGTAGAAGTGGTTCACATAAACAATGTTTTATGTTTGGCACAGCTTTGGTGATTGAGTAATGCATGAAATTGCATCCTGTTTTTAGATCAGATTTTCCCAGCTATCTCAAGTTTTCCATCTTTAACAGAGATGGCGAGTGTATGTCTGATTTCATTCACCACCTGCAGCTTTCTCCCTTGTTTTCTTATTATCATGTGCCTGTCTCTTGCTTTTAGCAGCAAAGCATTTCCTGTGGTTTAGTTGCACAGGAAATATGTTAAAAAAAAAAAAAAAAATAGGTCAGATATGGCTGTGCAGATTGTAATATGAATTTCAGTCTTTATTCTGAAGTTCTAACTCATTTTTTAAAAGATATTAGGATGGAGCGAAACTAGGAATTGCCAAACAAATATCTCTGTTTCTCTCAAATTACTCTGTATCCCAGAGCACAGAGAGACAGTGTTGGCCTTATCTGGGCAAAGTATGAACAATTTGACCTATTAGTAAAAAAGATTTTTGTTGAAACACAAATCAGTGCAAACACCACATTTTCAATATTACAGGCCAACATTTCATGTTAAACTGACAAATCAGGCCTATTTGTTTTCTTTTCTCAGGTTTCTAGGACTACATGGGAGAAAAGCCTCTATGAATATCATCAGTAGGAGAGTGTTCCTTTCATGGCAGCCTGGAACGGGAAGGGGGGAAAAATTACTTGAATTTTCCTACCTTGCTGCTGTGTGATATTTGCAGTTAGGTTGGCCTCAATGGCTTTGTGCAGCTCAATCTCACCCTTTAGCACAGTGATGTTGTCTTTCAGCATGTCCTGAAACACACACATGCACACACACGAGATGGAAGTTAATTAACTAAGTTCATGGGTTCATGGGTTAGAGGACAGTCGGCAGCTTTGACTGTGGATAGTAGCATCGCCATGTTAAGGAGTGTTTCACATCGCAAGAGGGTGTGAGCGCTTAGTGCCTATGGGACCTCTGAGTATTAGAAATGACCTGGGACCCTATAAATGACCCTATAAATTAGTACTGCTCTTATTGTTTGCGTTTAGTGCTTAGTTGTTCAGTTTTATGATTTTCTGTTCATTTAATTACCTTTAAATGTATTTTATGTATATGTTCTTTCCATAGTTTTTTTATTTTGTATTTTTAAGTATCACTGTCCACTAAGTGTTAAAAGCTCTTTTTGCCTCTTCTTGTGCAATCTGGGATGAACATTTCATAATGCAAGTATATCTCTTATCACTTGTCAATTTTTCAGGAAGAGCACAGCTTGATCTCCCACCCACTGTGTCCATTTTAAAATATCAAAATCATTTCAACCTCACCTGTTATAGAAAGCACTTAAAAACACCCCAAGGAGAAGGTAATCCACTTGAATGGCCATTGTTCAAGCCATAATATCCAACAGGCAGAAACCAATAAGCAGAAACACTTACATTGTGCTGCTGACAAGAGTCCAGGGACTGATTGAGGAATTGCAGTTGGTCTTTCAGCTGGTCTATGTGAGTCAGCAACAGGCTCTGGTTGGTGCGGCCCTGCCTCACCAGCTCTTCCAACGCATGCCGGTCTTTGGTCCATATGTTTTTTTCATTGGCAAACTCTTCCTTGAGGGTCTTCAGGTTGGTGTTGCACTCTCTGGCCCCCTTCAAGTCAGGCGAGGTGGCCCATACCACTATGATGATGAGTGAAATAATCGACCAAAGTGCCAGCAAAGCGATGAAAATGCTGCGCACCGTGTGTGACGATTTGGAGGCAGCCATCCTGATAGACAAGCTGTTCGAATGAAATACCAATGATTAAAAAAGTCCAGTCAGGGCTGAAAGTCTCAAAGAAGGTGTGTGTGTGAGTGTTTGAGGCATAGGCTGGCTGCTTTTAAGGGCTGGACTTCCCCCTTAAACCTCTGTCTACTGCTGGGCAGGAAAAGAGGTGTGGCCTTGCTCCTGGTGCTGCGATGCATGCCCAGGAAAACCTGCTCATACCATTTCTCCTTATCCTTACATGAGGCAAGATGTACAGCTTTGAAAAGATTTGAAAAGAAATGCAATGCAATGTCACATTTCATCGGAAAGTGAAAGTAAAAATCACTCTCGGTTTCCACAGAAAGTGTTCGTCTGTGCATGTGTTTCGAATTCCATTTCTCACTCTCAGGGAGTGCACTGGCAGGTTTCCCAGCTCCAGAATTGAGACATGAAGCCTGCTGGAGAGAGGAAAGTATCGCAGCTTGTTTGTCCCGTCAACTATGTCTTGTTTAGCGCACTTTCATAAGACCACTAGAGCAGGAGCCACTCAGTGTTTCCAGACGCCATGCCAGGTTTTGAGAGGACACACACACACACACACACACACACACACACACACACACACACACACACACACACACACAGGGTCCCCACCCTGTACAGCCATTCCATTAACTGCCATTCTAAAAAGGATTGGTCTGGATTCCTCCCCCTGTAAAGACCAACATTAAAAGCTAAATGTTTGTGTAATCAAATTAACACCATAAACTCTCATCTTATTATTCAGTTATGCATCTTAAGACATATAATATTAGTAATTTCTATGCATTCAGTGTGAGGAATGTAAGTTGAAAAGGAGTTAAAAATACAAATGTGGATAGGAAACCATTTCTATGATGTATTGATCTTTCCATGCAACAAGTAAGCCAAACTTAGTCATCCTTAGTAACCGTTTTATCCTGGTTATACTGTAGTTGCTCCAAAGCCAAAGACAGGAACACTGCTGAACAAGGCAGGAATACAGCCTGGATGGGGATGACATTCATCGCAGGGCAGATTATAAAATGATCCCATTGCACTCTCACAAAAAATAAATAAATAAATAAATAAAAAATTGGTTTCTTATTTGGTCCATCAGTCTTGCGTTGAGGACAGTCTTGCTTTGTGTAAACTCAGCCTCAAGTTTGTACATGGTCTATACCAAATTCCAAGAGCACCCTCTTCTGGTTCACACATTACTCAGCCATTCAACATGCTGGACTCTCTTAAACTGTGAGTCACTCAGCATGATTATTTAATGATGATGGATAGTGGTTTGTCCTATAAATTTACATCCTTAAAGCAATTGAGTAAAACACGCCTTTGAAGTTTTAAGTTGGAAGTGCAACTTGACTGAGCTTGGTTTCTTTAAGGATTTTTAATATCAGATTAATCAAATGTATTTTTGGAATGCTGTATCTACTCTTGAAATTTATTTGTAAACACAGTAAAGTATAGCGATGCATAGAGCCATTAAATGCACTGCTTTTATCTCCCACATTTTCACCTTTCTTGTCTTGCCAGTTCCTACCCACTAGCTAACTCTCCCCTATCGCATGACACCAACCAACCTAAGGGAGGGTGGAGAAAACGTGCTTCCTCTGAGACACAAGAAGCCAACATCCCAATCAGAACCCAATCAGGGCCAGCCCAGGCTCTGTTGGTGCCCTAGGCAAGATTTTAGATTGGCCCACCCCGACACCACCATCGCAAAAATAAATAAATAAATAAATAATAATTTTTAAAAAATGAAAACATTTACTTTTCAAATGCACTCAAATTTACTATTATATTACATAGATAACAAAATAGATTATATTATGTAGATAACAACATAGATTACAAAAATATGAAGTAAAGAACTGGTGATAATAACAAATAACAAATCTGAGTAACAAACGTGTTTCAAATTACCTTCTGATTGTTTAAAAAAAAAAATCACACAAGAATTAAACAAAATACAAACAGGCAAAAAAGTGCAATAAACTATAGATACATGATACATTCCAGCACACTACAGTGAACATTGCGAGGTTATTCACATTTGGGTAGTCACTTTTTGTGCAAAAATTTGAGAATTTGTTCTGAACTTGAGACTTCTTTTCAAAACTGCACATACCTGGACACCTTTACAGCAAACTCAGCAATGATTGGATCAAAAAACAAATTTTGAGACACATCATAATTGATGCTGTTCACTGCAAGTCCAGTGAGATGCTCTTGGGCTCATGGTAGACCTCAAGTATGTTTTAATCAGCTTGAGGTTTGAAAAGTTTCTCTCCGCAGCTGCCACTGTCACCGGGATAGTCACAGATATCCTCAGTGCCACCCACATGTTTGGGTAGATTTCTTGCAGTCACTTTTCATGCAAAAAGTCAAGAATCTCCATGATGGTCTTGTTGGTTGATGGTGAAGCTGGGAAGAGACCAGACATGAGCTATACTCAGACCGAAATAAAGAAATGCAAACACACACAAGACAAACAAGTGTGCCTAATTCTTAATAAATTAAAACAATGGGTAAAAAAGAGAAAGCAATATAAAATATGTACCAAAATAGACCTACAAAAAATAGACTATATAACTGAATGTACAGTGGGTGTAGAAAAGAATCACCCCCCTTTAAAATAATCACATTTTGTTGCTTTTCAGCCTGAAATGAAGACGGACACCGTTTTTCTTTTATCCAGCTGTATTTGCTCAGTGCAACTTAACATCCAAGTGAAAAATATAACACCAACATGTCAGAAAAAAATAAAAATAACTAAAAAACCAGAATCACTGAGTTGGAAAAAGGATCACCCTCTTGCTTTAATTTGCCTTAATTTTTTAATTACAGCCTTTAGACTGTTGGGATATGTCTCTACTAACTTTGCACAGCTAGACTTTGCAATATTTGCCCACTCTTCTTTGCAGAACTGCTCAAGTTCAGTTAAATTTGATGGGGACCATTTGTGGACTTCAGTCTTCAAGTCATTCCACAGATTTTCAATGGGGTTTAAGTCTGAGCTCTGACTAGGACATGCAAAGACATTCACCTTTTTCTCCTTCAACCACTGTGTGGTCAGTTTTGCTGTGTGCTTTGGGTCATTGTCATGTTGGAAGGTAAATCTTCTTCCCATTGACAACTTTCTGGCAGAGGGCAGCAGATTTTCCTCAAGAATTTGATGGTATTTTGCCTCATCCATTTTCCTTCTATTCTGACAAGTGCTCCAGTCCCTGCTGCAGAGAAACACCCCCATAACAGGATATTACCACCTCCATGCTTTACTGTAGGAATGGTGTTATTTGGATGGTGAGCTGTATTGGATTTCAGCCAGACATATCGTTTGGTGTTGAGGCCAAATAATTCAATTTTAGTCTCATCTGACCATAACACCATGTGGCCTCAGAATCTTCAAGGTGCGTTTTAGCAAAGCTCAGTCATGGGTGGCTTTTTTCTTGCAACCTTCCCATACAAGCCACCTTTGTGGAGAATTTGTGATATTGTTGTCACATGCACACAATGACCACTCTTTGTCATAAATTCCTGCAACTGCTTCAGAGTTGCTGTAGGCCTCTTGGTGTGCTTCTAGGCATTGATAAAGCCTTTGAAATTTTTTTGTATCCATCTCCTGACTTGTGCCTGTCCACAACTTTATCCTGGAGATCTTTTGACAGTGCCTTGCCACCCATAGTTGATTGTTTGCTTCAGTTACACTACAAAATGCTCCAGGAAAGCTCTTTTCATGCTGAGCTAATCAAAATGACCACAGCTGATCACAGTTGAAAGTCAAATGGCTTTGTGTGCCATTAAGAAGGTGATTAGCTACACCTTATTGAGTTTACAAGTCATTTTTAGGAGGGAGGTGATCCTTTTTCCAACTCAGTGATTCTGTTTTTTTATTTTTTATTTTATTTTTTCTGACATGTTGGTGTTATATCTTTCACTTGGATGTTATAAGTTGCACTGAGTAAATACAGCTGGATAAAACAAAAACTGTGTCCGTCTTCATTTCAGGCTGAAAAGCAACAAAATGTGATTATTTTAAAAGGGGGGTGATTCTTTTCTATACCCACTGTATATCTGTATACATAGGCCGCAGTGTCAATCTTGAGGATGAGCGCCCTGGCCCTACCTCAGAAAAATATTTCAATATGCAGGAGTAAGCAAATACTTATATAAAATGAGGTACCTCATTTGCCTCATGACAGGAATGAACTGTTACCAAAGCTATCTAATTTGACAAAACATGTTAAGATAAGTCAAGTTTCACTAATCTGCTAACATTATCTCGTCTGGTTCTTGGCTAACATTAATGCTCATGGCTCTATTTAACTACATTAGTCTGTTTTCTTTGCTAATTTCAGGTTAGACTAGCATCAATTCTAGTAGCTATCATAATTGGCTAGGCAGCAAGTCAAATTCTAGCTAATGGTGAATATTAGTTTTTTTGTTTTTTTTACAGGATATTTTACTTCCGAATAATTAGCACTTTAATTTCTATATCAGGAAGATTAGAGGCAAGGATGGATTCCTTCATTCATTTTATGTTCTCAAATCTAAATTCAAGTAGTCATCTACATTTAATGTTAAGTCTAGTTTTAGTCCCCTATTCAAAAAGTTAGCTTTCACATGAAAACATGACCTACCAAATATCATCAGTAAAAACATTTACTTTTTCACTTTTTAATACCTGAGTACATTTACAATAGCAACTTTTTACTTTCACTTGCGTACATTTTTAGCTGGATACTTCCACTTTTAACCGAATAAGACTTTGACACTTTCACTTAAGTTTAATTTCTCAGTACATTTCCTTATTATTATACTAAAATATTGATAAATGAGGCCCACTTTTTTGATATTTATCATTTTTCCCAAATAGGCATTATTATCGGTGACCAAAGTGATGCAATAGATTTATGAAAACTACAAAGAGAAAGATCTAGCTTTGAATGCAATTTAAATGTTATTGAACTCCTTCTAGTTAGAAATCATGCCGTTTGACATTTCACAAAAGTTTTTCATAAACATTCTGAAAACCTATGTATGTTTTCATTTTATGTATTGTGTGTAGATTAAATTAAAAAATGAACTTCATACATTTTACAATTAGACTGTAACATAAAAGAATGAGGAACAAGTAAATGGATATTAATATTTTTCTAAATGTACTCTACTAAAAAAAAAAAAAAAAAAAAAAAAAAAAAAAAAAAAAAAAAAAAAAAACCTCATTGTGCTAGTTTCAGTTCCGTCAAGTCCAACCAATCAACCTGAGGGTGGTAAGAAACTGGCAGGTGTCAGTAGTCAGTGAGATAATACGTGTCGTCATACAGACACTCCATCCTATAAGCTCACATCACACAGCCAATTTCTGCAGCTCGAAATGATTCATAAAGTTGCTCTGCTTTTCTTCTTCTGTATCACATTGCACTGTGAGTACCTTATTTCCTCCTCTGATAGTCACTGAGCAATCAGAATGGAAAAGTATATTAGATTGTGTTAATATTAGATCATTATAAATGTGTTATAATAATCCATTCATAATATGTTGCTGATCTAATGGTACAGTTCTCTTTAGTTGTTATTATTATGTAATGACTACTACATAATAGTATGATATGATAACTGATAAATAATATCATATAGAAATCGAAACAGGAGTGTGATTTTTACCAGCATTTGTGAGTTTAGATGTTAAGATTTGAGTTTTTTTGGTCTTGAATACAATTCCTGTGAAGTTTTCGCTTATGAAATGCACTCTGTAAAAAAAATTTTAATTCACAAGGATAAAAAAATAAAAAAAAATTCACAAGGATAGTAAAACAAGTGTGTGTGTGTGTGTGTGTGTGTGTGTGTGTGTGTGTGTGTGTGTGTGTGTGTGTGTTCACATGTGTGTTCTTCTAGGCTTTTTATGGCAAACCTCCACAGGCATCTCAGTGAAACAGGGCAAAAATGTTACCCTTATCTGCCCACTAAAGATCAAAGAGAACATCGGGGTAGTGACCTGGTACAAGCAGAATCCTGGTCAAGGTGTACAATTGCTGCTGAGCTACAACTTCACTGTGCCCCCAAATGTGCGCTACGCTGAAGGAATTAACACGCACAAATATGTGCTGTTACCCCGGACCAGGCCCAGAGCGCATAATCGGTTACGGATCATAAGTGCTGAAGAAAAAGACACAGCAACTTATTACTGTGCATATTCTGAAACAATTCAGAAAAAGGAAAACATACCTTAGGTACAGCCGATTAAAAAAAAAAAAAGATGTGTAAAGATCACTTTGTGTATGTGCTTATACAGATCTTTGCGTTAAACCTTATTAATAACTTTTATTTTGTCTTCAGACTTAACTTTTCATCAGCCTCATATCATTATTTCTATGCAGCATTTTCATTATTTTGTTTTCTTGCATATTGTTTACACTGAACTGATTTCATATTAAAGACCAATAGACATCACTGATTTTATTGATTCATCATTGATTAACCTGTGCAGAATGATCACTGTATTCTAGTGAAAAGATATTACATACAGTAATTAATAATAAAGTGTGCATGTAAACTTTTCTATTGTCACCTTATCTAAAACAGACAAGGGGCAGCTTTCTCCCAAGCACCTGGTGGTTACTGTAAAGACCTATATATATGCAAAAACAAAACTCTGTGGTCAGGAACTCAGAGTTAATTGTGACCATGGTTGTACCCAGGGGTTTAATTGGGATTTGTTATTTGTGGGGGGGGGGGGGGGGGTGCTCTGTGGTTTCAGGTTTTCGAGGGGTACACATGTGTATGCAAAGCCTACAAAATCTTATCAATTGACAAACTGTAAAATAAAACAAGTTGAGAGAGCCCTCTGCTATGAACACTAACATGCTGATCAAAATCATTCTAGATACTGGCAGTGTGCAAAGCTACATCTGATGACAATAAAATCTTTGTGTAGGCCTGTGCCTTCTTCTTTGTGTCAGTATCAAATATAGGAATGATGTAAACATTAAAGGAGAGAATATAAATACAAAATATTAAGAGTAGAACAGTCTTTTTATTAGGAAAATTAAACTGGAATTGACTTTCTAGCACAGAGTGGCCCACGGTACCCGGTATTTATTTATTTATTTATTTATTTATTTATTTATTTATTAATTATAGGCTACCATTGGATAAAGTACAATTGTGATGATCCGAAAAGGAGGACAAATGAGCGTCCGTCTCAAGGCTGTGCCGGTAGACGGACATGGTATTTTAAAACCGGACTGTCCGACCTAAAATCGGACAGATGGCCACCCTATTTAACATTTTTATTTTAAACAGTTGGCAAATATTGCTGTATTCAGCCTCATCATGTGTATTCAGCCTCGACTTCAGTGAACAGTAAACCCCGCCTACTTTGATTTGATTGGCCATCTCAAACATTTTGACATTGACGAGCGCTGTTAGACTGCTGCAATGAGCCAGAGCCTGCTAAATAGATTAATCATTTTGAGTCATGTTGGCCGCGCGGGCATTCGCCTGGGCCGACAGAAAACGGAACTGTACTATCATTCGTTCTTTATATATTTACATAGCAATGGCCGGCTCACATTGTCCAGCGGCCCACCGGGAAAACTCCCGGAGCTCCAGATGGCCAGTCCGCCCCTGACACCATATGATATGAAATGGACTCAAGAACAGCAGGCGTTGTAGGCGCTAGAACATGCTAGTAAGCGAATGTACCTGAGAAAAAAAATACATATAGCCTATACTGTTGAAAATGTACGAGGAAAGTCGTAAGCCTATGTGCCGGGGCTCAGCCCCGGAGGGCCCCTGCCCAATTTAACCCCTGGTTGTACCACAAATGTAACCTGCTGTTCCAGTTTCTCCTTTAAGTTCACGAGGGCTCGGCATAGCTATAGCTATAAGCTCATAGCGGTTTTGCTTGCTAGCTATCCTCCAGCTTTCTAGCTAAAAGAATGATGAATAATAAACCATGTGAAATCTTTTAAACACTTAATTTTACATATCCTCCCTGATGAAGTCAGGCTTGTTCTAGCCAGAAAAGCATTTGTTCTAAAATCCACCACCATGAGTGTCAGTTTACGTTATCACTACACAAAGCACTTTAGAAGGTGTTAGACAATACAAACTGTACATGCTGTAAACTGTATATACAAAATATGCGCAATATACAGTATACTCTATATATGTATAATGTTTCATGGGAAAGAGGAAAAAAATGACACACATGCACAAATGCTACTCTGTGAGCAGAAGTAGTTATAGTGGGTGCATTTGGCTCAGCTACAATGCCAACAGCTCTTTCCTGTTTTTTAACAGCTCCCAAGTGCACAACTGTCAGACGAGCTTGTTTTTACTGTATAACTGTCAGGTGCCTTTGGAAAACACCAACCACAACTACATAACACATAAACCTCACAGTGTGTTTCTACTGAACAAATCATTTTTATCCAAAGAAATAATAATAATTAGAATAATATCCAGATAGTATTCAGGATTCAAATTGCATTTAAATATCATATATAAATCTATCTATCTATGTATCTATCTATCTATCTCTATATATCTATCCATCTATCCATCTATCTATCTATCTATCCTTCTATCTATCTATCTATCTATCTATATATATATATATATATATATATATATATATATATATATATATATATATATATATATATATATATATATATATATATATATATTTTTTTTTTTTTTAGAAATGAATGCCGTGAAAGATATCTACATTTACACTGATACATTTGGGTAATGCTTTAATTCAAGGTGACTTAGAAGTGAGGCAGAATGCAGTCCAATCATACAGATTCAACCATTCAAGAAGCTGGCAAGAAGATGAGATTTTCCGTCAAATAATCACAGACAAATACAAACAAGTTAAAAGAACACAACTAAACACAACACATTCTGGACACAAAGCAGTCAGTGCAACTACAAATGACACAATTATACAAGTAAAAGAAAATTTTAATGAATGAAGGGGCATCAATTACATCGACATGAAAAATACACCATAAGAACACACCTAGATATACAAATAAACACGCACGTGCACACACTCAGAGGAAGAGTGCTAAGAATATCCTTTTGCAAATCAAAGAAAAGGAGGAAAGCAGTCACATATTATTGGTTATGTTCAGTCAGAATATACTGTATGTATGTCAGTTATTTAGGAGGCTGGATGCGCAGTGGGCTGTGCAACATCAGATCATCCAAACACACACTTGGGATCTCTCGACATAACGATCATTACACGCCATAAGCACCAGAGTGTGCAGTGAGTGTACACTGAAGACACACTGACAATGAGAGCGGAGACCCTGATTACAGGCTTACTTTTGCTGAGGTAAGGAATATTTTATATGAACAAAACTGATCAGTCTAAATCTCCCAAGCTTGTTCAGTTTGTGATGATCAGTATTTCTATCTCACAGCTTAAATCAAGGACAAACGGACGCTAATATAATTTCATTTAGTCAAGGTGTTCAACTACTTGTTAAAGGTAAGAAATGCTTATTGTTTTAAATTTACACATGGTTTTTAGACATGTCATGATGCACACAGGTTTTTTCAGATGGGGTGCATGTGTCTGTATTTTCACACATAATACATTAAATTTCAAAGTGTCATTTACTCTGATCAGCCATAACATTAAAACCACCTGCCTAATATTGTGTAGGTCCCCCCTCAAAACAACTCTGACCCATTGAGGCATGGACTGCTGTGGTACAGTATCTGTGGTAACTGGTACCAAGACGTTAGCAGCAGGGAGGTGGGTCCTCCATGGATCGGATTGCCCATTACCCCATCCCACAGATGCTTGACTGGATTGAGATCTGGGGAATTTGGAGGCCAAGTCAACACCCAGAACTCTTTGTCATGTTCCTCAAACCATTCCTGAACAATTTTTACAGTGTGGCAGGGAGCATTATCCTGCTGAAAGAGGCCACTGCCTTTAGGGAAGACTGTTGCCATGAATGGGTGTCATTGGTCTGTAACAATGTTTAGGTAGGTGGTACGTGTCAAAGTAACATCCACATGAATGCCAGGACCCAGGGTTCCCCAGCAGAACATTTCCCAGAGCATCACACTTCCTCCGCCAGTGTGATGCTTGTCTTCTTTCCATAGTGCATCCTGGTGCCTGATTTTTTACATGATTCATCAGACCAGGCCACCTTCTTCCGTTGCTCCATGGTCCAGTTCTGATACTCATGTAATGGGCACAGGCGCGTTCGGGCTCTGACTGAACCCTCACTGGTCTGTGGCTGCGCAGCCCCATACGCAGCAAGCTGCGATGCATTGTGTGTTCTGACACCTGTCTATCATAGCCAGCATTAACCCTTCAGCAATTTGTGCTACAGTAGCTCTTCTGTGGGAGCCTTCGCTCCCCACATGCATCGATGAGCCTTGGGCACCCACGACCCTGTTGCCTGTTCACCGGTTGTCTTTCCTTGGATCACTTTTGGTAGGTTCCATACCGGGAACACCCCACAAGACCTGCCATTGTGGAGATGCTCTGACCCAGTTGTCTAGCCATCACAATTTGGCCCTTGTCAAAGTCGCTCAGATCCTTATGCTTGACCATTTTTCCTGCTTCCAACACATCAACTTCAAGAACTGACTGTTCACTTGCTGCCTAATATATCCCAAACCTTGACAGGTGCCATTTTACGAAATAATCAATGTTACTCACTTCACCTTTCAGTGGTTTTAATGTTATGGCTGATCTATGTATGTTCCCATGTGACTTTTTCACATGATTCATTTCTTTTCAGATGTGACTTTTTCACATTTAGAGCATGTGGCTTCATTTTTCAGATGTGATGCTCTCACATGAATAATTATTTTCACAGATATTGTTAACATCACACGTCACCTTTGCAATTTCAAAGCTCAACGTGATAAAATGCAGCTTAATTTTTCCAGAAAAAAAATTAATTGACGGTGGTATGGTGGCACAGCAGGTAGCATTTTCGCCTCACCATTCCAGGGTCCATAGATTCAATCATGAGATCAGGTTACTGTCAGTTTGGGTTTTCTCTGAGTTCTCTGGTTTTCTCCCACCCCAAAAAAACATTCTGGTAGGTAGATTGGCTATGCTGAGTGTGTCTATGGTGCCCTTGCAATGGACTGGCATTTTTTTTTTTTTTCTGAACATGCATTTTGTACCTATAGATTTTGGTCTTACGATAAATAATTGTATCACATAGGTATTCATGTCAAGACTGTGGCTCCCAAACTACAGATCTTGCTACCAGTTGGACTTTGGATGGGGACGACTGACTCTGCTATACTTACGTGTATCATTACAGGACTACACACCAAACTAGTACACATCACTTGGAAGATTAATGAGACCACAGTGACACAAAAACACACCACATTTGACATCTTCAAGGAGACTGATGGCACATTCACTGCTTTAGGGCTCTTTTACCCCACACCAGGTCATGAGCTGAAGAGTGATGACGTATACAGATGTGAGGTTGAGCAAGGAGGAATAATTTACTATGAAGAGGTATGGCCATCTTACTGTGAACAGTCACTGTGACATCTTGTGGTTTTATCTTATGCATTTTGGACTCTTTGGATTGTTTAGGACCACATGAAGGCCCTATTTAGGGTTGCCAGGTCTGTATTTTCCAGTGGAATTGGGTTATTTTCTATTTTGTATTTTCTATTTTGATTAAATATATCAATTCATACAACCCTAATAAATTGATTTTAAAATGCATACACTGTTATGTATGTATGTGGAAAAATAGTGAATGAACATTAATTGAATAATTTGTTAAATGCTTAAAAAATAAAAATAGAAGACTGCTTTGGCTGTATGAATGTGCTGTTATGTGTCTGTAAATTGATTTACTCATAGGTATTCTTTGTTCATGATAATATATGTAATAATATGAGACAATTTTAAGACCTTGGTGGAACAAAAAGTTGTTTAGGATATTATGTGTAGTTTGAGTACTGCTTCATTTAAAATATAGCATATAATGTTAATGCAAATATCACAATATTCACTAACCATCCTGTATAATATGAACACCTATATACCTGTTCATTCATGCAATTATCCATCACCTGCTTTTTTTCCCAGTCTTCAGCTGTCCAGTTTGGGTGAGCCTGCATCCACTGTAGGCTCAGATTCCTGTTTTTGACCTCTTCTTGTTTGTTCTGAGATGCTTTTCTTTTCACCATGGTTGTAAAGAGTGGTTACTTGAGTTACCATAGCATTTCTAGCAGCTCGAACCAGTCTGGCCATTCTCCTCTGACCTCTCTCATCAACAAGACATTTCTGTCTGCAGTACTGCCACTGACTAGATGGTTTTTTTTTTGTTTGTTTGTTTTTTTTTTTTGTTTGCACCATTGTGTTTATACTCTAGAGACTGTCATGCGTGAAAATCTAGCAGTTTCTGAAATACTCTAACAAGCCTGACTGGCACCATCAAACAGTCAAAGTCACTGAGATCATATTTTTCCCCCATTCTGATATTTGATGTGAACATTAACTGAAGATCTTGACCTATATCTACATGATGATGATTTTATGCATTATGTTGCTGCCTCATGATTGGTTAATTACATGAATAAACAAATGGTGTCCCATTTAAAGTGTTTGGTGAGTGCATTTGGTTACAGTCATGATTTTATTGTTCAATATAAAGTTTTGGGTTTGAGTTTTGGAATTGGACTGGTTTTACTGACCACAGGGTTACTTTTTTGAGCTACTTTTAAAAAATCCATTGGGAAGGTTTTATCATGCAGATTTGGCAGCCTGGAACTGGCAACCATGTTTAAAGGTTTATGTATGAGGTGAAGCATAGGTTGTTGGTTATGGTGCCTGAGACTGTTAGAAACATTATCATTAAGATAAAGATGTAATGATAGAAATGTTGGCTTCACAGTGCATTGCATTTAAGCCTGTAAAATTCTCTTGAATTGATTTTTATTGTGTGCCAATATACATATACATAAATATTAATAATATTTAAAGCAAGAAGATGTGTGCATGCTATAAGTGACACACACCCATGAGGTCACAGACTCAAACAAATGTCTTCAAGCTGCAGAGTCTGGCAATGTGTAAACAATATCTGTGTTCAGTACATTATGTAATTATGAATGGTGTGTTTTTAAACTGAATTTTAGCCTCTGCTAGATTTTAATGCATTGAGTGATCCTCGTCTTATTTACAACAATGTTAACTGTTAGTTAACATTTCATTTGTAATAGCATATTGTGTTATCTGTATCTAGGATATCATTCCATTACAGAACCACACGGGGGTGCACGTTGCCTGTAGAGTGCTGTGACAGTTTTCACCAAATTGTGATTGGAGTTCATGTGTAGGGTAAAACCTGATTCACACTTGATGGAAACTGAGACAAAGCATGTTTACATCCTCGTGAAATATCTTAAGTCTAACAGCCAGTTGTATTTTTGCTCAAAAAACATTTTGTGACCTTAATATGTAGACAAATGAGAACTTTAAACTTCTTGTTTTTCTTGTACATAATTTTTAATGGGTATTAAGGCACTGTTAGGAAATCTGTTTTTGTTTTTATTTTTATTTTACTTTATTTTTATTTTAGATCATATGAAAGCCGCTTCATTCTTTCATAAATTAATTCATTCATTCATTCATTCTGTTCGTCCTGTCTTTCTTTCTTTTTCTTTTTTTTAAAATTTCTTTTCAAATGCCCTTACAATCTCCAAATTGTCATGTATTACAATAATTATGACGACACTTTGTCCTTACAAATGGCTCACACACGACATACACATGGTGGAACAGCTCCGAATATTGTGCAGCACACACACACACATCTGTGAGTGCACACACATGGCGGAACAGCTCTGAACATTGTGCAGAGCGCGCGCACACACACGCACACACCTCATACATATGTGCATGCGCGCACACACACGCACACACCTCATACATATGTGCATGCGCGCACACCCACGCACACACCTCATACACATGTGCATGCGCGCACACACACGCACACACCTCATACATATGTGCATGCGCACACACACATCATCATCATCAGATCGGCATCAGAGGTTGATTTTTTGCTTTTTTGCAAAAGCATCAACAGTCTGTTTGGTTTAAAATGCTGATGCCGTGACAAATTCAGCTTGTGGTTAATTAATAAGAATGCTGTTACATAACAGGCACGTTTTAACCAGCATTCTGTCACGTGATTTGAAGCTAAGAGCAGAAATGATCTCTCGTTTAAACAGCTGATCGTGGCTTCTGTGTGAAGCTAGACAAATAGTGCAGTAAACAAATACCTGTCATAGTTTTGCCTGGATTTCCCCACAATGCAATGAGAACAAATATGAATAAAACTGTAGACATAATAGTTGTGTGCCTGTTTATGAGAACCCTTCATTGCATACCTCGTTGATGGGACATGGCTGTGTGTGTGTGTGTGTGTTTCTTTTAAATGGACACGTAGAGAGAGTTTATAGCATTGTTTTTGACAAACTGGGGCATAGGTTAAAGCATTGTATAGCTCCTCCTACCTGCTAACAGCAAAAAAACAAATAGTGCTAACTTCATGTCACTGTCTGCCAGCCCTCTAATCAACCCGAAGAGGAAGTGGAGTGAGGGAACATGAGGTGTGAGACCTGGAACAACTTAGCGTGACAGCATGCCTGCAGAACTGGCTCTTCCTTCATGTTGAACAGACAGGCCACGACATGTCACCTGAGAAGAGACTAAATTGGGTTGTTCTTCACGGGGCTGGGTTTGTCTGCAGGGCAAGAAACTGATAAACATGTGCCATCATCCTTATCAGCCTTAGTAATTCACAAACAAGGGGGTTCCCGTATCAGGGAATAATAAACTATAATAATAACTGTAATAATAAACTTATTACACCACATATTATACAAGATTACGATGATGATGATGACGACACATGGATGACCCTCATCACTTGTGTTCTTAACACAAAAAAAAGTTAAATGAAAGAATGTTGTAGGACCTAACAGCCTGATTCCAGGCACAGATTCAAGATCATCCAAGTGCCAGCCAGTCTCTAATAGAGGAGCAAAACCCATTGAACTTTTGTGGCTACATTTGGAAGTCACCTAATTAGGCTACTGTTCACATTAAGTGTCACTGGGCTATTTTGAGATCTGCTGCATCAAAGGAGGGAAAAGGCAGTCCCTCGAGAGTTGGGAAATAAACTGATGTCTTTAGTGGAAAGCTAGGTTTAATTATCTCTATGACCATGAAGACATCGCTGCTCAAGTGATTTCCTATTCATTATCCAGTTAGATTAAATGCTGATTTTAAACAATTTGTTGATTACACCTCTTTTACAGTTAAAGCTAAAATAAAAGTTATAAGCAACGCACATGATAATTTGTGAAGTATAAGAATTTACTTAGATTAAATATAGTCATAATAGTACATAAGCCTATTGAGATGCTATTGTCATATCATTGGCAACAGTGGAAATATTTGTACTGTCTGTAATCTTCACCCCACGCCACAAACATGATGGCGTGCCTTTACTGTTTTGTTCTTTGTTCGCATTCTCGGAACGAGCAGCAATAACTAGCTAAGAGCCTCAGGGAAGCTGTTTATAAGTGTGAGCAAATCTCTCTCTCTCTCTCTCTCTCTCTCTCTCTGTCTATCTGTCTCTCTCTCTCTGTCTCTCTCTCTCTCTCTCTCTCTCTCTCCTTCCAACCCTCTCTCGCTCCCTGAAGACAGAATGGTGACTAATGTTGGCTGCTTCCCAGACCTCTGTTTACATGTCTGCACTTAGGGGAAGAAGAACCGGTCTGAACCAGTGCATACTGACCTACAAGGCTATTCCAGAAGTCTGCTCTTGCCCCCCTCTCAGACTGCAGCACTACATTTAATGTGGGTACAAATTCCTGGAAAGTCACAGAGGATTCCTGTTTCATTCCCATAGGGCTCACAGGTGCCACTGGATGTTGAATAAGCAAATTGCAGATGTCACATGGATAGCAATTTCAGTGTTTACTTGTAGTACATGTTTGTATCTTGAGGTATTGTGCTTTTTGTTTGCCAAAAGTGAGGAGGTACGAAGCTTCAGACATCATTTTTAAATACAAAAATAAGGGGCTAAAAATCAGTTACATAATCCCAGATGGCTATACACTCAGTCAGAACTCATCCAGTAGACTAATGCTCAGTGGGAATGTAAGGGAGCCTGCTGTTATGTAAAACTGTCATGAAATGAAGATGGACTAAGTAAACATGATGATGGATTGTGCTGCAGGTTAAGCAGGGGGTCACTCTTCCCCCTGTACCCTTCTCTGACTTGTATTTCTCATACCAGCTTTTCCTGACTCACTCTCACTGTCAGCATTTCACTAGCAGTGGGCTGAAACGTGTGGTGAGGGCTTTCAGTCGTAGTCACCCAAATGCCTTTGCACGTCTTCAGGATCATGACTGCCAGGTGTGTGTTAGATTGTGGTTTGAACTAAACTCTGCAGGGCAAAAGGTCTCCAGAAGCAGAGTTGCTGAGTTAGCTCTTCTAAACGATTTTCCTCAGGACATTCCCTTCATTAACTACTGTTAAAGCTGCTGGAAGCGATGTTATCAGTTCTTGCTAACTTCCTCCACTGAAACAGTTGACCCTTCCCTTCAGTCCCACACCCTTTATCCAAAACTCTGTCCAAACATATTACAATCAGATTTTTTTTTTAAAGATAGAGAATAGTAAAAAAAAATAAAATAAAAATAAAAAATAAAATTAAAAAATTAAAAAATAAAAATTACACAGCTGATATAATATCAAGAATTATAGCAATGCCTACACTGATGGAATTTGTAGAATTAACTAGGGGTGAAACTACTTGGCTGCATCCACAATGGCACTTTTGTAGGTTACAGCTAAGCAAACAACACTCATAGTTATACAATAATATATATAGCACTAACATATAATTAGATGTGCTAGTTATGCTAGATAGCTAACATGTTTAGAGACAATGAGTATACTATTAGGGGAAAAAAGGTTAACTCTAGAAGAAGTATCCAACAACAGAGTGTTTTCCTATTGGAAAGATTTCCAAGTAGAACTCTTTAAGGAACTTAAGAACCTTTAACGATCTGAATACCACTTGAGAAACCATTTCTTAAATCTGTACACCCGGCCAGCTTTTAAGATAAATATAAGGGCATTAAATACGTATATTATACTGAAAATACACAATGTTTAAAGGACACCTAAAGTTTGCTGCTTTATATGCCATCCATGTACTAGTTCTATACTTTGTTTTAGTAAAAAAAAGGACCCCACTTTGAGAACAATTGTGTAATAAGCTAAACTGCAAGTTTACTTGACACGGATATATATACTTGTAGTAAACCTGGATAACCTTTTTTTGTTTAAAACAACAAAACAAAACAAAAAAAAAAAAACAGGCACGAAACCAGACAGCTATCATTGCTAGCTGTGAGAGTTAGCTAACTACATTGTATAGATTACAGTTTGAGAATCTTCAAATGATTTGGGATGACAAGAAATCACACTAGCTCATAATTTAAACAAATTGATTGCAGTAAAAATTTGTCTGAAGTCAGGAAAACGAAGATAGTTTTGAATTCCATTACATTTTTATATGAATGAAGAAAAGTGTCAAGGCTAACCTCAACCCAATCCTAGCCATTGTAAATTTTCATACGAACTGACTTTGTATTTATTCTGTTTTGCTCATTTGTACGAATTGTTAGCTATTTGTGTTAGACCATGTTTTATTTTAAACCAATATAAACCAAATTCATAGTGGAATGGATGAGTCAACATCACAAAATCTTATATCTGAGCAACTCAAAGTCTGCTATTTTGCTCTGTCATCATTTATTGTTTACACCTGTGCATAAACATCACAGTTGCTGCCGGATGTTGACTGTGAAGCCAGAGTTCATGACATCTTACCTTATGTCATGACTAACGTAAAGCACTTCCAGGTGCAGAGATCACATTTACCTAGCAAGCAGCTCAAATTCAAATTCCTGACATGAATCATTCATTTCATGACTCCTCACTCAGGGCAAAATGTTATATTCTATAACTGAGCATAAAAGCTGCAGAGATATCCAAGCTATAAAAAGTGAAGAAACTATTTTAACCCACCCAGAGAAATAGGTTCCTTGTGCAGGGGATGGTTTGGCATTTTGTTTTTCCATTACACAATTCAAGCAGTGATTAAAGGATTCTGTACAATTTTATGGTTTTAAACCTATTTTACCCAAATTCTTTGACATTCAATTGCTGGGAATTCATTCATTCATTCATGGCTACAGTTTTAAACAGCCAAGGGTGGGTTGCATTCAAAAACTTCTCACACCAAGATCTTTTCCCCCCTTGTACCTTCAGCCAATGTTCAGAATGTCCAGAACCTTCTAGCTTTTGTAACAAAAATAATAAGTTAATCACGTTCTCCACGTTTTAGTCCTTCCTTTTTTTCCCCCTGTACATTTTCTGCTTACAGGATGAACACCTCAGCCCTCAGGGGTCCCCAAATGATAAAAGGTGTTTCTTTTGGAAGCGTTTCTGCAGAACAGCTGTGCGAGGCCTCCTGCCAAGTCCCTTTTTTCACAAATCCCCATTTCACACGGTGCACATGTTGTTCATACTGAAAACCACAGCAAACACAGCAAGAAATGGCCGCTGCAGAACAAAGAAAGCCAAAGGTTTTCATCATTGTCCATGTGGCTCCCAGGAGAAAGATAAACCTGGCTGATGACTGGTGGCATTATTTAGTCTCCTTACTGAGAGCTTCGTTTTGTTGCTCTGGGTTGTTTTGTGTGCATGTCTGTATCTAGTCCTTAAGTGTAACAAATTACTTCCAAGAAACATGATGTTGGAAGACAAACAATATAAGACGACTGTAAAAATAATATAGCACAGATAGCACACACATTGAAAAACTAGGAACTGAAGAATACTGCTAAGACCAAAAACAGCACAAAAGCATGAAAGCATGTGAAGCCTTCTACCACATGCTACTAGGTCTTATTACGTAACATGGTCATATGTTTTCAGGCTTTACGCTGAACTCAGCAAGACCAAATAACCCAACCCAAAACAAAACTGTCCAATCTTCTAATCTTCTTTGGTTCAGCTTGAAATATGAGGCTCCGTGTGTTTTTGATAGTCTGACAGTCTGATATATTGCATGATGTCATTTGTTTATGTCTGTTGCTCAACAAAAATCTTATGGATCTCATCAAGCACTTTGGTATTGTAGTGCGTAAAACTGTGTATGATGAACACAATGGTATAGATATGAATACTGCAAAAGGCAAGGAGTGTCTCATTTACAGTAGTAACTTAATCGCTTTGTTTTCCAAAAATCTGGCAGGAGACCAATGTCCACACAGCCATTTCATCCCCCAGACACTGATTCTCCTTAAAGGGCAAACAACACACTGAAGCCAGCAGGGCTACCATCCCCTCTGTAACCCCCTGGCACTGGGACAAGTCGAAAAAGCAGTGCAAACCAGAGCAAGCCGGTCCTGCCCTCACAACCCCAACACACTCACCCACATGCATTTCCACTTCCTTTCCCTCGTTGTATCTCTCGCTCTAGGGCCCTTTCGCTAGCCCTTTCACATGTTTTCCTGTCTCAATTTCTGAGCAGCACCTGTGTGACCGCTGCAATGCGACTTCTCTTCCTAAAAGAAGACAACAAAGACGAAAGAGCTTTTGCGGGAATTGACACATGAAAGCAAGAGCTCCGATGTTATAACTTTGAAAGCAGAGAGCCTTTTTCCAGGCTCATACACAGTAGTGTGTTTCCTCTAGTCGGTCAGAGGTGTGCATGTTTAACCAGTAAGGTGATTGAAACCATTTAACCTCAGTGCAATGTTTTGCTTGATATTGTCTCAGCCATGTCTTTGAGTTTGAAGAGGTAAAACTGAATGGTAGTGCCACATGTTTTCAATCAAATCAGGTCCTATGTTGGACAGCATTGGAAAACAACTCCCAAATCATTTCTGAGAAAAATAGCTGAGTAACACTTCGTAGTAATGGCTGACTATGAACACCAAAAAAAAAAAAAACCCTGCTTGGTATGTGTTTTGCTCAAGGCAAGCACATTAGTCTCAAAAGTAGCTCCAGTGTAACAGTATCAGTGCCAAAACAATAAAAACAGTGAGTACATTTTTTGCCCATATGGACCTTTTTAGATTTACTGCAATTAAGTATCACATATCTGCTTCCAGACGAGTTGAGTCAGTGAACTTCATCACCCTGTTTACTAAAATTCAAAAGCAGCTATGGTATAAACATGCTTCCTTGAGATGCTATTTTGGTAAATGACACACTACTATCCCCACACCCTTCATGTTCCATAGACAGACCTTGCCAGCGTTTATGGTGCTTAAAATAGTGAGGCTGTGACATGTTATCCCAGTTTCATCATCTTGTTGGTAAGATCTAATCTAAATCTATAAACTAATTTTTACTAGGTTTTAGGACATTTCTTAAGGTTAATTTCACTTGTTATTAATTGTAAATAAAATTGAATGTATTTTGTTCTCTTTTTACATTTTGTGTGGTAACTTGCCTGCTGGCCAGGCCTCAGTGGAACTGACTATTTTCACAGGAAGAGGCCGTTTGACTGGCATTTGTAATCCGACCAGTCACAGACTTTTCCCGGAGCCCGCTGGCAAACTTTGGACTTGCTGCTAAACATCCTTCAAACGAAACTCTTGAGCAACTTTTAATGACTCCATCAATTTTTTTTCAGGCCAGTGATTAACTATTGTTCCAAAAAAAAATCAATGAGTCACAGTGATCGACATTTTATTTGCCCGTTAGGAGAATCAGAGTGGATGTGTACTTACAAGGAATTGCGGGCAGTCAGTCAGATCGTAACCTTCGAGAATCTGAAGTTTGTGGCCAGAAAAGTAAATGAGTACAGTGACCTCCAGAGCTATTCATAAAAATGAGCAAAAATTGATATATAAGAAGAGTAACACATGCACTAAGTTAGATTTGAGCATACATTTAACTGATGGGGGACACGGTGACTTAGTGGTTAGTACACTTGCCTCACACCTCCAGGGTTGGGGGTTCAATTCCCGCCTCTACCCTGTGTGTGGAGTTTGCATGTTCTCCCTTTGCTTCAGGGGTTTCCTCTGGGTACTCTGGCTTCATCCCCCAGTCCAAAGACATGCATTGTAGGCTGATTGGCATTTCCAATTTGTCTGTAGTGTGTGAATGTGCCCTGTGATGGGTTGGCACCCCGTCCAGGGTATCCCCCCCTTGTGTCCCGAGATAGGCTCCAGGCTCCCCCAGGACCCTGTGTAGGGTAACTGATGCTTTTACCCAAAGCAACTTGAGACAGGATTCTTCCAAGCAGTTGAGGGTTAAGGGTTTTGCTCAAGGACCCAAAGGCAGCACGGCAATGCTGGGATTTGAACTCATGACCTTCTAATAAGTAGCCCAATGCCTCAACTGAGCTACATTTTGTGACACCTGCCTTGGGCAGAATAACAATGTTGAGTTTTCCTCTAATTTCTAACAAGGGTGCAGAAAGTTGTAGTGCGATCTTGGTCCATTCCTGCATGCAGAACATTTTAAGCTCCTTTGCTATATACAGTGGGTATAGAAAAGAATCACCCCCCTTTAAAATAATCACATTTTGTTGCTTTTCAGCCTGAAATGAAGACGGACACAGTTTTTGTTTTATCCAGCTGTATTTACACAGTGCAACTTATAACATCCTAGTGAAAGATATAACACCAACATGTCAGAAATAATGTTAATTTTTTATTTATTTTTTTAAAAACAGAATCACTGAGTTGGAAAAAAGATCACCCTCTTGTTTTAATTTGCCTTATTTTTTTAATTACAGCCTTTAGTCTGTTGGGATATGTCTCTACTAACTTTGCACATCTAGACTTTGCAATATTTGCCCACTCATCTTTGCAGAAGTGCTCATGTTCAGTTAAATTTGATGGTGACCGTTTGTGGACTTCAGTCTTCAAGTCATTCCACAGATTTTCAATGGGGTTTAAGTCTGGGCTCTGACTAGGCCATGCAAGGACATTCACCTTTTTCTCCTTCAACCACTGTGTGGTCAGTTTTGCTGTGTGCTTTGGGTCATTGTCATGTTGGAAGGTAAACCTTCCTCCGATTGACAACTTTCTGGCAGAGGGCAGCAGATTTTCCTCAAGAATTTGACGGTATTTTGCCCCATCCATTTTCCTTCTATCCTGACAAGTGCTCCAGTCCCTGCTGCAGAGAAACACCCCCATAACAGCATATAACCACCACCATGCTTTACTGTAGAAATGGTGTTATTTGGATGGTGAGCTGTACTGGATTTCCGCCAGATATATTGTTTGGTGTTGAGGCCAAATAATTCAATTTTAGTCTCATCTGACCATAACACCTTTTTCCATGTGGCCTCAGAATCTTCAAGGTGCGTTCATGTGGCCTTTCTTGAGGAGTGGCTTTTTTCTTGCAACCCTCCCATACAAGTCATATTTGTGGAGAATTTGTGATATTGTTGTCACATGCACACAATGACCACTCTTTGTCATAAATTCCTGCAACTGCTTCAGAGTTGCTGTAGGCCTCTTGGTAGCCTCTCTGAGCAGTTTCCTCCTGGCTCTTTCATCCAGTTTGGAGTGACGTCCTGATCCAGGGAGGGTCTGTGTTGTACCAAATACCTTCCACTTCTTAATAATAGACTTCACTGCACTTCTAGGCATTGATAAAGCCTTTGAATTTTTTTTGTATCCATCTCCTGACTTGTGCCTGTCCACAACTTTATCCCAGAGATCTTTTGACAGTGCCTTGCCACCCATAGTTGATTGTTTGCTTCAGTTGCACTACAAAATGCTCCAGGAAAGCTATTTTCATGCTGAGCTAATCAAAATGACCACGGCTGACCACAGTTGAAAGTAAAATGGCTTTGTGTGCTGTTGAGAAAGTGATTAGCTACACCTTATTGAGTTTAAAAGTCATTTTTAGGAGGGGGTGATCCTTTTTCCAACTCAGTGATTCTGTTTTTTTATTTAATTTTTTTTCTGACATGTTGGTGTTATATCTTTCACTTGGATGTTATAAGTTGCACTGAGTAAATACAGCTGGATAAAAGAAAAACTGTGTCCGTCTTCATTTCAGGCTAAAAAGCAACAAAATGTGATTATTTTAAGGGGGGGGGGGGGTTGATTCTTTTCTATACCCACTGTAAATAATAACATTAGACTCAGCCTCAGACAATCCATCATCAATGCATGGATGGTCTGACTTATGTTAAAATGACCCTCTTCTTGAAGAAGCAACCTATATTTTGTCACATATACATTACAGCACAGTGAAATTCTTTTATTTGCAGAGTGCAGCGTCAGCCATGATACAGCGGCGCTGGAGCAGAGAGCTAAAGGAGCTAAAGGGCCTTGCTAAAGGGCCCAACAGTGGCAGCTTGAAACTCCAAACTTCTGATCAGTAACCCAAAGCCTTAACCATTGAGCCACCACTGCCCTTATTACCTATTCAAACATTTAAGCCTGCATTAATTATTAATTAGCGGTTACATAGGTTGGGTAAAAGCTGAAATCAGAATCTGTGCTAGTCAGTGTTGGTTGTTTGTCATCACTGGGCTGAAAGCCTGATGGAGATTTTGAGCCTGATTAATCCATGCTCTTGTGTCTCATCCATTTTACTACAAAGACCACTAGAATTAAGTGTTAGGCTAACTGAAGATTATAGCTCCTTCTGTAACTTGAAATGCTAAGTGAAAGGAGAAAAAACTTTCCTAGGTTATATTCTTCAAGCCACCATCAACAAAGGACTTGGGCCTTCTCTCTCTCTCTCTCTCTCTCTCTCTCTCTCTCTCTCTCTCTCACACACACACACACACACACACACACACACACACACACACACACAAATAAGCCTTTCTCTCTGTTTCCTGCCTACAAAAGGTTCAGCACAAGTGATTTTCTTTTGTCCTTGGCTAAAAGTGTTCAGAGCAAGCAGTAAATTCATGGTTTTACTACACCATTTTTACAGAAATGTGGGGGTTGGGGATTGACTTAATTATCTTCTGAGATGGAGGTAAGTGACATTAAGCTCTTCCTCTGTATAAACAGAAAAGTAGGAGGACTGTTTCCTCCTTCACTGTTGTGGTTGAATGCAGTGAACCACAGACGAAGAACAAACTTTTTTCGATATTTCTAGCACCCCACCACAGACTACCAGATCAAATGAACTGCGTAGCACTCATGTTTATCTTGATCCTAATTTCTGTGTTGGTTTTTGCATCAAATATTGAATATGAAGTCTATTTTTGAATAAACAGGAATATATATATATATATATATATATATATATATATATATATATATATATATATATATATATATATATATATGTTGAAAACTCCAGTCTAGCCTGACCAGCTATCAGCTGCCAAAACAGAGGTTGATCTGGTGAAACTGGTCAAGCAACTTTGTCAGCTGGTTAGTAATTTTTCAGCTTCCTTATTACTAGACTAAGATGATCAATAAATATTTGAGATTTTATAATTGCCTTTTCTTCCAAACAACTTGTGTCGCATTATTAGTGGTAACCCTACATTCACACTAACAATCAACAAAGAGACAGGTGGCCATTTGTGAGTTTTACGGACAGTGGCAAGCAACTGTCTCATTTCTATGCAAATTGGGTATAATGTTTCTTAACATTAAGCAACAAATCCAAACAATTGGCTTGAATGATTTCCCAGACCAACCCTATGGTGCATGTGGTCCAACGTTCCTACCTGCAGTTATTTCCCACTGATGTGGTGGATACACACCCACAAGAGACAAACTACAAGTGGCATGAGTGAATTATCGCATCAGAAACTGTTTCATTTTTACCAGCACTTACCAGATGGCAAAGGTAGGCTACCAGTTTGACTAGCTTGGCCTGTGTTTTTGCAGCTGATAGCTAGTTAGATTAAAGTGTTTTTTTAAGCAAGGATGGATTAAAATGAGGATAATTGAAGCTAGAAATATTTCAACATTAAGCATGGCTCAGGTGCTGATCCTCTGGTTTGACTAATTAGTATTCGCTTTCTTGCATTTCAAGTACAAATTCTTGACATTGTTCTTACTCTGTCAGTATTCCCTTTTAGTCTGTTGATTTGTTTTTTAACACAGCACCATACAAAACACTGAAGAAAAACATGCTTTTGAGAGCTAAGCAGGGTCTGCATGCTGAGAAATGTTAATTCCATCAGCAGCGTGTCAGCGGGCAGCTTGTTAACCGCGTACCTTTAAATGGCTGTGGCTGTCAGTTTAAAAGCCTGAGATGATGTCACGAATGTTTACTTTCAGATATGAAAGAGCAGGCTGCATGAAAAAAGGGGGAAATTCACACCGCGATCTGATTGGCTGGCAAATGTTCTGTTCTCTGCACACACACGCCTGGAGACAGGAGAGCCAATGAGAAGGCGGTGGGTGTGGCCTAAGTGCAGCGCTCCGAAGGAGGGCTGGTTTCCTGCAAAACCGCAGCTTTTGTCCGGATGTGACTTTGTGCACGAGGGCAGCTGCACGCGGCTTTGTGTAGCGTCCTTATCATTCACTTGCGTGTTTAAAGCTCAAGAACGATGCGACTTAGCAATGGTGGTGTGTGAAATTCGTGGTCCGCACTCTTCAGCAGCTGGTTGAATACACACACACACACACTGTGCTAGCTGACCGCAGCGCAAACAGCTGTTCTGACAGTCTCAAGTTAAAGCATGTCAAAGCACAATAACAAAACCACTGCACATAAACAAACAGTTATGCTCCCAAGACATACTTTACCTGGTAAAAAAACAAAACAAAAAAAAACAACACCAATATAGAACTTAAATCCTGTTGTTTTAGATGCATGCTCTATGCATGAGTGTCTGTCTATCTGTGACATTTGACTGCATGTGGCACAGATGTCTGTGGTACAATCAGGCCTTTGTGTCCAATCTTGGCTTCATATGTTTTTTGCCATTGCATGTTTCCGCTGTATAGTTCTAGACACAGAACTATAGAGTGCACCTGGCTTTGTTTTCTCACCATTCAAACAATTTTATTGGTACCCGGGCTCCAGTCTAGTGTCACTGCCAAAATCTGAGATAAGAATGCTGATAAGGCTTGTGTTGGTTCTTTATTGTTCTCTAAGGCCTGTGCCTGTGCAGGACACAATGGTATTTGAAATGAGCACAGCCTGTTTTGTAACACCAAACTTACAAGTTATCATAAGGTCTTTAACTTTAAAAGTCACTAAAATTGTTTCAGATAAACGATCTTGAGGTTCTGTTTTCACAGTTTAATGATATACAGTCACTGTCAGTCAAGGAATAGGGTTTGACAATTGATAATATGAACATAGGGAAATTGAGAAACTGTTTCCTTTCTACCAGCACTTACTAGCTGGCAAAAATGGTCTGCTAGTTTGACTAGCCTGGCCTGTGTTTTGTCAGTAGTACATAGCTGGTCAGACTAAACTGACTTTTAAGCAGGGTTGAATTAAAATCAAGGCTAATTGAAGCTAGAAATGGTTCAATATGCAGCGTGTCTCAGCGACTGATCCAAAAGGAGACATGCTTACCTGATCTCATCTAAGCAGTGATGGCTGGCAGTGATATTAGATGAGAGGACTAAAATCTAACATGTATCGGAAGCTTGACAATGAAACTATTAAGGGTAAACAATGTATTAAATCATGAGGTCTCACTGATGGCATAATAAAAATTATGTGGGGGCAAGTGTTTCAAGTCTGTAATGCACTACTGGATCCATGCCATGTTTCAATCAAATAGCAATTGGTAAAGTTATAAACCTTTGTTCAAACCAAAAAAATACTAAATGTATGGTTCTGCCATCTGTCCTTCTGTAATTCATACTTTGGAAAATGTGAGTTTTGTCAACTTACCCTGAATTTTTTCTCCAAAGGCAATTTGGGGGAAGATATTTACATTTACATTTATGGCATTTGGCAGATGCCCTTATCCAGAGCAACTTACATTTATCTCATTTATCTCATTATCTCATATTTCCTCACAGAGGAAGAAACTTTGACCAAATATACAGAATATTTCTTGGGGAATACCAAAATAAACTAATGAAGCATTGTATATTTTCAGCCAGACCTTATTGAGTTCAGATTTGGTTGAGGCCTGATGAGTATAATGAGTCAGAGTACAATGGATTTTGGTATGTTGTGATCATTATCTTCTTGGCTATTTCACATGATGAGAATTCAGCTTCTACCTCAATTTCAGTGTGGGTTGAATATGAATAGTGAGACAGTGTAATATCCAGTGTGTGAAAGGCAAGTGTGAATAATAGGAAATCAAAACTGAAACTGAAATTATTTCATCTTTTTAGCTGTCTGTATTTGCAAAGCAGAAGTTTTGGGTGTGGAGGAATATAGGGAAATTCCAGTTGACGTACTGAAGTATCACTTCATGTTGCAACACCAGTGTAACTCAGTGTTTGACTCAGCTGATTGATGACGATGTTTAGCAGTGTAGTCGAGGCCATTTGCACGTATACACCATATCCTCACGTTTTTACAGGGCTGCTTGCATATATACTCTTTTGATAAGTCTAATCTTTCACACACTTATTTCTTCTGTATTGCATTGTTTACAAGGGTGTAAAATGAAAAATGGCTGCGTTTAGAATTTCCTTGTCTAGATTCATACAAAGTTTACCAGATCATTGTGATTGGTTTATCCTGTCAATTTCTGCCACACATGAACAGATATGCAGATTTGATGCCAGGGTAAACTGATTCAATTTGGAATGAAAACTCCAATATCATATGACAGCTACCAACAGGGGAGGATGAAACACATGAAGTTAACCACAGCATCTTTTCATGAGTACTGCTCATGTTACATCACATGTATTTGAAGGCACTCAGAGGAAAGCACCAACTAACAAACAAGCTGTAAAAACCTTGACAATTTTTGTAATAAAAAAAAATTAACTATAGCATTTTCTGCTTTTTTTGTATTTCTTTTTGCTCTCTATCCATACTTTGTTTTATATTGTTCTCAAAATATTTCAATTAAAAGAATAAATGAGCTCACAGACACCCACAATTCTTCCTTTCTAGTGTCCTTTTCTAGTGACTGATGGGGAGAGAGTAATGCCACCCTTCCCGTGCAGACCTCACTCCAATTATGATCACTTGGTATTATATGGATTTGATCTCTAGGCGATAAGGTGAAAGCTTTTATGTTGTGCCACTCGGAAAGCTAAGACTCCTGTCACTGTTGATACAGTTGAAAAATTGTTAATGGTATTACAATTGATAATAGGTGAGGTGTTAATGGTATTCCAATTGAGTGGCATTAATTAATGTTAATGATAATTCCATAAATTTGCACAAAAATGCATAAATTGTTTGACTTTCTTAAAATCTCCCCATACAATCTTGCCTTGGAAATAGAATATGCCTTTGAAGCTTTCCTTGATACAATAGCAGACTCCAGCTATTCATTTTGATTGCTATCTTATCTGATATACACTCTTCTTTGTATGACTTGTAAAACCTAATTAGATTATTCCACAAGCTACAAAAGGCTTATCTGAACTCTCCTAAGCAGTGACGGCTGGTAGTGATACTAGATGTGAGGGCTAAAATCTAATATCTATCAATAGATTGACAATGAAATTATTAGGATTGTGCACCAGAAGGATAGAACCCAGAAGAAACCCATGTGAACACTGGGAGAACATGAGAAACTCCACACAGAGAGTAATCTGGGCTCAGGATCAAACCACGGACCCTGGAGTGTGTACCACAATGTAAATTTAATGTTAAGTAACTGTCAGATAGCTAACTACCTTGTTAATTCTAGGTAACATTCTTGGACTAATATTAGCAGTGTTTAATAAGTATTGGTTTTCTCTCAAACAGAAAACATTGTTCCAACAAGTTTACTCTTGTTCTAGATCAGGTGGCGCAATTCATCCCGACCCATTTCATCATTTAGGTTTGATTTTTTATTGGTATAGTTTTAATGGTCATATTTATAATTTATTATAACAGTCTTATTTATTACATATTAAATGCAAGTAAATCAGTAAATAGCAGTTTCTTTGAGACAATCAGTGTGTTGGTGTCTTTGAGTGGAGTTGAAATAGAATATTTTTCTCCTCTTTCATGTTGGGGGATAATCAGACTTTAAACTGCTATAACTTTAATTAAGGTTGAGATATCTGCAAAAGAAATATTTCAGTTTCAGGAAGCCTGTAGTTTTCAGAACTTTGTACAGTAGAAAAGGGCACTATTTCACCATGTGAAGGATTTTCCCAGGCTGCCACACACAACATAAATGTCATTAGATTTTCCCATGGTTTGTCCAAAGCTATGGGCTGTTACCCAATGTAGCAAAGAGAACCAATAGCAAAGAGCTTACGTTTTAGCTTTTTATTATTTTAGTTACTATTTACTATTACAAAACTTAACGTTTTGTACTTGAAATTCAGCTAAATTTATGTAATTTAGAATTTATTAAACAATTTAGAGAAATAACAATGGGGAAAAAATCTCTGGGACAAAGTGTCTGTCATTTGGTACCCTTGATCCCTGTTTAATAGGGCCCTTTGAAGTAAATGTTTTTCAGCACTTCGGTTTCCAGCAACACTCCAAATGGCTGGCATGGGGGGCTGCCTCTCTTCCCAACCTCTTGTGTAGACTTCATCAATTCTGAATGGACAAGACCAATGACGTGGCAGGAAAAGTAATCCCTGTTGTAGGTGTTAATTCCACTCTGAGGATATGAAAATGTCACAAATGCTCCACCTCATATACCTTCTACCCTGTGAGGAGTGTGGGTTATTAACATGTGATAACCACACTTCACCCTGCAATGAGTCAGAATCTCCAGCTGTCCTCAGGAGTGTCCCTGCCAATGTCTTTCTTTAAGGGTCCCTTTTCATGCTTGGTGGAATACAAAGATCTTTATTTTCCTCTTTTAAACTGAATATCAACTGGCAGGAATCTTGATCTTCTCCTTATTTGTGATCTTGTTGTACCATGTGATGTGTCTCATGAATATGAATGTCTCTTTTTGGTGGTGAATGTTCTTACCTGAATCATTTGTGTGACTGCAGGATCTGATAAATGAGACAAATGCACTGGCAAAGAAAGAATGGTTGGTTTGTTTGTTTTTTGTCCAGCAGACTAGTTATTTTCTGTACTGTTTCTGGGAATGACTGAATACACTGTTTAATACATAGCAGTGTTACTTTTGAATGGCGACATTGAGTTCTCCTGATTTTAGACATAAACTTTATGGTAAATCTGTGTATAACATGATAGTCCAGCATGTAGTATTGTTGCCAGCAGCTATACTTAACTGTGTTTTTCAGTAATCCCACACCCGCTTGCAAGGCGTGGACACCATCAAAACATTCCTCTGGTCATGAAAACATGAAAGGTTTCAATTTCCTTCAAAAGCGACAAAAGCAAACATGGCAAAGGGGAAAATATGGGCAAGGCCAAAGGAGAACTGAACATATCGCAGCACTCATCACCCATGTTGGCATGCAGGTGAAAGAAAAACACCAGGGCTCTGTTTCATGACCTCCTCTGTCCCGGCCATGAGACGAGGCTGGCTTTCACAGCTATCTGTGAGCGAGCTTATTTCTCCAGCACCTGAGGAAACAGTACAAGATCACATGCTGCTTACATGGCCAACTCTCTTGTTTATTTCAAATGTGTCCCTTTCACCTAGCAATCAACACATTATAAAATGGTACATAATACGGTATGTACTCTACTTACTGAAGTGAGAAGACATAATGTTTTAACAAGTACAGAGTTTTAAGGATGGAGTTACAGTCCTGCAATGTCAGCTTCCAGAGAATGTCAAGCATGCCATGCCAACATCTTCATGCATGCTTCCTTACAAGTGTGACTCAGGACAGCAGAATGCATAGTCAGAAAGTTTCCACCTGTGTCACATGACCTGATGAATCAGTCCCGGTCCACCAAGATTCATGAAACGAGTGTGTTACATTGCCCTCACTTGCATGCTCACAGTGCCCTCGTTGAACTCACTGATATGGTGTAATGACAGTATTTAGAACTTCAGCCATACTCTTCTTCAGTGAGCTTGTGTATGTAACTAGGGCCTTTTTTCAGAAGTATGTCCAAGTAGAGCACTGATCGCAGATCTGAGTTGCTTTGTGAACACTTGTCTTGGCAGATTGTCCTTCAACATTTTAACCATATTTCCAGCCAAGTTCTTGCTGTGAACCAACCCACAGTACCTCCCCATCTTCCCATGAGCCAACACTGGAAAAACTGGGCTGATATTTTGTTTTACAGTTTTCTTCCAGTGGATTTGCTACACAGCTCTATAGTGTGTGTTGTTATGGCTGAAAGTCAAACATCAATTTATTTTGGATTGGGAAGTAGAACATGGGCTAATCAAACATATTTACTATGTTATCCTCTTTTTACTCCAAAGACCATGCGTTTCCTGATATTATTTACCAGTCACTTCGATTACTAGCTATAAATACACATACTTGTCTTAGTGTAGTTCTCATAAGAATGCCACTTTGATCTTTGACATTAGGAGGACTTCAGAAGGGGCCTGTAAATTTTTTGTTTTACTGCCCAGACAGAATATGGCTTCTTGGTTTCAAACAGCTATGGATGAAGAGAGAGGGCTGCCGTCACACTGACTCTCTCCTTTCTACATCTAATACTACATTTTTATTGTGTTCCTGCACCTCGATTAGACATAACAGCTGTAACTTTCAGGCAGTCAGAACATGTACAAACATGTTTGACTGAAATGCATATGTAACTACAGCGTAGTTTTCCTTATTGGCTATGCATTTATAACATGATTAGAACCATGTTGTTTTATAACTGAAACACAGCACTGTTGAATGATCAGTTCTGATTGGTTAGAAAGTGCTGATGAATTTTCTATAACAGGAGCTCAGTAGTCCAGTAATCTTTGCAGTAATAAATCCAAATTTTTGTTCAACTCATTTTCAATTAATAATATAATTCAAAGATATGTGGCAACACTGAATTATAAATTCATACTATTTCCCAACATAGCCTAATAAAAACTAAATAATCAACACTTGTATTGTGGGAAAATATCCATAGCCTTGTCTTCTCATCCTCTAACTTGTCCTGTTGAGCTTTTTGAGTTCTCCTGCATCTTGTCAACATTTTAATCTTATTGACAGTCACTACAAGACTGTTTACATCTGCTGCATCCCCTTGTGTGCCGCTGTTTACTTGTACATACAGTTTGACGTCAGCAGACTAAAGGGCATTATATCCCCCAGGGGTATCATAAAATTATAAAAGAGTATGAAGGAAATATTCCCACCCCTTGATGCCTTCTTTAATGTTTTTCTCTTTTTATTACCATTTTGTTCCATTTCTCACTGGATGGATTATGTTATATATACAGTACTGTGCAAAAGTTTTAGGCACCCTATTTTTATAGTACAAACTTTGTTATAGATTTTTTATTTTATGACTCCTGCATTATCAAGTCAGTACAAAAAACATTTTAGATTCCCAAACATTAGTTTTCTACAAAATTAAATGTTACAGAAAAATGTTTGTATGTCATTAAAGAAGGCAGCATATTACGTAAGAGACACTTTTCAGACAAAAAACACAATGAAGGCTGCTGGGTTTTGCTGCAAAAATAAGAAGCGAGTGTAAAAGTCAAAGTCTCCAGAAGAACTGTGTCTGGTTCTGCAAGATGCTCAATAAAACTTAGCAGCTCATTTCCTTATAAAACTGCACTAATTGTACTGGAGACTACTATTTTTATTTAATTTTTTTGTCATACCAAATATTGACTTTGTTTCATTTACTACTGTTTACTGCTCTTTACAGTATTTTTTTAAAATGTAGAAACATTTAATTTCATTATTTTGAAGGCATCTTTGCTCTACAGCATTTCTTACCATGTGCCTAAAACTTTTGCACAGAACTGTATATGGTATGCATATAAAAAAAAATAATAATTTGGAAGAAGATTGGTTAGAGAAAAAAACAAAATGACAGTAAATGCAATCAAAAATGTCTAAAAGACTATAAATGTATCCATGACTAGCTAAAACTGGGTCTGTATAAATCTATATTTGTTCTGAAAGACTGAACTGAGTGTAGTTTTGGATGCACAATTTTGCAATTTTAGAATATACAGTTCTACAATTCTACATGAAAATCACTGGGGCCAGATGCATTACCATATCGCAATGACTATATATTTATTTATAAGTTATTGCCATATGGTCTTTGCATCTGGGCTCAGTGATTATCATATGAAAAATGTAGGCATGCATTATTGGTTTAGTTTGAAGTGAAAGAATATGTTAATGTAGTGGGATCATTTCAGAGCAGAATTCTTGTTTGCCATTATTATTATTATTATTATTATTATTATTATTATTATTATTATTATTATTGCAGAATGCCCATTACTGCGTTATCTGTAAAAACTTAAGGCATACCCAATTATAAATTTGATATAAATTAAAATGATATGTGTATATATTTAACAAATAACAAAGCTGGATTCTACTGCTATTCATTGAAATAACACTTCCCAGCTACATTTGTTATTTAGACAATATCAATTTTTAATAAGAATTGCGCACCACTGTAGGCACGCGCCTTTGACGTTTAGAGGCTTTGTAAACGGAAAAGTCTCTGTTGTTACTTCTTCTCTTTGCATAACCCTAATTTAAGTGACAAATAAAAGCGTTTCGTTTGTAAAAACAGACTAGTGTACTGCTGCCACTGTTGACATATTAATCTGACATTGACACAATTCTCTTGGCATGGAATGTGAGACCTGCTTGTGTCACATCCGTGGTGAAAGTCTGACATAATCCATTTGGTAATGAGTGATGGCTTGAATCAGAATAATTTTGGAAGAAAAACAAAGAGGATCTGTTCGGAAAACAAAGCATACAAGCAGTTATACAACACACCACCCAAAAAACTAACCTCTGATCCTGTCAGCTTAGCAAACAGCCTTGATTGAAAAATGAACAAATAAATAAATAAACATTTTAACCTGAGATATTACATCAAAATGAAGACATTGCAGCCTGCTGAGGGTTTTTTTTTCCTTGGGAATGTACCAAATGGCCCTTGGAGGTGTTACAGGAGCCTCCTGGTGTGCTCAGGAAGTTCTCATGGTTTCCATGAATCTGTTACCAAATCCTCCCTCTGCACAGTGAACAGCTTGGCTCCAGATGCACACCTCTAAACGTCACCATCCAATGTAAGGAAACCTAGCCTGCATAGGAAAAGGTTAAAAAAAAAAAAAAAAAACACGCAGTGTTTGGTCATGTGTCTGGTTGCAGTTTCTTCACAATAATTTGCATAATGCAGTGTTTCCCTGTGTATCTTTGGATATAGACATGGAAGCCTGATACGTGAATTAGGGGTGGGTGTGTGTGTGTGTGTGGGTGTGTGTGTGTGTGAGAGAGAGAGAGAGAGAGAGAGAGAGAGAATGTCCCTGATATACTAGGAACTCATTACTAATGTGTGTCTGTGTACCAGACTCCTAACTTTGACAGTACATATTTGGCTGTGCACTCTCCAGCATTTGCCAAGATATGTCAGGGACTCATATCTTATCAACACTTTAATGTAAGTAATTGAGATCTAGGCTGACCTTGACATTTTAATGGCGAATTTTTTCCATGTGCGAAAAATTATTTTTATGTGCTTTGGAACTGGAAGGTGTATACTCATTACATTCAGTCGAACAGGATGGTACTGGCTTTGGTCTATTTACTAGACTGCGGTCGTTTGTATAATAGTGTGGGCATTTTAAATAAACTCATAAATAAATGCCTTCTCTTACTGTAGCTCACAGGATTCCTTAAATAGTGCCATATACTATAATGTTACAACCTGGATCTGTAATGGATTTAACTGGGATTATATGTCATGAATCTATACAAAGACCAGATTAAAGTGGTGGGAGGGGACTCTCCCCCACTGGTGTGAACCCACTTACATAGTTAAATTCAGTCCACCTGTGTGCAATTAAAGTGTAATATGAGCTCAAGATAAATACACCTGGAAGAGCGTCTCTCAAAGAGCATCACAAAGACCAAGGAGATGTCAAAACAAGTCCAAGACAAAGTTCTGAAAAAGTATCAATCATTGTTTGTTTATTTTTTTAAAATAAACTGTTATTTAAACATCGGAAGGAATATGGCAGAGCTGCAACTCCACCAAATATCAGTGACCAGGCAAGAGGGGCATTAGTCAGAGAAGCAACTAACTAAGAGGCCAGGGGAAAATCTGAAGGAGCTGAAGAGATACACAACAAAGATGGGAGAAACTTTTCACAGGTCATCCATAGCCCAGACACTATGAAATCCTATTTGGAGTTTGCCAAAAGACATGTTGGAGATTCAACAAGTATGTGGAAAAAAGTTTTCTGGTCTGATGAGATCAAAATTGACATTTTTGGCCTTGTGACAAACAGCTACATTGACTGGAAAACCCAACACTGCTCATCATTCTGAGATATACTCATCATTCTGAGTGAAACGCACTTTTCTGTGTAAACTCTATTCTTGTGTATGAAAATCCCAGGAGATCAACAGTTTCTGAAACCAGCCTGTCTGGTACCAACAACGCTGCCACGGTCAAAGTCCCAGAGATCACATTTTCCCCCATTCTCATGTTTGATGTGAACATAAACTGAAGCTCTTGACCCATATCTGCATGATATTATGCATTATGCTGCTGCCACATGAATGGTTGATTAGATAATTGCAAGAATGTGCAGGTGTGCAGGTGTTCCTATTAAAGAAAATGCTGAGTGTACTGTATATTTGTATTAAAAATACATTTGCCTATCCCAGGGGACTCAGGGCACCAACCTATCGCAAGGCACAATCACACACACATTCATAGACTATGTACAATTTAGAGATGCCAATCAGCCTACAACACATGTCTTTGGACTGGGGGAGGAAGGCAGAGTACCTGGAGGAAACCCCCAAACATGCAAACTCCACACACACACACACAGGGTGGAGGTGGGAATTGAACCCCCAACCTCGGAGGTGTGAATTGAACCCCCAACCTCGGAGGTGTGAGGCAAACGTGCCAACCACTAAGCTACCGTGCCCCCCACATTTGCCATTATGTTAGCTTATAAACAAAATCAGTAAAGTTAATTATTTAATCATGTTTGCATGGCTGGGAAGTTACCAGTCTACCATAGAGGAATTGTTTACCCTGTTTTGCATTAGGTATCCCATTTGGAGACATTTAAAAGTACACATACTGTGTGCACATTATTCATTTTCAAATTCTCCATATTTTATAGTCCCTATATTGTACCTGAGTCAATATGAATGAGTATCTTTAAGGAGAAAAATATGATTATGGACTGCATCACTGGATACACAGTATGTATACATACATATATACACAGTGAGTATAGAAAAGAATCACCCCCCTTTAAAATAATCACATTTTGTTGCTTTTCAGCCTGAAATGAAGATGGACACAGTTTTTCTTTTATCCAGCTGTATTTACTCAGTGCAACTTATAAATGCAAGTGAAAGATATAACACGAACATGTCAGAAAGATTAAAAAATAAAAAAATAAAAAACCAGAATCACTGAGTTGGAAAAAGGATCACCCCCCTCCTAAAAATGACTTGGAAACTCAATAAGACGTAGCTAATCACCTTCTCAATGGCACAAAAGCCATTTGACTTTCAGCTGTGATCAGCTGTGGTCATTAGCTCAGCATGAAAAGAGCTTTCCTGGAGCATTTTGTAGTGCAACTGAAGCAAACAATCAACTATAGGTGGCAAGACACTGTCAAAAGATCTCCGGGATAAAGTTGTGGACAGGCACAAGTCAGGAGATGGATACAAAAAAATTTCAAAGGCTTTATCAATGCCTAGAAGCACAGTTATTAAGAAGTGGAAGGTATTTGGTACAACACAGACCCTCCCTGGATCAGGACGTCGCTCCAAACTGGATGAAAGAGCCAGGAGGAAACTGGTCAGAGAGGCTACCAAGAGGCCTACAGCAACTCTGAAGGTGAATGTTCTTGCATGGCCTAGTCAGAGCCCAGACTTAAACCCCATTGAAAATCTGTGGAATGACTTGAAGACTGAAGTCCACAAACGGTCCCCATCAAATTTAACTGAACTTGAGCAGTTCTACAAAGAAGAGTGGGCAAATATTGCAAAGTCCAGATGTGCAAAGTCAGTAGAGACATATCCCAACAGACTAAAGGCTGTAATTAAAAAATTAAGGCAAATTAAAGCAAGGGGGTGATCCTTTTTCCAACTCAGTGATTCTGTTTTTTAATTTTTGAAAAATTTTTCTGACATGTTGGTGTTATATATCTTTTATATATCTTTCACTTGGATGTTATAAGTTGCACTGAGTAAATACAGCGCAAAAACTGTGTCTGTCTTCATTTCAGGCTGAAAAGCAACAAAATGTGATTATTTTAAAGGGGGGTGATTCTTTTCTGTACCCACTGTATATATACTGGCATGTTCTCATATGTACTGTATATTCACATATGATCACATGGCCATGTATGAAATCCATAATAGCTTGTGTTGTCAGTGGAATTCACAACAGCAGTCATTAAAGCAGCTGTCTTGTAACAGCCTGCCCCTGCCAACTAAAACCACTATTCAAACACCACTAAATGATGCTTTGCCTGGTACAGAGAGTTCTGTTTTCCTTTTGCTGTTGTTCCTCTTTCAGTACAGTTGAGCAACTGATGTCACATGGCCTGAGGTAAACAGAAAAAAAAGCATAAACGTGATGAACAATAACCTAATCTGATTTACTTTCTGTTCTCTTTAAAGCACGGTGCTTGTTTTTCTGGGAAACAAATGGTGAAAACTACCAGACTTATGCTGTTTGGGTTTCACAGAGTACTTGGCAGCAGACCAAATCTGTTCTTCTGTTCACCAGTTAAACAAAACATTATGAAATATCCTAGATCGTGTGTGTCCCTGCTTCTTACTCGATTCAACTGATTAAATTTAAATTGCCTTTAGCAATCTCACAGAAGCAACACAGAACTATAACATGTTTGGCTTGCAAAGTCTTAGGACCTGTACAGAACATAAGCATCTGTATTTCAAAATTCTGTCTATACTTTGCTAAAATTAAATAATACGCCACAAATATCTTGGACTGGACATGTGGTGTAACTGAGATCATGCAAATCATTAGCAATTTAGTAAAAACAGTCACACCAATGCATATCTGTCTGGTTTCACTTTTATTAAAAAAAAAAAAACAATTAAGAAAATATATTTTTAACATGAAAAAACCTATAAAATACATTCATTCTCCATGAGTGCCATAAACAGTACATTCAATGTGTTATAACCTGATGTTTTTCACAATTTGGAATTTAATTAGCCATCTTTGGAATGTTAAGTACACTTCAGAGTGGTAGAACAAGTTTAAAGCTTAATGCATCGTCATGCATAATCCCTGTACCCAGTCGCACTGCTCTCGTAACAAGAGAAAAAGGCACCTTGAACAAACATGGCTTGTTATCCAGCTAATGACTTTAAGACTGTTTGTGCCTGGTACAGCATTGTAATATAGAAACATAGAAAAGCACCTTGTTAAGAGTCATGTTGAAGCCTTAAATGTTCATGTTCATGCCACCAGCACAATTCTCTCTTAACAATCAACATCATCATCATCATCATCACATGGGCAGTTTTCTATTCAGGAAAACATCCTGCCTCCAGGATTTTTGTGAACTATGGATCAGACTCCTCAGCTTTAACGTTTCCTTTTTGCCCAGTATTACATGTGCATATTAAGGCAGGTCTATACATGCACAAATCTCTCATTTTTTACCCGCATACAAGAAATGCCAAAAAGAGCTTCGATTAACATTATGTTCTTGATGCTAGATATACAAAGGAGAAACAATGCATTCGGAAGCACTTCGACAACCACCAATGGTTTGTCATTTAAAGCATTATTACTCCAGCTAGCAGATGGTGATTATAGGATATGGAGTGGTACCAATGTTGACTTTTAGTACAGAAAAGTCACCTAAACATTTAGCCAACATGGTTAGGCATTACTTTAAAAAGGCTTCTACAAGCAAACCTTTTTCAGTCTAGCCGCCTCCATAACACCAAATAAGCTTCAGAGGTTGTTAGTCATTAGCGGGTGCTGACCAAAGTCTACTCAGAGACAGATTAAAGACAGATACATGATCGGAAAAAAATCCATCCGTCTTTCACTTCTTCTACTTTTTCTCTCTTGCAAAGATTCGGGAATCCTCCTTCTCATCCTTAACTGGTGTCCCCGCACATATCCTAATGCGATGAACTCTGCTCCGCAGGGGCGTGGGCCAGTCTCAGAGATCCAGAGCCTCTGGCAGAAAGCAAATCTCTGCTTGATTTCAATCATGACATCACCGTGTGATGCTCAGCGTGAGGTTCAACATGTCATGCAGCGTGGTCTCATGTTGACGGGCTGAGGATTCGGGTCCACCTGGAAACAAAAGTAAGATTCAGTATGGACGAAGCATTATCTTTAATACGGAACTCACTATGCTTTTCTTAGTTTAAAATGAATAAATAAATAAAAAACCTTCATGCTACGTACCTCGCTGTATACTGGAGGTGGCCTGAAGCGGAATTCCTGCACATACGCCATGAAGGGGCGCTCCAGCACTGCGCTGAGGTCCTCCTCAATACGGCTGGCTGCAGAATTCTGCTCTGCCTCCTCTTCGGTGACGACCGAGCTGTAGTCAGGAGGGGCTGTGGGAAAAACAGGCAAGAAAATCCCACCTGAGCAACATGTATTTTAAAGAGAGGAAGAACTTGGGTAGGGATGGAAAACGCGAGGAGGTGCTCACCTTCACGCTGCTCGGGGATGGCCATGCGGAGCCAGTCCAGGTTCAGACTGTACTGGCTGCTGATGCTGGAGGTGCGGCTGCCAAATGGATGGAGAGGGATGGTCCCCATGACCAGTGGAAGCTCCAGAGACAGCTTTGAGGTGCCAGGAATGTCCACGCACACCTGACGAATGAGAAGTGGTGAAACGTTAAGCATCTGAAATCTCACGTAAACAATGCCTCGTTTATATCTTAATGAGAGAGAACTGCAGATGCAGAAACCTCAAACTCACCCTGAGCATGTATTCCACTTTGATGATACGGCACTGAAGGATGGAAGGTCCAACTGGAGGGATCTTGATGGCGCGGCCGTGCCAGGTCTCTCTGCGCCGCGCTCCCACTACATCTCCACACAAGGTGGCCACAACGGCTTGCTTCTGTTTCATGGTGCCCCTCGCGATGAAGGTCTGAGTCTGAGTGATGTAAGCCTTGGGCACCACAGATCGGGAAGTGGAGTTGTCAAATTCGGCGAAGACTGGAATCACTTCACCTGTGGAGGGATAACGACGCGTCAACGTTCGTGGACTTTTCCGGTGTACTTTTCATTCTCCAAATGTGCATAAGGTTATTGCTCTCACCTGGTGTGTAGCCTTTACGGTCGATCTTCGCGGTGACAGACACTTGTCCAAAGTTGTGGTACCACATACGAGCCATCTTCTCTTTGGTTCCAGCCTGAGGTGCCTGCAAGTTGTATCAAAAACGATATTCAGAATGTGGTTCATCTATAGCAAACTCCAAATTACATCTCGAGTCCTTAAGAACGTTTTCAAGCTTACGAGTAGGGACGGTGTGTTGATGTCGATGGGCTCGATGACCGTAAACTCCTTCTTGATCTTCTTCACCGGGAACCACGGCCGGTGCAACTTCACCTTGACCCAGTAGCGAATGCTGCCGTGCTTGCCTTCAAATGAAGTCACCAGTGTCCTGGAAGAGGAAACATACAAAGTCAGGTTATTCTTTACATCCATATTAACCTGGTTGAGGACATTTCGAATGTCGTCGAAGATGTTGATTAAAAAAATGAAGCAAACTCACTCTTCGGGTAGCTGGAAGCTGAAGGGGTATTCATGTCTTCCAGGAGGAAGGGTCGTCACTTCCCCGTTATCTGTAGGGGAAAGCACGGGTTTGCGGGTTAGTATTCGAAACCTCAGAACTCTCCAACAACTTAAAGATGTGAAAAGACAATCATGCTTCAGATAATATTGATTTCTAAAACTTTTTGTTGTTGTTGTTGTGAGACACACATTTTAAAGTAAACCAGAAATAAGTAATCGTACCATGTAAGCATTCTAACAAAACATCATGTGATGAATGAGCTACTCATTCACAGTTTGATGGTTTAAGATGTGCGAGTTAGTTATCTGCTACTCTTTATCAAGCGGCCCGAGGCTGTTAACAGCACTTTGAAGTGGGAGAGAATGAGTAAAGGCGATCAACTACAAACAAAAGACATCACAGCTTCCTCTGCATGCTGAGCTGAAGGGACAGACCTGCCTGCAGCAGCACCTCTCTCCGGTTCAGATATTCCACCTCGTCGCTGTAGTTTTGCGTGTAAGCCGTGCTGGATCCTGCACTGCGAGACTCCGTCCAGTGAACTTTCGCATAACCTTCGGCATGAAGCTTTACCGACTGCACTTTAGTCTCTGCACCGAGCTCGAGCACGACTCGACCGGACACCACATCTCCACTGCTGAACACAGGCGGAGATGCAACATCAGGCGAGTCGAAAACGACGTGAAACTTTTTCACCTTGTCGAAAATCATCTTCAAGGGGGTCAGAGTAAGTGAAAGACCAAAAAACTAAAAGGACCACACTGTATCCTCGACACGGCAGGTTGGTTTGTTAAACCGTTCGGTAATAGCGAAGCTCCTCGTTCGGTTCAAAACAAAACTAAAACGCTTCATAGCTCAATAGCTCCTTTAACTATGAGGAAATGGGGCGGGGGAATTCTCCTAATTATGCGAGGTTCTGTGCCGTGATTGGCTGCGGCTAATAAACATCACTGGGTGTGGAGAGCGCGCGGGGGCAGACTCTGTTCCATGATTGATGCTTGCAGGTTCTTGGTGAAAAACAAGCTGACTGAGCATGCCCGAAACCAGCCATTCAAAACAAAACACACCGAGACAAAGTGTACAGACTGTTTGAAATTCATTTACGTGGAGCTTAAGAGTCGTAGATAAGCTGGAGCACCAGTAACGCGCACATATGTAAAACTTTCTGTGAGACATGTAATATAAAGCATTGGAATGAATGAGGAAAATATATGTGCATTCTCTTTTCGTCGATGAAGTTAGGTTTCAGCATGAGTATTTAATATGTAGTATTTAAACACGTAGGTAGTCGAAAACAAAGGGATGGTTTAAAAAAAAAAAAATAAAAAGTTCTTATCGCCATCCCCTCTCTGTGCAAAACAAATCTCCCTTCCTTGTTGACTGGATGTGATTGTGAACAGCGCATGTACTATGGGTTCCTCGTGTATCTATGGCTCCCTCTGGAGGTTCCACACCAGAATGCAGAATGATAACTCACCATCATAACCAGTCCCAAATAAACAATAATTATATTTGGTTAAAACCAAATAGTTTAAAAGCTTCTTCCTGTACTTAAAACATAATCTCTTCACAAGAACAAACTGTTAAAGCAACACATTTTTCTTCCACAACGCGGCATACACTATAGTTCCAAAAGTATGTGAACACCTGACCATCACACTCGTACGTGCTTGTGGAAGATCCCATTCCAGATTTAGTCCCAAGTTCCTGTTATAATAACCTCTACTCTTCTTGAAAGGCTTTCCACTACATTTTTGGAGTGTGGCTGTGGGGATTTGTGAGGTCAGGCACTGATGTTGGGTGAGGAGGCCTGGGGTGCAGTCCGTGTTCCAGTTCATCCTAAAGATGTTCAGTGGGGTTGAGGTCAGGGCTCTGTGCAGGCCACTCGAGTTCTTGCACTCCAACTCTGGCAAACCATGTCTTCATGGACCTTTGTATTGTGCACAGGAGCATTATCATACTGGAACATGTTTGGGCCTCTTAGTTCCACTGAAGGGGAATTGTAATGTACATACAAAGACATTCTAGATAAATGTGTGCTTTAAGATTTGTGGCAACAGTTTGGGGAAGAGCCATATCTGGGTGTGATGTTCAGGTGTCCACATACTTTTGCCCATGTATTGTATTTCATTCCGCAGACAAAATCAGATCATATTTAAAGCATCACTGAGCAAAAGAGGTTTGTTTACTTCCTTCAAAACTAGAGACATCATTCTAACGAGCGAATGTCAGTGTGGACCGTTTATTTCTGTAAACAAACTGCCACGCAGATTTACATAAAAGCATGGTCTGTCTTGCTGCCTGGTACCTGGTGCTGCAGTTTGGTGTCAATCTTTTTTGTCTGCCATCTTTGTAAAGAATGACCAGATATACAGTTGCAATCAAAATTATTCAACCCCCATTGCAAATCAGGTTTATTGTAAACATTTACAGACTTTCAGCTGTTTGCAATGAACAAATCAAGCAAAAGCAATTGAAATAATTCAACTCAACAAATGCTTCAAGTGGTTTCCCCAAATTCAACTGAAAATGCAACTTATAATGACTTCTCCAGTCTCAAAATTATTCAACCCCTTCATGACAAGCATCTTTAATACTTAGTAGAGCACCTTTTGCTGTTATGACCTGCTGCAAACGAGATGCAATGACGCCCAAGCTTCAGCTTCCTCACAGATAGCATGACGTTTTCTCCTATGATTTCCTGATACTTCAATGACTCCATCTTGCCTTCCACACGCTGCAGGTATCCAGTGCCAGAGGATGCAAAGCAGCCCCAGAGCATCACTGAGCCACCATCATGCTTGACTGTGGACAGTGTTCTTTCTTCATTCTTCTTTCTCCAGACATACCGCTGATCCTTCATGCCAAAAAGTTCCAGTTTTGTTTCATCGCTCCACAGAACAGAATCCAAAACTTCCGTGGCTTATTTATATGATTTTGAGCCGACTTTTCTTGTGCTTTTGGGTCAGTCTTGGAGTTCTGGCATGGAAACCTTCTGCATTTAGTATACACATTACTGTGCTCACTGAAACCTCAGTGACTGTTGCCACCAAGTCTTGCTGCAGGTCTTTTGCAGTCACTCGAGGGTTTTTCAAAACCTGCCTTCTCAGAAATCTGGTTGCAGCCACTGATAGCTTCCTTTTTCTGTCCCGTCCAGGTATTTCATGTATTTTCTGCCCCTAGCCAGTTCAGGTATTTCATGTGTTCCAGCTCAAGCATGTGTTCCCTTGATTAGTTACATCAAGTGTGCTTGAGACAACTCCCGTTTTGCATATTTGTGCTGTTGTGAGGGATTCTATTCAGGGGGTTGGATAATTTTGATACTGGAGAAGTCATTATAAGTTGCATTTTCAGTTGAATTTGGGGAAAACACTTCAAGCATTCGTTGTGTTGAACTATTTCAGTTTGTTTGATTTGTTCATTGCAAACAGCTGAAAGTCTGCAAATTTTGACAATAAACTTAATTTGCAATGGGGGTTGAATCATTTTGATTTCAACTGTATATAGATATGCAGTATCTCACAAAAGTGAGAAAGCAACGCATTGTGTTTATTACCAATGTTTATTGCCAGATCTTCCAGGCAAAAGGGATTTTTTAGCATGGGCTAAATAAAGCTCAATCAATAAAGAAAATCAAACTGAAGAGATTTTCAGGGCTAAATAAACATTAAATAAATAATAAATGTTCCAACTGTTTGAAGTTAATTATTTACATCCGAACATCAGACTAACCTTTAAAGACAAGAAAATTCTTTTGTCTTCTTTCTTTTGTAATCTTCCACTAAAGTGCAATAAGGCAATACAAATACAGTAGGCATCCCTGTATTAATGCTCGACAACATACAATTGTTGCTCACTGTTTTCCATAGCCATTATTAAACTGCTGAAAAAATACAGTATCTCACAAAAGTGAGTACACCCTTCACATTTTTGTAAATATTTTATTATATCTTTTCATGGGATAACACTGACGAAATGACACTTTGCTACAATGTAAAGTAGTGAGTGTAGAGCTTGTATAACAGTGTAAATTTTCTGTCCCCTCAAAATAACTCAACACACAGCCATTAATGTCTAAACCACTGGCAACAAAAGTGAGTACACCCCTAAGTGAAAATGTCCAAATTGGGCCCAATTAGCCATTTTCCCTCCCCAGTGTCATGTGACTTGTTAGTGTTACAAGGTCTCAGGTGTACATGGGGAGCAGGTGTGTTAAGTTTGGTGTTATCACAAAATCCCTTTTGCCTGGAAGATCTGGCAATAAACATTGGTAATAAACACAATGCGTTGCTTCAGCGGGTATTTCTTCTCAACTCATTTCTATTCATCTTGCTAGGAGTTTTATAATATCATAGCGTAAGTGGAAAAAATGTTATCTTTCACGTGATTGTAGCCTCAATTACATCTACTTTTCCACTTACGTTACATGCCACACTCAAGGTTAAAGTGTGTTTCTTTATCAGATCGAAGTGTTATCATGATTACAACCACTATTACAAAATTACTATGAATCTTCAACTGAACCATTTGAATTTCCTACACTACTGGAGTGTGCAAACTAACAGGGATCTATCATGTATAACCATGGATCCCACAGTGTTATTTTGAGTTGTTTTAAATGGCATAAGTGGTGGCGATCACTCAGAAGAGTATCACTCCAGCAACAAGTACCATTATGAATTAATATGACGGTGGCCTAATGTGCATATTATTTGGATTATGTTGATAAAATAAACATATGCTGAAATATTAAGATGGTGAGTGAATTCTTCTTCTTCTTCTTCTTCTTCTTCTTATTATTATTATTATTATTAACGTTGCAAAGGGTTCCTGGCTGCAAAAACAAATGAGAACTGTTCACCACCATGCAGACGTGGTGGACATGGTGTTTTGTCAGCATCTGGAGCTGATGTTAAACTTGCAGGGCAGATAAAAGCGCCCCCTACTGGTGTCCAGCTTTCTTTACCATGAGCGAAGGGGAAACACACTGAGCAACAGCTCACCAAATCCATGCACACATTGACTAGCTGCACTCCAAAAAACGAAGCCTAACAGTCAGTTACAGTTACACACCTCGAATCAGATGTTGTCTCTCCCTGAAGTAAGTGATCCTGGATGTGTAGTCGTTGTAGACGGTGTTTACACCGACACCCCTGTGCTCCAGCCAGTGTGCAGAAGCGGCTCCTCTGCCCTGCACCTTCAGAGCTCTAATGTCCATATGCCTCTGTAACTCCAACACCACTTTCCCACTCACTGTCTCCCCGCTGCTGTACACCGCCTCCCCGGGACCGTCCAGCTCCAGAGCAAAGCGCCTGATACTTTTAAAATCCATTGCTGTTCAAGACAAGAAGAAAAGAAAACAGAAATGAAGCGTCTCCTCTTAGTTACAGTAACCTGTCTATCTACATACTGTCGCCATAACCAGCATTAAAAAAAAAAGTAAATACGAAAGTAACCTACCTAGATTCGACCAAAGCGGGAACTACACAAGCTACTTGCCAACTTCACACACTTAGCTCCAGTGAAATTTATCCGCGCCAACTGTTTGTCTCGCCACGCCTTCCACCAACAAGACCACGCCCATCGCCGCTGTTCACCAGGAAGGCCACGCCCCTCTCTACTGCTGTAAATAACACGACCCAATTCATTGCCAAGAAAATAAAAGGGTGAATTCAGAAAGCGTGTCGTCTTTTTTCTTTTCGATTCAATTCAATTTTACTTTTATTTTATTTGTCACAAAGCACCCTTACAGAAATATATAAATTCAGGATATAAATTTGAAATCTATCAATTTATAAATGTATCCCTAATGAGCAAGCCAGAGGAGATGGTGGCAAGGAAAAACTCCCTGAGACGACATGAGAAAGAAACCTTGAGAGGAAGCAAAAGGGAAACTCAAAAGTCAACCCATCCTCATCTAGGTTACAACGAATAATGCAATTATAAATAATTCCCTTCTATAACTGTGTACTACATGGTTAACAAATGCAATTGTGTAAACATGAAATTCATTATGGTTTTCACATGAAAGGTGAAGTTGTCAACTGTTCAATAATGGAGACTTGACTGAAGAACTGTTTTTTTTTATATATATATTTATTTCTTACATTTAATTACAAATAGCCTGGAAAATATGTAGAACATGCTAAAAAATGGTTTAAGAAATGGCCTATGCAAAGTTTAATAAGTGGCTGATAAAACCTCTGCAGTTGCATTTTGAAATCAGTGACACATTGCATTGTGGGATGCCTGGAAATCCCAACAGGTTCCAAAATCATTGGCTAGACTGTATGTGTTTCTTCGATTAAAGATTAAGTCCTTTCATCACTTTGATAATGAAGATGATTATTATAATGACTAACCATCCATCATGGTCACAGATTTTCATGAGACAATTCAGATCTTCTACACCATGTGACAACAGTTCCAAACATACTGTATTCATAGCCTTGATGTTATCACTGATTAAAGAAAACATTTGCAAATACACAGACTACTTTTAGAACTATTGCTTAATATAGTAGTTTGTTATTTGTTGAAAGTGCACAGACCTTTGCTCTACATGCTGGTAGACAGCAGAGTTTGTTTTGATGATGTATAATGTTCTAAGGCAACATATTCGCTAAACACAAAAAGTGAAAATGAATCTTATTTCCTCTTTGAGGTGATGTTAGGCGACAGTGCCCTCCACTAATATTGGCACGCTTGGTAAATATGAGCATAGAAGGCTGTGAAAAAATTGTCTTCATTTTTTACCTTTTGATACCTTTTGATCGTTTGTTCAAAAAAATTTACGAAAATACTGTGCTCTCATGGATATCAAACAATTGCAAACACAACACAGGTTTATCAAAAAAACATCTTTGTTAAATATAGGTGTGCAACAATTATTGGCACCCTTTTAGTGAATACTTTGTGCTACCTCCCTTTGCCAAGATAACAGCTCTGAGTCTTCTCCTATAATGCCTGATGAGGTTGGAGAATACATGGCAAGGGATCTGAGACCATTCCTCCATACAGAATCTCTCCAAGTCCTTCAAATTTCGAGGTCCACGCTGGTGGACTCTCCTCTTCAGTTCACCCCACAGGTTTTCTATGGGTTTCAAGTCAGGGGACTGGGATGGCCATGGCAGGACTTGATTTTGTGGTCAGTAAACCATTTTTTTGTTGATTTTGATGTATGTTTTGGATCATATCCAATCATATCCAATCTCCAAGGATCACAGATGGAGAATTGCAGTAGTTAGCTGCGTCTTGGGGTCAGAAGTCTCCAAAACTACAATCCGAAGTCACCTACATCACCACAAGTTGTTTGCAAGGGTTTCAAGAAAAAAGCCTCTACTCTCATCCAAAAACAAACTCAAGCATCTTCAGTTTGCCAGACACTACTGGAACTTCAAATGGGATTGGGTTCTATGGTCAGATGAAACCATAAGGTGGGTGGGAGGTGGTTTTGGTGCACACAGAGAGGTAGCCATATAGAAAAGTACCTCATGGCCACAGTTATATATGGTGGTGGCTCTTTAATGTTTTGGGGCTGTTTTTCTGCCAGAGGACCTGGACATTTTGTTAGGATACATGGCATCATGGACTCTATCAAATATCAACAGATATTAAATGAAAACCTGACTGCCTCTGCCAGAAAGCTTAAAATGGGCCGTGGTTGGATCTTCCAGCAGGACAATGATCCAAAACATACATCAAAATAAACACAAAAATGGTTTACTGAACACAAAATCAAGTTCCTGCCATGCTGGTTATCTTGGCAAAGGGTGGTAGCACAAAGGATTGACTAAAAGTGTGCCAATAATTGTTGCAAACATATATTTAACAAAGATTTTTTTTGGATAAACCTGTGTTGTGTTTGCAATTGTTTGATATCCATGAGAGCAGAGTATTTTTTATGAATTTTTGAAAGGTTAAACAATAAAGACAATTTTCACAGCCTTCTTTGCACATATTTACCAAAGGTTCGAATTAGTGGATGGCACTATAAAATTGGCTGATACTGTTGTGGTCAACAGTGGAAGTTCAACAAGTTGTAAAACAAAAACTATCCAAGTTCAAGGTTATATGACTGTCCCAGGAGCTGTTTGATTAGAGGAAAATCAACAGGAATGTCCCAGTAGACCGAGAGGCAAACAGTTCAGTAGAAACTGGGGGGTGTTGGGCCCCATCAAATATTTTGTCTCCACATATCAGTGTACAGAACTGTCTGTATTGTAAATCTGCATGTTTAACTATGTTACATTTTGACATACCATGTCTGCATGTCACAACCTGCTTATACAAGATTAATTCAGCATGTTAGTTCAAAACCCATATAACACACAATACCGTTAATGTTTACTGTCACTGCTTGAACTATCTGCTGCTATCAACAAACCCTGATCTCTATGACATAAACACTGTAGGACAAGGGGTGATTACACAGCAAGTCTCAAAACAGCTGCCAGTGCACACACATTAGGAGTTGTGAGTAGTGAACACACACACACTACAAACCGTGAACACACCCGGAGCAGTGGGCAGCCATTTCGCTGCGTCCGGGAAGCAGTTGAGGGTTAAGGGCAGCTTGGCGGTGCTGGGATTTGAACTCACGACCTTAACCACTGAGCTACCACCGCCCCCTATCTATGTACATACAGTGGATATAAAAAGCCTATACAACCCTGTTAAAATGGCAGGTTTATGTGATGTAAAAAAGAAACCAAAATAAATCATGTCAGATAATTTTTCCAACTTTAATGTGATTATAGCAACCAACAGAATTCAAGTGAAAAATAAATAGAAATGTTTTAGGAAAAAATACTTCCAATAATCCTTTTAATCAGGCATAAGTGTGGAAACCCCTTAAGTAATACTTTGCTAAAGCACCTTTAGTTGTAAGAGTCTATCAGCTTCATCTTCATTTTGGCAAAACATTTTGATTTTATCAAATGTTTTCTTGCAAAATTGCCTCAATTGTAAGGTGAACTCCTGTGCACAGCTTTCTTCAAGTAATTTCACAGGTTTTCGGTAGTATTTAGATCTGCCCTCTGACTGGGCCATTCCAAAACTTCAGTCTTCTTCTTCTTCTGAAGCTGTTCCTGTATTGACTTGGATTTGTGCTTTGGGCTGTTATTGTGCTGGAAGGTGAAATTGTTAGTGTTAATTGTTTCGTGAAATTATTCTTCACCTGCCTAACAGAGGCCTGCAGGTTTTGTGTCAAAATACGTTAGTATGTGGTGCTATCTATTGATTCCATATATCTTGACCAGACCCCCAGTCCCAGTTGAAGTGAAGCAGTTGCATAGCATGATGCTGTTACCACCATGCTTCACTGTGGTCATGGTGTTCTTTGGGTGATAAGCTGTCTTGTATTTGCACATAAAATATCTTTGCATTTATATATGACCAAAAAGTTATATGCCGACACTGGGGACTCCTTAAAAAATGCTAAATAAATGTCTCTTTACAAAAAGCTTCATTATGTTATATAACGTCTGCCATAGAAGTTGTTCTATCCGATTGAGCATTAATATAAACCTTGCAGCCAGAACTACTATAAACGCTGCCGTTATAGAATATTAACATCAATACCTTCTTATCAATCAAAAGCTAGGATTGAACAGCACTGTGATATAAGTGCATTTTAACAAATTTAACAACATGGGAGAACATGCCTCCATAATATATTGTTTTTTTGGTCTTTTTTCCCCCCCAAAATTGCATCTGGCTGATATGCTGTCTTGGTGGGTTGTGCAAAGAGACCTTGGATTTAGGCTTAATTGAAAAAGCATCTTTGTGGGTTGTTGTGAAGTAAAATTCACTGTTAGGAGGCCTGATGTGACTGCCTTTAATCTAGAAAGACAGCAGTCCTAAAATCTCAACCATTTTATACTTATGGCTTAGTTTCCAAATATTCAAAGGCATGTGAATTTTAGTAGCAGAAACATAATGCAAAAAATGTATAGTCTCATCCTACTGAATCTCTGCATGCAAATGAGAAACAAATAATCATAGCTCATTGATTTGCACAGTAAATGTTTTACCCGATATAGCTGCTCAGGGTTTAAAATACATCTTCTAGAGTTTAGTGGAACATAGTCACTTTACACATTAATAACAGCTGGACCAGGCTCTACAGATGTGAAACAGAAGACAAAACAGATTATTACAAAATACATATTTCTCACGTCTCATCTGACACACTTCATGGTAGTTAGGGTTTCTAGTGTTTTTTTTTTTTTTTTTAGGAGGATTACTCAAGAAGAACCCATAATAGTTCTACATATAACCCTTAAAGATGATGGACAGAACCTTTTGTATTAGGGTATAGTCTATGTACTATGTAGCAACAACTAAATTTATAAAGACTATAAAAAGTGCAAATGCTCAATAAAATATTTTCATTTAAATTTTCTCTTACAAGCTATAATGGAAAGAAAGGTCTTCTTAAAGAAGGGTTTGACCATATCATTTTGTCAAAGCTAACAATTTTTATTTATTAAAGAATGACACAAACCTTTTGACCCTTTATAATTACATTTAATGTTGTGAACGTCCGCATTTTGAATCCTTTTATGTGCAGCATCCACTATACAAGCCCATGTTTAAGCTGCTTCTATAGATACAATACTGCATCAGGACAAGTGCATAATACATAAACCTGTGATTTACCTTGCAGCTGGCACTACTGTCAGAGCTGCTGTTATAGAAAATTAAATCAACAACCAATCAAATTTGAGAGTTTAACAAAGTAATGTAATACATTTAAAGGCGCATCTTGATGTCCAGCACCTTTAAAAACCCACCAGTAAACAAATCTGCTATAATTGATGTCTTCAATTTGAAAATAGTAGAGAATGGGTTTCAGACAAAGACTGTCTAAAGAGTCACTCCAAGAAACAGTTTTTTAATTAATGACTGCAGTAAATTTCTTGTTTCAGTTAAAAAAAAAAAAAAGATTCCACTGTTACTTCACTGTGAGTTATCATTGATAGATATACAGATGGATCAGTTGCAAAAATGAAGATCTTTTCTATCTTTAGCTAGCTGGCTTTGTACATTGCGTTGTTGGATGATGGTGATGCACCTATTCAGGCTGATGTTACATTCAAATTAATTTCTGAACTGAAACCCTTTACTATTAATAGACAGAATATTATGAGTCAGTGATTCCAGTTTCTGACAGAATGTTCCACAGCCTGCATTTCTAATGCTAATACTGTATAAGTGTTGTTTTACTTGAGTTCATCTCATCTGGTGTCACCTTGATCTGCCAACACTCGACCATGCAGATAGCTTTCCTGAGCTGTGGTGCTGTAAAACATTCCTCCCAAACTCAACATTACTCTTGGTCCTGATGCTAGGTTTGTCCATGCGAACTGGGAACTGTTTGTGGTTTTCCTGAGAAAACACAAAAGACGTTTAGCACACATTGAAATGGCACTGAGGAACAACCATATTGGTGTTATCACTTTGGTAAGTTAGAAGCGCTGACATAAAGAAACTTAAACTGAGGTGCACCTCTGAGAAGAAGAATCGGTTGGTTTTAGCTGTTGATCTCTCTTGGTTGCGCCTTGTGTCCGTGTGTCCTCTAGGTAAAGAGCTCAAAGTTACATTTCCTGATTGTATATGAACTCGCTTTGGTGGAAACATGAAAACAATGACTGAAACAGGAGAGATTTAATAAGAACACCAGTACCCCTGCTCATTCATGCAGTCATCCAATCATGTGGCAGTAGCTTAATATATAAACATGCAACTGAAGGTCAAGAGCTTCAATTAAATGTTCACAAATATCAACATGAGGGAAAAAAATTTGATCTCAAGAGACTTTGAGACTTTGACCGTGGCATGGTTGTTGGTGCCAGACAGGCTGGTTTGAGTATTTCAGAATCTCCTGGGGTTTTCCATGCACAACAGTGTCTAGTGTTTACAGAGAAAAAAAGAAAGAAAGAAAAGAAAACCTTCCAGTCATGCGAAGGCATGTCACGTGAAATGCCTTGTTGACGAGAGAGATCAGTGGAGATTGGACAGATTGGACTGAGCTGACAGAAGCTAACTGAGCTAATTCAAATAACCACTCTTTACAACCGTGAGCAGGAAATCATTGCAGTGTGCATAATATACCTTAAGGCTACAACAGCAGAAGACCAAATCGGGTTCTATTCCTGTTAGCCAAGTACAGGAATCTGAGGCTACAGTGGGCACAGACTCACCCAAACTGGATAGTTGACGACTGGAAAAACATCCCCTGATCTTTTTCCAATTTTCTGTGCATGTGTTCCTATTAAAGTGACCAGAGTGTGCATAAATACCAAAGTTATAACTACAATTCCAAGACATTTGCTTTCTGGTCAAACGTGGTGTCTGTATTTTCACAAACTGATTCACTCTATCAACACTGCTGTAATGTTTTAGAGCACTGGAATAGTCTTGTGGGTCAGCAAGAGACGAAATGGCGCCACCTGCTGGTCCAAAGCTCATTTATCCACTAAACAACCTGATCCCAAAAGCACTGGAGCACAAACGTCATTGTCAAATTATGACATTTAACACGTTCTCTATCAGTTAAGATTATCTTAACTTTACAGTGATTTTTCAGAAACTGCTCTGTAATTAGAATGTACATATTAGGCTTTAAATGAGTGCTTATTTAGTTTTAGTTAATTTTTTTTTTACTGATTCATCTTTTACCATGTAATTATGTTTTACTTGTCAATAATTCTGTGATGAACCCAATATAAATCTTTATGAGCCTTTTTGCTTCACTCGATTGAGATTTCTCAGGAGAAAGACTTTTACAGAAATGTTTGTTGGAATGTTATTTATTTATTGTTTACTCAAGAAAATACCATGATAGACATTAATATATTATGTGTAATTTTTAAGTATAGAATCTATGGTAAATTGAACAATAACCAACATTTTGGGAAATTCCTCTGTAATATCTGGTTCTGAATATAGAGGAGAAAAAACAAACAAACCAAAAAAAAAAAAACATTTGTTTTTAAAAAAACAAACGTTTTAAAAATACCATGTACTTTAATTGGTTTCCACTCAAGTAAGTATGGTTAATAATGTCTATTAAGTTGATTTTGCAAAGCTTTAGACTTCTTCAAAGTTATAATCCGGTGGTTGGTGGTGGACAAAAACAGTGAAATATATATACATATATATACATATACATACATACATACATACATACATATATATATATTTGTTTTTTTTATTTATTTTTTTATTACAGTTTAAGAGATGGCATGCTCTAGATGACATATGAAAAATGATGTGAACAAATGTCATTTCTGCCTGTAGTGTCTTGCCTTAAATTAAAGCTGTTTCAAATTGTGAGACTGTTTGTGTATCTGAGATGTTTGCAGTACTACAGTATAGTAAATAAACATTATTCTGCCAGAGAGTGCATTTCTTTAGACATACCAAGCTTGATTCCATTAAAAGTTTCTGATGTGGGTGTGGTCCATTTGTGATCTCGAAGGTCCCCATGGTTGACAAGCAGACACTTCTTTAGCAATTCAGGGCTGTAGTAATGAGAAAGGCAATAGGCATTTCTAATTTTATACAAATATTATTTTCTGACTAACAGCGAAATGCAGTTAGCAAAGTCTTGGGTACATATAAAGAAAAGTTTAAAAGATATTTTCAGAAATAAAGAAACAAAGGATTATTTTAAAAAATTTCTGTAAAGAGCAGTAAGTATACAGTAAAAAAAAAAAAGTTTTATATTTCTGCAGGCTTTCACTTTATTTGAGTATGTTTTCATGTGAATGTGTGTGTGTGTGTGTGTGTGTGTGTGTGTGTGTGTGTGTGTGTGTGTGTGTGTGTGTGTGTGCGCGCATGATGCCCTAATCAGGATAAAAAACACGTACTGAAGATAAATAAATGAAAAGTAAAATTGCCTATTGATTGAAACACACAAATCTATACACACCACCATGTACATGAAGCACCACCATTTTCACAAACATGTAATACATGATGAAACATCCCTCTGGGCACCTGTATAATGGAATGAGGCTGAATGAGTTGTTTCACGTTTTGATATTTTGTCCTTGTCTCCCATTACCAAGGAAGAATGGAACTGCTGCAAGGCATATGGAATGCATATGGGACATTGTCACGGTCATGGTCAAGTCACTGGGAGATTGTATTAAGCAACCAAATGACAAAGAGTTGAAAATGGACTTGAAATTCTACCGTCTCAGTGGTTGGTGGAGGAGAGGACCATTTGTACAGGAAGGCATCATTATAAGAGGAGCTGAAGAATGAGCGCTTTCTGTCTCCGGTGATTGCTATTGCTGCATCTAACTCACAAATATTAATATGCACACTGAACATAAATATCTGTCGGTGAAATATGAGGAGTAGACTAAAATCAGAACATGAATGGACCTCACTGACCTTGGTGCTTTCTATCTGCTCTAACAACCGGAGTGACCTTGTGCAAGACATAAGACTCTCTCTGAGTGGTTTCAGGAAGTTTGTCATCTTCCTGCTTCATACTGGTGGCCAGGAATAAATGAACTTTCAGCCTGTGTGGTGTGGAAGTCTTTGTATCTCTGGTCTGAATGCATTTTCAGGTTGGTGGTAAGTTTGGTCCATGCTGGGATGCGGCTGAGAGGTGAAAGACGATGAGGCGTGAAGGCGCTTGCAACCTCTGTCTCGTCCCTGATATGTTGAAGATCCTTGTGTCCTACTTTCGCCAGAGAGGGGTGATGAATAGCAGCTCTTTTTGTTAAGGAAGCAAACGATTTGAAGTCTTGCTGGAAAGTTGTCTCATAAGGCTTCTCATCTGTCTGGTATCCACCCCAAAATGGGATGCGTGATAACCTGCAGAGATTCTCTCCAAAAGAAGGTTGAGGCAATGACGCACTCACATTTACAGTGAGAGTCATTAAAAAGCCTTTAGGTCACTCTGGCCAGTTTTGTTAGTTGCAAAATCTACTTACTGCTGAGGATCCTTGCTATAAAATAATGTCTGACCTGGAGGTGTGCAGAAATGAAATGGAACTTGAGATCACCATTTTCACAAACATGTAATACATGATGAAACATCCGTCTGGGCACCTGTATAATGGAATGAGGCTGAATGAGTTGTTTCACGTTTTGATATTTTGTCCTTGTCTCCCATTACCAAGGAAGAGTGGAACTGCTGCAAGGCATATGGAATGCATATGGGACATTGTCACGGTCATGGTCAAGTCACTGGGAGATTGTATTAAGCAACCAAATGACAAAGAGTTGAAAATGGACTTGAAATTCTACCGTCTCAGTGGTTGGTGGAGGAGAGGACCATCTGTACTGGAAGGCACCATTATAAGAGAAGCTGAAGAATGAGCGCCTTCTGTCTCCGGTGATTGCTATTGCTGCATCTAACTCACAAATATTAATATGCACACTGAACATAAATATCTGTCGGTGATATATGAGGAGTAGACTAAAATCAGGACATGAATGGACCTCACTGACCGTGGTGCTTTCTATCTGCTCTAACAACCGGAGTGACCTTGTGCAAGATATAAGACTCTCTCTGAGTGGTTTCAGGAAGTTTGTCATCTCCCTGCTTCATACTGGTGGCCAGGAATAAATGAACATTCAGCCTGTGTGGTGTGGAAGTCTTTGTATCTCTGGTCTGAATGCATTTTCAGGTTGGTGGTAAGTTTGGTCCATGCTGGGATGCGGCTGAGAGGTGAAAGACGATGAGGCGTGAAGGCGCTTGCAACCTCTGTCTCGTCCCTGATATGTTGAAGATCCTTGTGTCCTACTTTCGCCAGAGAGGGGTGATGAATAGCAGCTCTTTTTGTTAAGGAAGCAAATGATTTGAAGTCTTGCTGGAAAGTTGTCTCATAAGGCTTCTCATCTGTCTGGTATCCACCCCAAAATGGGATGCGTGATAACCTGCAGAGATTCTCTCCAAAAGAAGGTTGAGGCAATGACGCACTCACATTTACAGTGAGAGTCATTAAAAAGCCTTTAGGTCACTCTGGCCAGTTTTGTTAGTTGCAAAATCTACTTACTGCTGAGGATCCTTGCTATAAAATAATGTCTGACCTGGAGGTGTGCAGAAATGAAATGGAACTTGAGATCATTTAATTTTAAAAATGTGAATTTTTTTTTTTTTAAACCAAGACAGAAGGACAATGTCATAATGGGACAATACCAGGGACGGACGTTCTGTTGTTGTTCTTGTTCTTGTTCTTTTTGAAAGAAACCAAATGAAAATGAATCAGATAACATTATGGATTAAGGCATATATCAAATGAATGTATGTAATGGTCAAGAAAATATTGTCCCATCTATTTTTATTTACAATGCACAGCAGAAGAAACACTAATTTTGAAAGCCTAACTTAAATCTAATGATTACTTCACTAAATAAAGGTGGCACCTCAAAAGAAACAACAAAGTCATTAAAATACACCCAATTAAAGTCCAGTACCTATCAGTTTGGATTCTTGTAAGCACATTTTTATACTTGCAATACATACAGAGATGCACTAAATTTTTATTTATTTATTTACTTTTTACCTTACAGCACATCCACCAAGAGGTGAATATAACCTGTACGACTCACACACAGACATGCAGTTTGTTGTTGGAGATTTAATTATTAATGGTTTCCCCAGACAACCAAAACATCTCTTCTGACTTCAAGCTTCAGACTCTCCTTAGTACTGTATAGCTCTGTCAGGTAAATATTCATACTTTCAAACTGAAGTCAACAAAACTTTAGTGCATTATCAACATAAAAAAATAATTAATTAATTAAAAAAAACAAAAAAAAAATTAGGGTTAGGGGAAGTATCCTAATGTGTCTCCTAATTCCAAATGATCCTTGAGCCGCGTAACTTTACTGCAGTGTTTCTTGTTTCTTTTTTTGTAAGCCATTCTCTCTATGATTAATGCCTTGGGATTTTCAAGACATTTGACACATGGCTGTGGCATCATCGAGATTCAAGCTTGCAATCTACCGACAATAGACCAAACGATTTTCTGCTGCACCACTTAAGAACCCCTTCTACCCTGCTTTATTTTCAGATGGAAAGGAAGGTGCAGGCACATGGTAAAAACAGTCTAAAGCTAATATTTCATTCATACTGCATGGTGTTTCGATTTTATTTTTTTTGTAAGTTCACTGGGCCAAATGAAACACGGTAGTGGGCTGTAATTTTTCACAGAAGATAAGGCAGTACCTTTTATTGTGAACCAATAAAAAAAGGACAACATTTCTCATATTCAAGCATTAGAAAAATAGCATTTATGCAAAAAGTTATTGGGAATGGAGGGTAAAGAGCTGCTCAGGAAGGAATGGGAACACCAAAAATGATCAACATTAATAGTTTGCTTGGCGACAAACCAGAGCTGGTGCGCAGCTGTAAGTCTGAACCTCAGCACATTTTTAATAGCTCTGCTTAACTGGTGTTAGTAAAAATAGCATCTTTTTATCCAAATATGCAATATGACACCTAAAAACTAATCTCATCAGTTCACAGCTGAAGTAGGAAGTTATTTGATATTTGAAAGTTATTTCTCCTAAAATTAAAGGAAATCTTGAGAATCAGATGCAATCAAAAGTTCTATAAATAAGCACTGAAACAATCCAGTTCACAGGAACTCTCCACATGCAATCTTTAAATCATCTTTTTTTTTTCTTTTTTTTTTTGTCCTAGCTGTCCCAATATCCCACAGTCAAACATGTATACTAGAAGTCCAAAAGTATGTGGATACCTGACCATCACACCTATATGTGCTCGTTGAACATCCAGTTCCAGGGTTGGTCCCTTATTCGCTGTTATAATAACCTCCATTCTCCATTTGGAATGTAGTTGCTTGTGCTTGTTCACCCACAAGAGCATTAGTGAGGTCAGTGAGGAAGCCTGGGGTTCAGTCGGCGTTCCAGTTCACACCAAAGGTGTTCAGTGGGGTTGAGGTCAGAGTTCTGTGCAGGACTCCAACCACTCCACTCCACTCCACCCTTGTGGAGTCTACATGTACCGTGCTTTGTGCACAGGGGCACTGTCATGCTGGAACAGGTTTGAGCTTTTCCAGTGAAGGGAAGTTGTAATGCTACAGCATATAAAGACACTCCAACTTTGTAGCAACAGTTTGGGGAAGAACCACATACAAGTGTGATGGTCAGGTGTCCACATACTTTTGGCCATACAGTGTATATGCAATAGGGTAGATTATATTTACAAACTCATTAGAAGTCAATAGAAAAGCAGCATTTATAATGATGATAGTGGTAAGCTAATGGCGATGACACTGTAAAATAATGGCTTAGTGTCTAATCATCTTGTTGAAAGCTCTAACTATGGACAAGTCCGAACCTCTGGCAGAGGTAACTAATATTGCCATAACAGGTACATTAATTTTTGCCAAGTTCAACTTTATATAGAGTGGTATAGTGTTTCTGTAACTACATGTCCTTTGAATCATTCAATGGTTTATAATACACAAATCATATCAGCAATGCACATACTATTACATTTTTTTTTTTTTTTAAGAGATCTAGTTCAGACCTTTAGTTTAATCCCAGTTATGCACATTTTACTACTTAATGCAAAACATTTAACTCCCAAGTTGTGATCTACCATTAATTACATTGTGCTTTGAAATGAGATAGACCAGCCTGTGCATGCACATAGATGAAGCTCGCAAGAAATATTCTCAGATCAAAGAAATACAGGAAGCTGATTCTTACAGCCTGCAACACACTCATCTCTACTGTACCGCTTAGGATTATTGTTGTACATAGCGCTGATCTTTCACTTCACTTTTCAGTCCAGTTTTGTATATCCTCAGGTGCTGTTTTATGGGAAAAAATCAGTCACGGGGGCTGTTGATCTATCGGGACGTGAAGAGACTGGTGGCAGGGAAAACATTAGGGAAAAGGTCAGTAACAAGTAACATGCTTTTTACAAGAATAACGGAAATGATGAAGGAGAAAATCCCAGTCTTATTCTAATATGCACATGGTGAAATCCATGATTCTGCCTCTAAATCTTAGTTTTGGTGACTATTAGGTTAGTGCAGTGCAACTTTACCAACTTTCTTCTGAAGAAAATAATGTATACTACTGCAGCTGACGCATGTTTAAGAGGAATAAAGTGGTGTGCTTCTTCTCTACATGCCTGTATGATTCAGCAGTCTGATGCTTGAGGTGATGGACACTATTTATCTAGAAAGTTGGCCAGGCTCTGTCTCAAGCTGTTCAGATCAAAAATCTTGACGTCCAGCACTTCAATGACTTTCCGCACTTCACTTTCTGCCTGCTGCCGTGCGTCCAGCGAAGAGGCCAAATTCTGCTCCGCTTTCTGCACTTGCTGTTCCAGCTCAAAGTTCCTCTGCTCCAGCTCCTAATGACAAAGCAAAAACGCTTCCAGTTATATTAAATCAACTTCCCTGCTGCACAAAGAAGGGTTATTAACAAAGAAGCCAAAGCTTACCTGCATTCTTTTATTAATCTCCTCCCTCTCCTTTTCCAAATCTTGGAAATCTGATTTCCTGCCCTGTAGCTTGTTAATTTCCTGCAAGCATATAGTTATTCAAAGGTTTTCTAACAGAAATGGACTGTTTTGCAAAATGTACAAATCGTGTGTGTCCCAATGAGTTGCCAGAATCAGTAAACAAATCACTAAAAGCAGTAATTAAATAATATAGTAGCAATTCCTTATGCCATCCACATAAGCTTTAAAATGAAAGGTAATTGTATCCAGATATTGCTTTTGATCATTCTTGAATCTCATCCTTCATACATCAAAAATTATGCACAAATTTGTGAGCAGGCACTGTTAATAAATGATTGCCCTGGATCTGTATCTCACACACACAGTCACCTTTAGCAAGCTGAAGATTCTCCACAAGGGAGAGCTATTGCTCAAGTAGCAACTAAAGTGGCAAATTATTGGCACCCCCCATAAAAATAAGCAAAAATAAACATTACAATAATTCAAATTTCCCACTCAATCAGTCAGAAACTATTTATCTTTGTTCTAACAAAAATGATTTTCAGTAAATTTGACTCCCCCCTATATTTTAAATGAATGCAAACAAATTTTTGACAGCAGCAAGGCTGCAAAGTGATCTTATAAACTGTGAAGATGCTTATAAATATGCTCACATTTTCTTTGAAAATGGATAAAGTGCTACAAATGAGCAAGAAGTCAGCGGACCCTTCTCAGACACTCCCACAACAGACAGAAAAACTATCGTTATGGCTTTTTGCCGATTCCATCAATCAGTTATCGGCAAAAAGCCACAACGATAGTTTTTCCCGGTTGCGTACGTTGTGGGAGCGGCTGAGAAAGGTCTGCTGTCATTACACAGTATGAGAGCAGCCTCTAGAGGCGAAATATCACTGACAAATTTTGTTGTGTTATTTGAAGTGCTTTTTGATTCATTTTGGATGTCTCTATTTTTATTTATTTGGAGTGTTACTTTCTGGTTCAGTTTGGATGTATATATTTTATTTCGTTTAATATTTATTAATAGTTAATATATATTCATATCTATATATTTATTTTTTAAAGTACAGTACATTTTCATGGTATAGTCAGTACTGTTTACTTTTTAAATAAAGTTCAGCAATATTTTACTTTGAATGTTCTGTTCTCATTGAGTATCAATTTTAAAAACTATCGGTTGATTAATCGGTTATCGGCAGGTACTGCCCAACTTAGTTAATGGTATCTGTAAAATCCACTATCGGTCAACCTCTAAAATGAACCACTACGAAGAATCCTCGTACTTCATCTTTAGCCTTTAGAAGGGCCTCCATATCTTCTACAGACCGGAAGAGATCCTCAGTCCTGTTCTCACATGAAGCAGTAAGTCCACTTTGCTCTTCCAGCTCGGCTACCTGAAATCCAGAATGAGACGACTGTGAATAACTTCCTCGCAAATCATCCACTTCCTCGTCTCCAATCTGAAAGAAAGAAAAAAAAACTTACTCCACAAAATATTATCATCATAGTAGCGGTACATCAGTCAAGTCCCTTTACGAGCATTGTCCCTTTGTGAACCGCCAGAAACCTTGCAGCTCTGAATCACAACCCGTACACTTGGGTGCTGTTTCTAACTTGCTTCACCCTCCTTACAGTTCACATAGTAATCTTGCCATTACCATCACACAGTTCTTCCAAAGCACAAGTTAAGCCTGTGCCTAATTCACAGGGAACAAATTGTTGCACTGTCACTGAAAAACCCTTGAAGCAAGGCAGAACAGGGTCATTTATACAGGCCTTAGAGCACTGATCATGTTTTTCTGCTTATATTAGAACAAACTAACAGCAGCAAGTTCCCCACAGTCATTTTTCTTTTTTCTACATTACAGTCAGGATGATACATTGCTCTCCCGCAACTTTTCCTGTGAGACCTGAACTACATAGCACCACCTACTTGTGTTTTCCTTTATGCACCATGGGCCGTATTCAGAGTAGGTGAATTAAGTTCAAACATTTATGCGGGGAAAATTACACGTATTCTGAGATGGGTTAAGCACCTACTTAAGTCGATTTTCTGGGTGTACCATTCAGATTATGCAAGTTAGCTGTGTGTATAGTAGTGCACCCCTCTGAGGTTGCCAGATGTTTCTTGAGTAGAAGCAATTTTTCAGTAGTGTCTAATCCACCGCATTTAAATGCTTTAAGCTTGAAAAAATTCAGGGAGAGAAAATGTGGACTGCTGTTTGCTGTCAAACATAATACAATGCAGCATACAATCAAAAGACAATTTAAAAATAGTTTTGAACTAACACAATGATATATGAATAGGAAGATTGCAAGCATTGAAATAAACATCTAATAGGAGTCTAGTGTATTGCCAATATTTTGCTGAATGAATAGTCCTAGTTGTGATTTTCACATTAATCACTGTAGATTTGGTTTCATTTAACAATATGGTTTCCACTCTCATAATTCAGAAGCCTATAAAATAGCACTTGATCCAGCACTTCCTATTATTTAGTATTTTATTATTATTATTATTATTATTATTTAATTATATATATTTCTATATCTGGCAGCTCAGATTAACGATAAGGAAGGTAAGAGAAGTAAGTGGTCACTCGAAAAGAGTTGCAGGATGACCTGAAAGCAGCTAAAATAATATCTACAATAAAAAGAACAATAAGCAATAAACTGCACCGCAATCACAAAGGAAACATAGTATAATCTGAGTGAGCACTCATCTTTATTTGTAAATAAAGTGCTCAATATGTCTAAATCTAATTCAGAGATCATTTTACTTTTTCAGAAGGAAGAATCTGTGTTTAAGCGTTACCAGCATGGAGATGTCTCCGTGTCTCCTTGATTACGCACAGAAACACCACAAAACCTTCAAAATTGCTTTTTACTATACTTTTTTTTGTAGATCTGAAGGTGTTATACAGTCAGGTTAATCAACAGAATTTAAAACAGTCTTTAGACTTCCATTATAAGTAGACTGAAAAACAGCCAAGTCTGGTGTGCTGCTTGCCAAAGATACACGGCCATGAAGAGTCTGCTGTGAACATAATCAAGCAAAAGAAAACAACTGGCCTGGTCTCGGAGTCTGTGTGTCTCCTGCTGATACTCGGCAAGCTGATTCTTCCACTGTTCAATGCTGCTGTTGGCTTCATGGAGCGCTGCGACAAGCTCAGCGTTGCTCTTCCTCAGAGTGAACAACTCTGACTCCATTTTTGTTTCACATATCGACCTATAGAAAACCAGAGCACATTTGCTAAAAGTATGATCTGAACTCAAAGTCAAACTCATAGTCAGAGCAACTTAATCACATATTTAAGCAACGCTGTAATGAATATAACATAGGTATGAACTAAACATCTGCACATGTGAACATATCATGTAACAGACATCTTGGAGTTCTGTTGTAAACACTTATGCTCTCAGCCATGTCCCCCCCCCCACCATTTTCTCCCTAACTTGGTCACCTGCCAATTTTCCACCTACCAGCCAGCACTCCCCTATTATACAACAGCTACCAAACAGGGAGGGTGAGGGCTAATATGTGCATTCTAACCACATCTTTTTGAACTGCGGCATTAAAGGGCAGTGCAACCTCTTTGGCATACATGATCTCACAGATGCCCATGATTGGCTAGTGTTGCTGTGATTGACAGGGAGAGAGAGTACGCCATCCCTCTCACCCACAGAGCACGGCCAATTAGGTGGATTTGTACATTCTTTTTTGTGGCATGGCTGTGACACGGACGGAATTCAAACTCGCAATCTCTCGACGATAGGGGGAATGCTTTTCTGTTGTTTCTGCTGCACAAGTACTGAAATTGTATTTATATATATTTACATATATGTTCTCATTCACTGAAGAGATGATGTCATGAGTGAAGACAGGTGTGCTATAAAAAAGTGCAATGTGTATGTGAAGTATTATTACTGGATAAATGTCATAAACATAAAAACAAGAATTCCAATTGATGTTTCAGTATAAGAGTCAGTATATTACCCTTCCGAGGGTATCTTTTTGACATACTCCTTCTTCGAGGCCAGCTCGAGGTCTGCACTCTTGCTGCGAAACAGCTTGTCTTCCCCAGAACCATTTACACACAGAAGCGTGGTTAGAGAGTGGCGATCTTCAGACAGACCCTTAACAACAGAGAGCCAAGAGGTGAAAAGGATTCTGGCTTGATAAGAATCCCTAATTAGTCTCTAAGAAAAACAGACCATAGTTTCTCTTACAATTAGTATTATTACTAACTGCTGCAAAGTAGTTTGCTATGTAGAAGATAATATTACACTTTTACTGGTAGATGCATTAACGAAATAAAAGAGTTTTTTTTTTCTAAGAAGGGATGAAAAATAAACCACACAAAGCCTTTTCAGAAGAATGAGTGAGATTTTTTGCACAGAAAAATAATGCAAAAAAAATTAAATAATAAATTGGCAATAATCTGATAAACACATTTTGAAGTAATCTGAGGCCTCCAGTCTCCAGGTCTACATGTCAAGATTTCTTTTAGTTGCATCACTGCAAGTAGTGAAGATGTTTATTTATATTTTCATGAGCGAGATCTTTGTACTGTTATATAGTTAGCTTAAATAATACAACTATTCTATGAAGAAAGTACTGAGTAAAGCTAACAAACGGTACAGTGATTCACTTTGTAAATACATATATATATATATATATATATATATATATATATATATATATATATATATATATATATATATAAAATTTTTTTTTTTTTTTTTAGTTTGTCATATTTGTCCGGTGCAACCAATTCAAGAATTGCTGCCATTCGTAAAAAATTAAAACGCATGCAATGAGTTCCCTGCAAAACACTGGATTTACAAGAAAAGTGGTTTCTCCAGTTGTCTGAGTGAGAAATTGAGACACTTTTCGCAAGGTTTATTTTATACAATCGTTTTTGCACATTTTCCTGAAAGGTGACAATAATTCTGGAGTTGACCATTTCTTGGGTGGATTGAAGCACAGGTGGCTTAAGGGTACTGCCTGCTAACAAGTCTCAAGCTGCCTTACTGATAAATATTTATTCTTAAGCAAAAAAAGAGAATACAGACTTGAAATAGAAACAATACGTTTTTCTCTCGCCGAGTACGTACAGAAAAGATAAAGAAAGAGAGCAGATTGCCTGTACACATGCTGAATAATCTGATTTTTGAGCTTTAAGATATTTGGTTTTTAAGATATTGTAGTTTAGGGGTATTCCACACAGATTTCTAATATAAAATTCCTTACTTACAAATGGCTACGACTAATATGACTGAATGCTGACAAAGGTTACCTTTTAATGTTTAACTATTAATAATTAGTTTTGACTGGTTTCATGGACTTTGAACAGATGAGACGCGTTTAAATTTGATCCGGGGGGAATCAAGGACATAAAGAAACACACTTTTCTTCACACATGTAATCAGTACAATACGTTTCTTAGTATGTTTACATGGCCAATTTAATATTGTTCATATTATTAATGTCCATGTACTCAATCTGTGGCTTTGAAAGATTATGGGGTTTACATTCTCTTTTAACACCACAGACCAGACTAGCATGACTTAAAAAGCACATGTTGTACTGGATCTTTCAAGCCCTGTGCTCTTTCATTTAGGAAAACGCTTCTATTATTAATCCTCCTCAAACTCAGCTTCAGCCAGAAGAGCTCGTTCTTGCTTGCAGGGCTCAATAACATCAACTCCTTATCTGACAGCGAGAGGCGAGAGTTTTTGAGGCCTGCTCTTGCTGCATGTTTTAAAATAATTTCAAACACAAAGAATTGATCATCAGTGATGGAAAACTCATCAAAGACAGCAAATTACCTACAAAAAGCAAATGCAAGCTCAAGACTTGGCAAACATAAAACTATGATACGTGTATTAATTAGGACATTTGTAGGAAAAACACCTCCTTCGAGAGTTAGCTTGGGCACAGACCATTGCATTCAGCATGGAGAGGTCAAGCAAACTAGGTCAGAGCTCACCCATTATAAGAAAACATCAGATATGCAGTAACTGGCTTTTAAAACTTTGGGCTCCTCTAGGACTTGAGGTCCCACAAGATAAAGGAAACTAAAGGTAACTCCAAAGGGCTTATTGCTGCCCCACAGCCACATGAAGAAGAGAGCCGAGTGAGGAAATGAAAGTATGTATTATACATCATGCTTTCTTATTCATACTGTATATGTAATACAATTCAATAATAAATAAAAGATTAACTGCAAAAAAAGATATGGAGGAGCGATACATAAATAAATAAAACTTTATAAATGGCAGACTTAGAAACCGTAGTTAGAAGAAAGAAATTCTAACATAAAATCTTAAACCATTAACAGTGAGTGAAGCCATAGAGCTGTAGACTTTACATGGGGGCTCCTTATTTATTTATTTGTTTTCCATATTTCTTTGCTTTCATGCACCATTGGTTTCATGCAGCACTCTAAAATGGCTTTTATTAATTGAAAAGAAGTGCATTTATACCAGCCACAGACACACACTCTGTTTCTCTATACTCTGTTGTGTTGAATCATTCATAATACTCAGGTCAGAGTAAAGATAAATAATTCTCCTTTAGTAGCCAACTCATACAGACCTTCCATATAGCTTAAGAGAAGCATAGAGAGCTTCTTAGCCTGGGACAGCAAAAGTATATTATTAAGTTCAGTAAGTGCTTGAAGCTACAAAAGACTTGATACAACACTTTGGATACATAATTCTCATTTTGGTATACAGTTGTTTGTACTTGGCTTAGCATTTTCGACCTTGTATTCATTTTCCCAGGGTAATCTAAATTGATATTGAGCATGAAATTTGTGCAGCGATTTTCAAGTCAAAACTTTAATTTAGGCACCATGTGGCATGAAGGAATCAAAGTCACTACATTATAAGTATGAATGTATAATGAAGTGTTTTAATATAAAGCAGGGTAAAGGACCTGTAGAGGAGCCATGTTTAAACCAGGACTGATCAGCTCAAACTTCTCTTGCGATTTCTCCCTCACGAGACGTGCAGCTTCCTTGACTTCTTTGAACTGTTCTGAGAACTGTATAGAGTACACAAAATACAAATTAAATTTAAAAAATCTATTTAACAGATAGCAAATATTTTTATATTGTATTGGATGGCATTGCCTTGGAATGAATGGGATTGGAATATATGAATGGATGAAAGTTTGATGGATTGTTTGGGACGGTTGGCATTGGGATTGGCATTAGATGGCACTGGGATGGATGGACAGATGATAATGAAATGGAACTGGGAATAATAAAACAAGGATGGATGGAATTTGGATGGGATTGGAGTGTGATTGGGATGGATGGATGGATGGATGGACTGGATTGGAATGGGATCGAGATGGAGATAGGACTGGGAAGGGAATTGGAATAGGACTGAAATGGGACTGTGTATGGGTTGGAAGGATGGGTGGATGGATAAGTGGGTATGAGATGGAGGTTTTATTGATCTTGTAAGGGAACTGGCTAGTTACAGCAGTCAAACAAAGCACACTGTTCAACTTCAAAATATAAGAGATTAAGATCAAATCAAGGTTGACTACACAACTGTAATTGTAAATTGTACTTTTTACTTATTTAACAGTTAATCTTATTTGGTTGCTTCATCATCTTAATCCAGGAAGAACTGCTAAATAATTTCTAAACCACTTAATCTTTGTTCAGAAAACTGCTTACCTGTTGAAGATGCTGCTCTGTAGAGAAGCCTAACCCATACACAGTGTTTGCCCTGCTGTCTGCCCACTGCCCAAACTTCTGCGAAGTCTTGGTGAAGGTCATATTAGGTGTTACGGTGCTGTTTATAATTGCCTGAGTCAAAGCAAATGGCAAAAATACGTACACTTAACCCAAAATAAAGACCATACATCTCGTAGTGCTCTGGATCTAGCGCTCTTACCTTTGTGCCTCCTACACTGATGATGCGATACACAGTCCTGCTGGCATCATAGAAGAATGACACAGTGACGGCATGCTTGCTGGCAGGAATCCAGTTTCGCTTAGTGGCCGGATCAATCTGGAACACGTGTGCCTTTGTGCTAAAGAGAGGCTGCTCCCTGTAGTACACCACAACATTCACATTAAATCTTTCCAAAGACTTCATTAAGAATATTCTGCAACAAAACATACATTTAGCATACATAAAGCAGAAAGTTAGTGGAGAAAATCTACCATGTTATAAACCAGTAGTCTTAAAACAATATGGTGAATCCACCTCAAATCACCAAATGAAAAAAAAAAAAAGTTCCTGACTGACCATCTCAGATTTGATTAGTACTTTCTGGAAATAATGTCACTATTCGCAATATATAGTGTGCACAACTGCAGGCTTGTATCTGCATTAGTTTCTGAGATATAGAGGCTTTAAAAATGGGACATGGCCCTAATTTTATTGCAAAACCAAGTGCTAAAGAAAAAGTTACAAAGTTCCATAAGTAATTACTTTTGAACTATTCATGCTAGATGCATGAAATTTTCTGGAATCGTTGTCTAGAATAAGATGTCTTTAACTTTTAAAATAGGTTCAAGGTACCAACTTCACATTTTGTTCATTCACTAATTAAAGTATGCTCTTTCAAGTGGTATAACTCTTTGTATGGTAGACCTTGTCATACATGGGGAATATGCTGTTGAAATATAGGTGTGAAATTTTTTTAAAACTATTTTTTACCACTCCTATAACTGAGAAGAGTTCTTTCATACATAGACCTAGTTGCTAAAAATGAACTATATCATGAGCAATGCATATGAAAATTTAAAAGATATAACGTGCTTTAGTGCAGAGATGTAGAGGCCAAAAGTTGCTCCTAAGCATGAAAGAATTTGTATTTATTTACTTATTTATTATTATTATTATTACAATTTTCAGCAGGCCATAAATTGGCATGTTCTATTTCTGGAGTAAAAGACATCTTATACATTCCCTGACAATGGCATGCATTTAGCATGCATAATTAAAAAGTAATGACTTTGCAACTTTTTCTGTAGCACTCGTTTTCACAGTAAAATTATGCCCACTTTTTATATCTCAAAAACTAATGCAGCTACAAGCCTGAAATTCTGCACACTATTTATTGGGAATAGTGAGCCAACACTTCTAGTCCCAAACGGTTTCCTATTCACTTTGTTTATGCCCTACACAGGATAGAACAATACAGCTGAACGCCCAACTTGAATATTGTAGAAAGACATTTGAGATTCAGCCCCACGACTGCTTGTGTGTCATCTGGTAAAGTTTGCACTCAAACTCCTCTGTATTTTCACAAAAGATTAAAGTATTGGTGGGCTTGTGAATGGGTGTGTGCACCATTAAAGTGCATGTTCATCCTCAATTTCTGCTAGTCCTCGCCTTTTCTGCCGATTTGAAAAATGCACTGGGGCTGGTCTCAAGCATGTGTGGGGGGTCATTTGGAATCTCTTTCAGTTTTGTTCATTTAGATGCTGGAATATTAATTCATCCACGCTTCGAAAAACAATGTTATATGCTGCAATCTATTTATAGAAGTGACTCGTTCATAAAACTGAGAAATGTATTACAGGATGTCTTCTCTGATGGGATGAATAAAGTTTCTATCGATCTAAACACTCAGAGAGAAGCTCCAACCACTCATCATAAGTGCTCAGGCCAGCAGCATTGGTGCATCCTCTCACATTTTCCTGGTGAGCCTGTGCCAGCTGAGTGGAGGAAGATGGAAATCCCTGAACAGGTGCATTTGTTGGTGCATTTATATTTACAAAGCCAATATGTGCCATCCTAAAGTTATATGTAGCCTTTGCCATGCCATTTCACTCTTGCTCTGTTTCGAGCACTCCCTCTTTGGAAAATGTAAAATGTATGATCAAATTACATATGCCTGGTTTCCAAATCACTTATCTGAATTTCAAGTAGAATTTTACTACTTGTGCCCATCAAGGCAATAGTCAATAGAAAACTTTCAAGGGTAGGGTTACATGATGGGGAAAAAGAGACACACACTCAGCTGAGATAGTGCTATATGGGATTGCTATATGATAGAAAATTCAACTTTTTGGCTGTACACATCATCTACAAAAAGAAGAATGCATACAATGAAAATTATTGAATACAAACCATCAAAATGGTGGTAGGGTACTGATGCTTTAGGTTTGTTTTTCCTCTAGGGTTCCAGGGGCTTTAGTGAGCACTGATGGTACTAGGTAGCAGGATCTGTACCCCAAAGCTTGGTTTTATTTTAAAATAAATTAATAAATAAATAATAAATAATTCAGCATCCCTTTCCATATTCACTTTGGTCATTTTCTTGAAGGGTGCCAATAATTCAGAGTTGATCGTATATCATGACATATCCTCTCAAACAATGTTCACTGAATGATCATACAATTGTGCAATTTAGCAATTATTAGCTGTGTTACCCAGTCATGCTGGCTTACTGATCACTATTTTGAGATTTGGCACATGGCAACCATGATGAAAAGTGTGACAGCCTCAACCAACTTCTTCAAAAACAAAAGGGGCTTGTAACTCACTGATACCTTTTTACAGGCATATTTATCTTTGCTTTCTCTTCCTTTATCTTTGCTTTCTCCAGAAAAATCACACATTCTGTTGAAAGACTTGCCATCTTCCTTTCAGATTACAAGAAATACACCATCTGATGGACTAATCTTCAGAGCCAAGCATCAGAGCCACTCCACTGGCATCCAGAGTGGGTTTGAGCTGTTGAACAGTTTGGCTGTTCTCAAACAAAATCTCAAGTATGGCTCAATCCCCTCCATAATCTACTGTAAAGGAGGATTTGACTCTCTGGCATCTTTAGCAAAAAAGAAAAAAGAAAAAGGAACAAAAGTCCACTAGGCTTCCCTGGAGGTAATACCAGGAATACACACTAGTGACGTCTCAAGCGCATTTTTCCCATTCTTGAAAATACCAATATCAAAGCTATGAGTATCAACTGATGCCCAATACTGAGCACCAAGTTTTGCAAAACATCAACAGCCAAGTTTTGCAAAACATCACAGAAATGATGATGATGATGATCTGTATCAGGCCCTGTTCAAACTTGGTATTAAACTCTTTCCAGTCACAACTGGGCAGCCGAGACGAACAGTCGTTCACACTTGGCGTTTTCATGTGTCTTCATTAAACACTTGTGATTGCATTCCATAATAAGTAGGGTCGCCAGGTCTACCAAAAGAAACCAAGTATCACTTCAAAACCACTTTAAAACATCAGGTGTTTTAGTAAAGTGCCTGGCCAACACGAGCCATCATAACAGCTACAATGAACCTTGGCATAGATTCTACAAGTCTCTGGATCTGACTGGAATATGAGCACCATTTTTCCAAAAGATATTTCCTCGATTGATGCTTGATGATGGTTTTAGACAGTGCTGCCAAACACAACAACCCAAAATCTCACATAGGTGTTCAATCTGATTACATAGGATATGATTTAAATTATTTTCATACTCATCAAGCCATTTAGTGAGCCCTCATGCCCTGTGGATGGGGACATTGCCATCCTGGAAGAGTCCAATCCCATCAGGATAGAAATGTTTTAAGCATAGGATAAATATGATCAGTCAAAGAGACAATAGGACCCAAAGCATAATGCCCTCGCTATGTAACAGAGCCACTGGACCCTCTCATTATAGAGGAGCATTCAGGCACACCGTGCACTCGCTCATTTGTCAAGAATATTTACATCTACAGCATTTGGCAGACGCCCTTGTCCAGAGTGACTGGACTTTTTTTTTTTCCTTTTGACATATTTTACATTTTAAGTCATTTATACAACTGAACAGTAGAGGGTTACCATATCCCTTTTTCCCCCCACATCTCTGTAGACCAGTGCTAATATTAGTAATGGCACCATTGTACATCTTTGTTATAACATTGATGACAGTGATAGTAGGGTTTGTATTGCAGCCATACTATAATATCCCTACACCATAATAGAATAATATACTATTTAATATCATATTTACGATGGAGGGGGTACGGTGGCTTAGTGGTGTGCCACACACTGCTAGGGTTGGGGGTTCGTGGAGTTTGCATGAGGAGTTTCCTCCGGGTACTCTGGTCTCCTGATTGACATTTCCAAATTGTCTGTAGTGTGTGAGTGTGTGTGATTGTGCCCTGCGATGGGTTGGCAACTCTGTTCAGGGTGTCTTCCACCTTGTGCCCCATTCCCCTGGCTCGCCCTGGCTCCAGGCTGCTCCTGACCCTATGTAGGATAAGCGGTGCAGGAAATGGATGGATGGATTGATGGATTTACAACGGACTGTTCTTTGTCAGTCTGATCACATCCTTCAATAACATTCAAAGTCATCTAAAGAACAGTTGCTCTTCTGTCCTCCTTACATATCTCACTAATATACAAGCACCACTGTCATTTAACGTGCACTTTTGGCCACAATTTCCAACCCTCCTTACTGATATAAAATGCATCTAAATGCAGATTACTTTAGTCACTGTTCCTATTGAAACACAGTTGACTGAAGCTCCTCCCATCCGGCCCTAATAACGAAGCCTCTCTCAAAGCCACTTAGATCTTTCCCTCTTGCCGTCTATGCAATAGAACATAGTAGTATGTTAAGTGCTCTATTGTACCATGCAGTACACCTGTCTGGAAGCATCTGCACTCAGTTATTCAGGTTTTCCGTTTAATTTGCCACATGTCTGTATATTTAGCTGTTGGATAGCATTTCCTAATTAGATTGGTCGCTTAGATTGGATGATAATTGCATCAAGCAAGATGGATGATGATACCATGTCTGAACAGGAGCTAAATCTATTGCAGCTGCAGGCAAAGCATAACCCAAATCGAAAACATAATGTAAGCATACTTTGCCTTTTCAACATAGTTTTTAAATTATTATTATTATTATTATTATAGTACAATTTAAGTATTATATTTCTTATAAAGCTGTTTTAACAACGGCTTCATTCTTTACAACTGTATCACAGATATTTCCAGTAGGATTCATACTGCCCTTTTCGGATGACATTAGTATTACACAGGGAGCTGGTTAGTTCCAGTTTGATTTTTAATCCCCCCCCCAAATTCCAGCCCAAAATTCAGTCCCATATTAGAGCTTTATCAGAGAGGAAACATGCAAATGTTTGATTAGACAACAGCCTGCGAAATATCATCTGAATAGGGATTCAGTCCATATCATAAGTACACACAAGAGTGTCATATAACAAGCAGGACATAGGCAGACAGAAAAGAAGTCCAAACTGTTAAAAACATGAATGGCAGTGGTAGGTTAAGAGTTAAGGGCAAAACCTTAGTTCAAATCCATGTCTTAATCAAATCCCTAGTTCAAATCCCTGTCTCAATCATCACATCTGCCACTTTTGAAGAAAAACAAATATTTTAACGTATAAATGTAAATGTTTGACAACTGTTACATACATGACTAAAACAACAGGCGGTTCTAGGCGCTTAAAAATAGCTTTAACAATAAGGTGTTACATTTACATCCTCAACACTACAGCTGCACTGCTGACTGAGGCTTCGTCCAAAACAGCACACTATCACCCTAAACAGCATGGTGGTAGTAGTATGGCACTATTTAGTACACAGTTTGGGACGGAGCCTCAGATTGCCACGTTTAAAGAAATATGGGAAGTCGAGTTGATAAAGTTAATCAGTTGTTCACGCAAACAGCTGTGCTCGTTCATGTTGTTTTGGGGCTCCCCCCCTCCACAAACTACACACAGCCACATTAAAGAAGGAAACAAACTCACCCCATTTTGCACGAATGAGTTTGGAAAGTGTTTCTGGTTTAGCTCCCGACGTTAAGTAAACAAATGAATCCGTCAACTTTTTCTTCTTTGTCTTACTAGACAGTGAGGTTTAGCAGCACTCCTGGAACGTCAGATAACGTTATCGCTTTCTAGGTTTTTTTTTTTGTTTGTTTGTTTGTTTTACTCTTGTCTCTTGTTTTGTCCTTTAGCATTTTAGGATGACGCTTTTCTCATTTTCTGTCTAGTCGCCTCTCGCTTTTTTATCGCCATATCCAAGCTGTTTACTCCAGTATAAGTGATGTTTGTTGTTGCAGCGTCCAGAAAGCAAGCGAGATCCATAAGACTTTGTCTGGACTGGAAATGCTGTAAAACCAGCAGCACAGTTACAGAAACACTGCATTAAGGGGTTCAGCACGTGAGTGTCTTCTGCTGCCACCTGCTGCTCACTTCCTAAACTACACACAGCTCGAGAACCGCCACCAGGGTCGGTCTCTCTCTCTCTCTCTCTCTCTCTCTGTGTATATGTAACATTGTGTTTTGTAAGTGGCCCCCAGACCTCACTACCATACAGCAGTATTGGTTCAATTGCTTTTTCATATAATTTGAGCCAGATTCTAACTGGAATTTGAATATGAATTTGTTTTTAGTTGCACTGAATGCCCCGCTTGCTTTCTCTGTCAGTTCATTCACCGCAGGACTGCAATTTCCAGTGGAACTAAGTTTCAATCCTAAGTAATTGTATTATTTACAGTTTTCTATTTTGTGTGTCCCTAAAGTGAAGTAATGTGTTTCCTTGACATCTGGATCATTTTTTGAAAAATAACAGTTTTGGTCTTTTTGAGGTTGACTGTCAGGGCCCAGGTCTGACTGTGCTGCTGCAGCAGGTCCAGGTTCTGCTGTAGGCCCTGAACACTGGGAGACAGCAGGACCAGGTCATCTGATTACAGCAGGAATTTGACCTCTGAGTCGTGTAGAGTGAGACCAGGTGCAGCAAATTGATCTAAAATGGATGTCAAGTCATTAACATATACATTAAATAGTGTTGGGGTTAGGCAGCAACCCTGTCTCACTCCACGCTCCTGAGGGAAGAATTTAGTTCTTTTGTTGCCAATTTGAATTCCGCACTTGCTGTTTGTGTACGTGGATTTGATGATATCATATGCTTTACCCCCTACATCTACAGGTGCAGCTCAAAAAATTAGAATATCGTGGAAAAGTTCATTTTTTCCCATAATTTAATTCAAAAAGTGGAATATATCATATATATTCATATATTCTAGATTCATTACACATAAAGTGAAATATTTCAAGCCTTTTTTGTTTTAATCTTGATGATTATGCCTTACAGTTCATGGAAATGAGATACTAGAAAAATCCAGTATCTCAAAAATATTAGAATAAAGAATTTATAATACAGCAATGTTGACCTGAGAAGACTCTAATCAGCTAATTAACTCAAAACACCTTTTTACTCAAAACACCGTTGCTCAGTGGTCCAAAGTCCTCTTTTCAGATGAAAGTAAAATTTACATTTCATTTGGAAATCAAGGTCCCAGAGTCTGGAGGAAGAGTGGAGAGGCACAGAATCCAAGTTGCTTGAAGTCCAGTGTGAAGTTTCCACAGTCAGTGATGATTTGGGGTGCCATGTCATCTGCTGGTGTTGGTCCACTGTGTTTTCTCAAGTCGAGAGTCAATGCAGCGTCTACCAGGAGATTTTAGAGCACTTCATGCTTCCATCTGCTGACAAGCTTTATGGAGATGCTGATTTCCTTTTCCAGCAGGACTTGGCACCTGCCACAGTGCCAAAACTACTAGTAACTGGTTTGCTGACCATGGTATTACTGTGCTTGATTGGTCAGCCAACTCACCTGACCTGAATTTTGTCAAGAGGAAGATGAGAGACACCAGACCCAACAATACAGACGAGCTGAAGGCCTCTATCAAAGCAACCTGGGCTTCCATAACACCTCAGCAGTGCCACAGGCTGATTGCCTCCATGGCACGCCGTATTGATGCAGTAATTCGTGCAAAAGGAGCCATGACCAAGTATTAAGTGCATAAATTAAAACACTTTTCAGAAGGTCGACATTTCTGTATTATAAATTCTTTATTCTAATATTTTGAAATACTGGATTTTTGATTTCCATGAGCTATAAGCTATAATCTCCGTCTGTCTCTGTTGCTCTATCTGTCACTCTCTCTCACTCTCTGTCAAAGTCAAAGTCAAAAGTTTGCTTTATTGGTGTGACAAATATTAACATTTGTATTGCCAAAGCTTGGATGCAGACTTTGGGAACAAATTAGAAAACAACTACAGAAAAAACCTAAATAAATAAAAACAAATGTACATACATTAAAAAAATACAGTCAAAAAGAAACTCTAGTAATGAGACTCATATATATATATATATATATATATATATATATATATATATATATATATATATATATATATATATATATATATATATATATATATATTGGCCACCATTATTTTCCAGCACTGCCTTAACCCTGTTGGGCCCATGTTTAGGTCTGGAGACATGCTTGGCCAGTCCATCACCTTTACCCTCAGCTTCTTTAGCAAGGCAGTGGTCGTCTTGGAGGTGTGTTTGGGGTCGTTATCATGTTGGAATACTGCCCTGCGGCCCAGTTTCCGAAGGGAACTGCTTCAGTATGTCACAGTACATGTTGGCATTCATGGTTCCCTCAATGAACTGTAGCTCCCCAGTGCCGGCAGCACTCATGCAGCCCCAGACTATGACACTCCCACCACCATGCTTGACTGTAGGCAAGACACACTTGTCTTTGTACTCCTCACCTGGTTGCCACCACACACGCTTGACACCATCTGAACCAAATAAGTTTATCTTGGTCTCATCAGTCCACAGGTCATGGTTCCAGTAATCCATGTCCTTAGTCTTCTTGTCTTCAGCAAACTGTTTGCGGGCTTTCTTTTGCATCATCTTTAGAAGAGGCTTCCTTCTGGGACGACAGCCATGCAGACCAATTTGATGCAGTGTGTGGCATATGGTCTGAGCACTGACAGGCTGACCCCCCACCCCTTCAACCTCTGCAGCAATGCTGGCAGCACTCATATGTCTATTCTGCAAAGCCAACCTCTGGATATGATGCTGAGCACGTGCACTCAACTTCTTTGGTCGACCATGGCGAGGCCTGTTCTGAGTGGAACCTGTCCTGTTAAACCGCTGTATGGTCTTGGCCACCGTGCTGCAGCTCAGTTTCAGGGTGTTGGCAATCTTCTTATAGCCTAGGTCATCTTTATGTAGAGCAACAATTCTTTTTTTCAGATCCTCAGAGAGTTCTTTGCCATGAGGTGCCATGTTGAACTTCCAGTGACCAGTATGAGAGAGTGTGAGAGCGATAACACCAAACTTAACACACCTGCTCCCCATTCACACCTGAGACCTTGTAACACTAACAAGTCACATGACACCGGGGAGGGAAAATGGCTAATTGGGCCCAATTTGGACATTTTCACTTAGGGGTGTACTCACTTTTGTTGCCAGCGGTTTAGACATTAATGGCTGTGTGTTGAGTTATTTTGAGGGGACAGCAAATTTACACTTTTATACAAGCTCTACACTCACGAAGAGCAACGTTAAAGTGACCTTATTCATGAGCAAAAATAGAGACAATCCAGCGTGATAATAATAGATTTTAATAACTAAGTGAAACTACTGATACACACACTAGATCTAAACCACTAATACATACAGGTGCATCTCAATAAATTAGAATGTCGTGGAAAAGTTCAATTATTTCAGTAATTCAACTCAAATTGTGAAACTTCTGTATTAAATAAATTCAATGCACACAGACTGAAGTAGTTTAAGTCTTTGGTTCCTTTAATTGTGATGATTTTGGCTCACATTTAACAAAAACCCGAAACCAGAGTTTCACAATTTGAGTTGAATTACTGAAATAATTGAACTTTTTCACGACATTCTAATTTATTGAGATGCACCTGTACATATATACAGGAAAAGCGAAAGCAGAGACAGAAAAAGGAATGAGAATAACAGAATGGCAGAAAACACAACAGTTTACCCTCGAGAATCATCAATGAATTACAATCGCCTGAAAACAGGGGCATGAACTTAAGAAAGACGCATCTACAGATCGATTAAAAACTATACTTGCATTCGCTTAGCTACTGGTTTCAAGATGCGTGCGAGGGCCGGCGAGTTGTTGAGCTGAGTTCGCTGGTTCCTTTGTGTCGTTAGAGAGACAGAGCTTGGACTGGGCAAGCTAGAGTTGAGTCTCGCCGAGGAAGAAAATAAGAAAACGGTAGTTGCCACGTGGCTACCGGAAAAAGAAACAGAAGAGTCCGGAAAACAGAAGAGCGCCGGGAAAAAGAAGAGTGCCGAGAAATAGAAGAGGACCTCCTGCCTCCTGCCTCCTGCCAGAACATGGCTTGAGCGGAGATCTCCTCGTGGACCTCCTGCCGGAACGTGGCTTGAGCGGAGGTCTCCTCGTGGACCTCCTGTCTGTCAGAGCTCTGCTGAGGAGACCTCCTGCTGGGTCTCCGGCTGGAGCTCTGGGCTGGAGGTCGCCAGGTTAACCTCCAGGGGGAGCTCTGCTGAGGAGACCTCCTGCTGGGTCTCCAGCTGGACCTCTGGGCTGGAGGTCGCCAGGTTAACCTCCAGGGGGAGCTCTGCTGAGGACACCTCCTGATGGGTCTCTGACTGGAGCTCTGGGGGTGCTCGCTTGTGGAGCCATTTGTTGGGGATAAATAAAGGTCCACTGGGGAAACGAAATGGAATCCAGAGTGGGAACAAAAAATTCAGCGCTGCGTGCCCTCAATTTCCCCGCTGCATTCATGTTAGGCTAAGTATTCTGTTAGCAGGCAGAAGGGGGGGCTGGATGCATGTGCAGGGGAAAAGGTCACTTTATTAGGAATGGTTCAAAAGTTTAGGAACAGTTCAAAATCGCAATGCAGGAGAAGTCAAAAACAGATGGAGTTCAAAAACACGGGCAAACAGTAGTATCAGAGGCTAGATAACAGTTCTGAGTCAAAAGACGTTAGCAAAAGTTTGGCACAAACAAAACAGTAATCCCAAGGGCAAGAGCAATAATCCAATGTCCAGAAAACGTGAGCGAGGTTCAAAGCCAGAATAAACAGTCCATGGAAATCGCTTGGTAAGTGTATGAGCAAAAGGAGTGTACAAATAATTCGCGCCGAGGCGAAGAAACAAAAAGCTTAAATAACATGAATGAAACAAGGCTTAATGTAAAACACCTGAAACATAATGACAAAGAACCAATGAGCAAAAGAACCAATAAGCATACAGGGGTGGAGACATGACATAAACCAAAACAAAGAGACGTGGCGAAGTAAACAAAACGAGAGTCTGTGAATGTGGAAATGCGCTACTCGCTCGCTTCCGCGAGCAGCGCGAGGGGAAACCCTAACAGAGCCCCCCCCGAAGCGCCAAAGACTTGACCCCTCTGGCAGACCAGGATAATAATCTCTGCCCCCCAGGTCCCGAGGCAGGCATGGTCCACAGTTCCCTGGCATGAGCGGAGCGTGGTTGGCCATCTCGTCGGCCACTGGCATGAGCGGAGCATGGTTGGCCGTCCCGTCGGCCATAGGCGCGAACTGGGAACTTGGAACTGTCCAGGTTCCAGTCCGGGTCCCAGTCCAGGTTCCAGTCCGGGTCCCAGTTCCCAGTTTCCCAGTTCCCAGTTCCAAGTCCCTGTCCAAGTGCCTGTCCAGGTTCCAGTCCGGGTCCCAGTCCAGGTTCCAGTCCGGGTCCCAGGTTCCCAGTTCCAAGTTCCCAGTTCCAAGTTCCCAGTTCCAAGTTCCAAGTCCCTGTCCAAGTGCCTGTCCAGGTTCCAGTCCGGGTCCCAGTTTGGATTCCAGTCCAGGTTCCTGTCCAGGTCCCACTCCAAGTTCCCAGTTCCCAGTTCCCAGTTCCAAGTTCCAAGTTCCCAGTTCCAAGTTCCCAGTTCCAAGTTTCCAGTTCCCAGTTCCCAGTTCAGGTTCCTGCCAAGTCCCTGTTCAGATCCCTGTCCAAGTGCCTGTCCAGGTTCCAGTCCGGGTTCTCCCTCCCTTGTTTTATACAGGTGGGGCATCGTAGTTTGGCCTGTCGGATGCAGCCCTCGGTTGCGCACTCCTGTGTCAGGGGCTGAGAGGAGCAGGCCGCCACGTCGGTCCGCTCCCCCCCATAGAGCGCGATGATCAGACAGGCGGTCCCTCCCCAAGAAAACATTGAGGTCAGGTGCAAATTCAGGACTCCCGAACACCTGAATTCATAATTCCACAAAGCCAGAGACGGTATTTAGCTTCTTGGATCCTCGGACGAGGTGAAGCTCCGCCCACTGCCGAGCTAAACGGGAGAGGAGGAACCCCAACCACTGTTTCTCGTCGGGCTTGGGGTCCTCCAAACTGAGAAAATAAATCTGCGCCTGTAGGAGAAAACACTGTGGGTAAGCGGAAAATCCATCGAAGGCAGAAGGGGGATAAATAAAGGTCCACTGGGGAAAACGAAATGGAATCCAGAGCGGGAACAAAAAATTTGGCGCTGCGTGCCCTCAATTTCCCCGCTGCATCCATGTTAGGCAAAGTATTCTGTTAGCAAGCAGAAAGGGGGGCTGGATGCATGCGCAGGAGAAAATGTCACTTTATTAGGAATGGTTCAAAAGTTTAGGAACAGTTCAAAATCGCAATGCAGGAGAATAGTCAAAAACAGGCGGAGTTCAAAAACACGGGCAAACAGTAGTATCAGAGGCTAGACAAGAGTTCCGAGTCAAAAGACGTTAGCAAAAGTTTGGCACGAACAAAACAGTAATCCCAAGGGCAAGAGCAATAATCCAATGTCCAGAAAACATGAGCGACTTTCAAAGCCAGAATAAACAGTCCATGGAAATCGCTTGGTAAGTGTATGACTCAAAAGGAGCGTACAAATACCTTGCGCTGAGGCGAAGAAACAAAAAGCTTAAATAACATGAATGAAACAAGGCTTAAGGTAAAACACCTGAAACATAATGACAAAGAACTAATAAGCAAACAGGGGCGGAGACATGACATGAACCAAAACAAAGAACCAATAAGCATACAGGGGTGGAGACATGACATAAACCAAAACAAAGACACATGGCGAAGTAAACAAAACAAGAGTCTGTGAATGTGGATATGTGCTACTCGCTTGCATCCGCGAGCAGCGCGAGGGGCAACCCTAACAGAGCCCCCCCCCGCTTCTCCCGAAGCGCCAAAGTCTTGACCCCTCTGGCGGACCTGTGCCCCTGGGCAGGATAATAATCTCTGCCCCCTAGGTCCTGAGACAGGCATGGTCCATAGTTCCCTGGCGTTAGCGGAGCGTGGTTGGCCGTCTTGTCGGCCACCGGCATGAGTGGAGCATGTGAGATGTGAGATGTGCTGTTCAAGCTCTTTTGAAGAAGCACAAAGAAACGGGTAACGTTGAGGACCGTAGACTCAGTGGTTGGCCAAGGAAACTTACTGCAGCAGATGAAAGACACATCAGGCTTACTTCCCTTCGCAATCGGAAGATGTCCAGCACTGCCATCAGACCTGGCAGAAACCAATGGGACCCTGGTACACCCATCTACTGTCCAGAGAAGTCTGGTCAGAAGTGGCCTTCATGAAAGACTTGCGGCCAAAAAGCCATACCTCTGATGTGGAAACAAGGCCAAGCGACTCAACTATGTACGAAAACACAGGAACCGGAGTGCAGAAAAATGGCAGCAGGTGCTCTGGACTGATGAGTCAAAATTTATTCTGTAGCATGACAATGACCCTAAATAAGAACAAGGAGTCCTGGAAGTGACGGTATGGCCCCCACAGACCCATGATTTCAACATGAGTCTGTCTGGGATTACACGAAGAGAGAGAAGCAACTGAGGCTGCCTAAATCCACAGAAGAACTGTGGTTAGTTATCCAAGATGTTTGGGCCAACCTGCCTGCCGAGTTCCTTCAAAAACTGTGTGCAAGAGATACTGGATTTTTGATTTCCATGAGGGGTTGAACTTTTCCACGATATTCTAATTTTTTGAGATGCACCTGTATATACTCTGTGCACACACTCACACTCACACTGTATCTCTGTATCTCTCTCTCTCTCTCCCTCTCTCCCCATGGGTACGGGTTTCGGCATAAAAGAAACCCATGGCCAAATAGCTTTATTTTCACAACAGCTGGGAACTCGGAATTTCCAACTTGCCACATTAGAGCATTCACAAGAAGCAAGAAGTCGGAAATCAAATGAATACTCACTGTAAGTTGTCTACAAAAACTGGAATCAAAGAGTTGTTTGATTAGTATTTACTTTATTTTTTTTTTTAATGTATGTGATAATTCAGTGTTAATAGTGCTGAAAATGACATGAAAGAGCAGTTTGATCAACAAATCTTACAGAAAGTGAATTAATATTTAAAATATCGAAGTATTCCCCAGTATTTAGCGAGTTCAAATAAACTGGAACACAAATGTCTGCTTAAAAACCTTAAATCACGCTGCTTTTTCTTACTTTTCACTATGAGCGCCGCCATGTTGAAGTGACGTCATGGAACTGCAACTCGAAGAAGTCAACGCTCTCGAAAAACTCCGAGTAGGAATTACAAGTTGGAGAGCCGTTCTACAATTCAGTTTTTAAAAATATATTTTTTTTATATCACATACACAACAAAGGTATATGAACTGCTATACAATGCCTTGCCACTTACAAACCTTGTCCCTTGTTTAACTGTGAGGAGGGATTAACTGTCATATGTACACATGGATTGTCTCCCAGGAATCGCTAGGAACTACAAATATAAAATGCGCAAAGTGAAAGTGCATTGAAATTACTTTGCAAAATGCAACTCTGACAGAGTTGTTTTGGTCGATGCTGCATTTCTCTGAAGTTTAATAAAGAACAGAATGTGTTGTACTGTGTGAAGTAACCAGCAGATGGCAGTAGAAGACAGTCATGTTCTCTTCAAACATGCTCGTGTAACAGTTCTTTAGTCAAACCTTTACAGCCCTGAATGATCAGCACCCTACATGAAATGAACATAGGAATAACACAGGCAGTAGGCTTAAACATGTGGTTTACAATATTGTTTTGAACCACAGATCATTTTGCAGATGAGGTTGCCAACGCATATGGTACACATAGTGTCCTCTTTGTGTGTGGCACAGAACAAGTCCATAAGTTAATGTTCCATTGATTTATGGATTCAAGAAATAGGTGCAACAGTTGTCAATTCACCAATATGTAAATAGTTCGGGAAATTTTTATTTGATTCCTTATTGCTTATCACCCTATTGGAAGGCATGTATCCCACACATATGTATCACAGTTCAAGTCAATCGGACCTAAGGTTCATGAGGAGAAGATTTTTGTAGTTTTGGACAAATCTTCAATGTACTGGAAAATCTATCATAGCGGACTTTATGGGTCCCAATGCCTTTTTTGTTCCCCATGAGAAATAAGGCATGAGTTACTCGTGGCCTGTAGTATTAATGTGCCAAATTTCAAAACTTTTTACCATTCAGATCTTGAGTTATTGTGCACTTTAGTGAGATAAGGAGAATAAAAATAATAAGAAGAAGAATACTAACAATAACAATAGGTTTCCTCCTGACGGAGGAATCCTAATTACAATGAGTTAATTAATATAAACGATGCAACTGATACTTCTGACCAATCAGATTCGAGAATTCAACAGCACCGTGGAATACAAAAAGTAACAATGAACACATCACTCACATGTTTATTTATTGGTTCCTGACACATATAACAATGAAACTATGGTTAAACCACTACATCCAACATCAAATCAAATGCAGTTCATTCATTTCCTTTTGATTCTTATCTGATCTGTGGGGAGATCAGTGCTTTTCAGCATAGTAACCTACTATATTAATTTTCAGTTCACATGCACTTTCCAGAGATAGATATTTTTTTGTTGTATGGTTAAATGTCTTTTTTCCCCGCATTCAAATGTAATCTCATGCATTTGATGTTTTTGCCTTTGAAGCTTAGCCATTTTACTCACAGACTGAACAGTAAACACATACCTGTGACCACAACCGGGTGTTAGAGTGAGTAATCACCACCAACTGAACTTTTTGCTGAGAAGCTGTCAGAACATTTCTCAGAACCTGGTTATTTCCAGCATCACATGTTACACGACAAAGTCAAAAAACAAATATAGAGACATCTAAAAGCTTTTTTTTGTTTGTTTGTTTGATTTATGTTGATTTTTCAAATCACTTGGTAACTCAGTACTTGAATTGCATCATGTCTTAGAATGGTTCGTATAGTTTCCAACATATAGACCTTTTATATGTTTTTACTTACAAATGTAAGTGCTCTCATACATTTACATTTATTGATTTGGATGATGGTTTTATCCAAAGCAAATTACAAGTGAGACAGGATCCACAAAACTATGAGCAATGCAGGTCATGCATCACTGCCCGCAAAAGAGAGCACTCGGAGATATATATATATATATATCACACACACACATATACACACGCACAGTGTGTATCTGCATTGTTGTCTAGCTGCTGTCAGAAGACAAGAGGGTTTCTGAGAGATTCTTTACAGTAAACAAAGCTGGACAATTCATTCTGCCATTTAGTATCACACAGTGGTGTTTTTACCAGGGGCAGATCATAGTGCTGCAATAATGCTTCCAGTAAACTATGTGTTATGATTGCACTGATGTCCCCTCATTTTCCAAACCTCTATTTTCAAAAAACAGGCCGTTTTTGTATGAGGGTGTGCTGACCTCGCAGCTTTCCATCTGCCCTTTGTCTGCGATCTCCAGGGACTCAGGAAACCGAAGCAACTGTCCTTTATAATTAGGGTTCGGAAAAGACCTTGGTTTGTCGCTAGAGATTAAGCCAGTAAAATGAGTTTCATCATCATCCTCTTCATCTTCATTTTCCTCGTCTTCATCCACACTGACGTCATAATATTGTATTGAAGTGCCGTGTTTCTGTTTGGGAGAACGGCCATGTTTATCCTGATCAACACGGCACAAGAGAATGACATCGTCCACCTTCTCTGTCATGGTCTTCATATTCTACAACAATAAATCAATTCGCTCAGATATCCACCAGCTTGCATACACACACAGTGTTTTGACCCTTAAAGTCCCTATGAATCTAAATTGAAGTTTTGCGGCTTTTAATATGAATATGTTAGTCTTAAGGTTATCTATACGCTAGTGTGCTCCAAAACAATGACAAAATTCACATTTAGAAGATATATACATTCAAATTTAAATACAGTCTCTCTCTACCACCAATACGGATCAACGATTTTGATGACATCATTCTGCACTTCAGCTTCTCATCAGATTTTCTGTCCAATCAAATGCTCTCTAGAATCTGAAGTGTCCTGCCCCCAACATTATAAATATCACCTTGCCTAAAAGCTACTGGCTATTTAAAAAGGGGGAGGAGCCACTCAATATTTCCTACCCTGACTTCCTGTTTCAGTGGAAATGTCAACACATCGAATAATGCTGTGCGTTTCGAGGCACTTCACAGGGACTTTAAGTCAGCAAAATGTTCGTGCTGCACTGTGCAACTGCGCACTTTGCTGACAATATATGATTTTTTATTTTTGTTTTTCTGCTGACTTGACCACAGTTTGGAAATCCTTATGTAGGTCAAGCAGTGGTGCTATTAAATAGAACATTGCTGCTTTTGAGGTTAAAGGTTTAAATATCAACCTAAAATGTAAAAATGGTGTAAAAATACACCCACACTATTTCGAATGATCAGGGTTTCTAACCTGGTTGTCCATATGAGGCACAGCTACTGCAGAGATCACAGGACTTGGGATTATTGGTAACAGCTTAATCCTTAGCCTGGAATGTAGATCAAATGGTTAAAAATACAGAAACAAAGAATATATAAAACACTGGAACTCTAATAAACTAGATTTGCACATACCTTCTGATAGCAATAGACAATGCAACTGAAAATAGAAGCACAACTGCACACACGATTAAGATGATCTTGTTCATCTTCAACCCTAAGAGAGAGAATAATCACTGGTGATGCCTTTGCTTTGAATCTTACAGAAAAGGACCTGAAAAGATTTAGCAATTCTAGTATGATCATAGCCATACTTCAAAGTAGGAGAGTGACAATTGGACAATTGGTATGATGGTATAAGGACATTTGACATAACCCTATTTAAATTAAATTAAATAAAAAGAAAGAAAGAAAGAAAGAAAGAAAGAAAGAAAGAAAGAAAGAAAGAAAGAAAGAAAGAAAGAAAGAAAGAAAGAAAGAATGCTAACATAAAATTCTGGTCATGTCCCTTAAAAACTGTTAGCTTTAGTAAATACTTTCATATGTGTCCTATCATTGCAGGATCATGCCACTTAACATTATCCGTTTAAAATAATATGAAGTTATACTCAAATATTATGATATACTGAAATGATCCTGGGTTGTGCAGTTATATGCATTTTTCATACCGTTACTGCCCTGCTTTACAATATTGAGTAATGTACATTTTCTTTGCTACACATAAACAATGCAAATTAATAATAATTTAAAAAATAATGCACACCATTGTCAGGTGAAGGGGAGCTGAGTGTGAAGAAGGTCCTGGTGGAATTAGGCCCCGCTCCAATTGTAGTTCTCCCAGCGATACTGAGGGTGTAAGAGGAGGCTGCGTCAAGGTTCCTGAGAAGGAAACTGGTAACAGTTGCTGACACTTGATGGTGGTCTGAGAGAAAGAATGGAGATACAAGGAAGAAAATTGACAAAATGCTAAGAAGAATCCATCCATCCATCCATCCATTTTCTTTCCCACTTATCTTAGATAGGGTCGTGTGGAGCCTGCAGCCTATGCCAGGGGACTCGGGCACAAGGTGGGGGACACCTTGGACGGGGTGCCAACCCATCACAAGGCACAATCACACACACATTCACACACTTTGGAAATACCAGTCAGCACAGTATGTCTTTGGACTGGGGGAGGAAACTGGAGTACCTGGAGGAAACCCTCAAAGCACAGGGAGAACATGCAAACTCTGTGCACACAGGGCAGAGGCAGGATTCAAACTCTCAGTCCTGGAGGTGTGAGGCAAACATGCTAACCACTAAGCCACCATGCCTCTGCTTAGAAGAATCCTCCTATTATTATTATTATTATTATTATTATTATTATTATTATTATTATTATTATTATTATTATTATTATTATTATTATTATTATTATTATTATTATTATTATTAGTAGTAGTAGTAGTAGTAGTAGTAGTAGTAGTAGTAGTAGTAGTAGTAGTAGTAAAGCCCCATAAAGTAATTGCAGACAGCACCATGACACTAGCAGGACTGACAGAAGAAAAACCTGAAAACATTTAGGCCTTGATTTACTTATAAGCCTTGACTTATACTTATAGGCCTTGATTTAGAAAAATAAATAAATGTCAATTCAAGTCCAGTGAAATGAAATTTATTTATCAGTATGGCAAGACATGTATATAGACATGCTTGTGGTGATGTTCAGGTATGTTGCTTATGCAACAGAATATACTATATAAGACTCCAGAACACACAGACGCACACATACACACACACAAGAATGACATTGGGCAAACTATTTATATATATATAGGCTCACACAGTGAAATAGAAAAACTGAACTTCGTCACAGACATGTAATGAGAAGCCTAGTATGACACAGAAAGGTGGTGAGTTTTGTCATTCACATATATATATATATAAATATATATATATATATATATATATATATATATATATATATATATATATATATATATATATATATATATATATATAGATAGATAGATAGATAGATAGAGAGAGAGAGAGAGAGAGAGAGAGAGAGAGAGAGAGAGTGTAAATAATCCACGTCGTTCGTGTGTATGACTGTATTTGCGTCTCTTCTACTACTGCTGATGATGTGTATTACATATATCAGCGACAATGCAAAAATAATCCGCCTTAAGACATTTTTTAACAGCAAATAATCTGATGTGGATGGCAAAGATGCAACCTTTTATTGATGTCTTTTTATCTTTAAAACATAAGGGGGCTTTGCCATACTAGCATATTTTACATCAGCCGTCCCTAGTCGTGGTGAGTTTGAATGACTAGCAGGCTTCCGGAAGAGTTTCTCTGCTGAGCTAGACCTCTAATATTCACTAGAGAGAATGGTATATTTTATCTGTATATGGCCAAGAAATGCCTGTTTTCACAAAAAAAATATATAAATATAAATGTTGTAAACTTGTTAATTTTTAAACGTTTTAATATTTTGGTCTTGTGTCAGGTTGTTTACAGGTTTGTTTTCCCATTGGACACTGATGTACAACCTTCAAAAAACTGTTGCAACCTTCAAAATACTGAAGCTGCCGGTCAGATAAGTGTACAAAAAATCTCATGGAACATCTGAGGCTCATACAATGAAGTAGACAAACTACCCACACATACCTACGTGTGATGAAATGCCTAGTATGACAGAGAACGGTGGTGAGGTGGTGGGTCATAAAACTCTTCCAAATATGATATGAGTACCAAGTAAAAGTAGACCTGAGTGTGTGTTCTGTTCATTAGGTATCTGTGATCAAAACCCTTTTCACAGGCTCTTTACATACTGTTGCCATTGAAGTCATTATTTCAAGAAAATTTCGCATTACTGTTAGACACTGAGACATACAGTAATTTTGAAAAACTTATAATAATAATTTGTTACATTTTATACAGTGCTTTTCTAGACACTCAAAGTGCTTTACATAGTATGGGGGGAAATCTCCTCAATAACCACCAGTGTGTTCATCATCCAGCACCTGGATGATGCGACGGCAGCCATAGTGCTCCAGAACACCCACCACACACCAGCTATTGGTGGAGAGGAGAGGACGGTGATGTAGCCAATTCAGGGATGGAGATTATTACGAGCCATGATAGACAAGGGCCAATGGGGCAATTTCACCAGGACACCAGGGTGATACCCCTACTCTTTACGAGAAGTGACCTGGGATTTTTAATGACCACAGAGAGTCAGGACCTCGGTTTAACATCTCATCCAAAAGAGAGTGCTCTTTTTACAGTATAGTGTCCCGGTCACTACACTGGGGCATTAGGACCCACACAGACCACAGGGAGAGCACCACCTACTGGCCTCACTAATACCACTTCCAGCAGCAACCTTAGTTCTCCCCAGGAGGTCTCCCTTCCAGGTACAACCCTTCCAGGCTCAACCCTGCTTAGATTCAGTGGGAAACCAGGTGAGAACTCCAGGGTGATATGGCTTTTATGGATGACTTGTCTTTAAATGGCAGAAACAGGTTTATGCAAATGTTATACCTTTGATATACCTATTCATTTGTGCATGCAATCTGTGTTCTCAAATTGACAGTGAGGCTGTAGTACATCCAACTTTGCATGGACACCAGTTTTTGCGCTTTAAGGTCGAAACACCACAAATTACATAATAATTAGCGCAAAATACACATTTTGCTCATGTAAAAGACACAATCTTATGGAGGCCCTGTTAGTAAATCAGGCTGCATGTCTTTGCATGTTTTGGTGTAATCAAATTTGCATGCAAAACTTTAGTAAATCTGGGCCTTAATGTACATAAGTGTTACTCAAACAGGTTTTACTCAACTTTGAGTTGGGTTTTTTTTGTGTGTATGTGTGTTTTTTAGGCTCATTTAAACAGGAGTATCAATGAATATCAATGGGAAATGCCGTCACCTGTATCTGTGTGGCCTTCTCTTGAAATCCATATTAAGTAATGCATCAGGAACCCATGCTGTTCCTGCACTGGAATCGGTTGCCACCACAGCACAGCTGAATCATGTGTGATATTTAAAACTGTGACGTTTTTTGGCTGTGAAGTAGGTACTGCCCAAAACAAAAACAGTCCTTGTTAATAGGTCACACTTGTTAATATTTCCTACAGGCTAACCATACAAGAGTCAACCCAGTTACAGGCTGATAAACTTACCACCTTCTGTAGAATAAACAGGACATGTGATGTTTGTGCGTCGTTGTTGTTTTCGCCCAGTGTGAAGAAAGTAGTAATAACGCACAAATTTCTCCATACCTGAAATCAAACTCATTAGTTATAGTGCATTATTGCAGACAGATGGTAATCATGTTGCACCTTTTAGCAGCATATTTCCCATCCTTACCTTTTCTAATGTCCTCAAGTGTATTAGACCATGAGATGTTTACTTCTGCTGGCCGGGTCTCACCATCTGCGAGCTTATACCACTCCAAGCAGTAGTGTTTTGGTAGTGAATCTGTGTGGGAATCACTGTGGCAGTCTTTGAGAGGCACAAACAGATATGCAACTGAGAGATGACACCTCAGTCCTATGTACTTGTGCGGCTTTTGCAGAAAAGCTACATAAAGCAGTTTTTTTTATTTTTATTTTTTTATTTTTTTATTTTTTATCGCAGAGACCAGTTAAAGACGCTTACATTTAAGATGTTCAACAGGTGGAATGATGATCTCCTGAGAGGGGGAACGTCCTACGTTGTTTATAGCAACAATAGATACCCTGGCTTCAGAATAAGTAGCCACAATTTTGAAAGTGTTAGTCTTAATTGTTTTCATTTTCATCTTTTCGCAAGGTAAATTCAGAGTCAGTGTATATGAGACGCCTCCAAAAGAGGCTTCAGGAGGTGGTTTCTGAAAAAAAAAGAAGATATGTGCACATTATCTTAGAGTTTATTATATACATTTTTTCTTTGACTTCTTTGCAATCCATTGTAAATCATGTTTTTTTGTTTGTTTGTTTCAATACTTGGTTGGAAACTTACATTCCATTTGAGTGTGATTTCCCGTTGTCCTGTAAGCTTTTTTTCTGTCCAGCGGACAACAGGCTGTTGAATTTCTGAAAAACAGCCAGTGACATGTTTTTTTGTTAAATACAGGTTACACCCAGTAAGCACTGAAATGCCTGAGATTTAAACAGCCCACATCACACAAGTTAATTTGACATTAAAGCATGAAGCGATTATTTCCTAAGTGGCATAGCATTCACATCGTGAGTCATGCTTTCGTCTTTTAGACCGCTGCAATGCTTTTACTAAAAATGTAACTGACAGACTTCAGTTTGTTGAAAACTTTGCAGCCAAAGTTTCGTCATACAACAGAAAGATGGAAAATATCACCGTTTGAGTCTCACTGTCCTGATTGTCAGTTTCATTAACAGTCAACAGCAAATATGTTTTATATCCATTAGCGGCTCATCCATATATATATATATATATATGGATATATACGCGCACACAGGGTTTCCAAAAAGTCTCCATGCATACGGGAGATTAACACTTTTTAGGTTAAAAGGTTCAAAATGTTTCATACTTAGGTTTTTTTTTTTTTTGTGGTTTTGTTTTTCAGATAGCCTTTAAGAATGCCTTTGACAAAAGAAGAACATATTGAAATCATTCTTATGGCTGGATCGGGAAGCAGTTGCAAGGTTGAGATGAAAATGCAGTTATATGCACCAGATCTGTTAACTCGAGTTCATCATGAGTGGGAGAGACGACGTGTATGGCAATCGAGGATGTTTTGTAAACATTTTGCTAAAAAGTGTTAATTTCCTCTATCTATGGAGACTTTTGGGACACCCAGTATATACACCCTATATATATATATATATATATATATATATATATATATATATATATATATATATATATATATATATATATATATATATATATATATATATAGGTGCATCTCAAAAAATTTTAATATCGTGTAAAAGTTCATTTTTTCCGTAATTTAATTCAAAAAGTGGAACTTTCATATATTCTAGATCCATTACACATAAAGTGAAATATTTCAAGCCTTTTTTGTTTTAATCTGTGTTTTTTTCTTGCACACTGTCACAATGTCACACCTGGCTTATTTATAAAAACTTATAAAGTTTTGATAGTTTGTTAAAGTTAGTAGTTAAAGTCTTGTAGTTAAATTCACTAGATAGTAGCCTATAGCACAAGTCAAGTGTGATAACCTCTCAACTTAATCTTGTTAGTATATATATATATATATATATATATATATATATATATATATATATATATATATATATATATATATATATATATATATATATATATATATATATATATATATATATATATGACATCCTGCCCCACCAAAATCCAAAATCTATGGTCACAAGCCACTACTTTAAATATCAAAGATATAATTATTATTATCATTAGGCAAGTCACCAATGGGAATGTCAGCGGTCTGGCTCCAGTCACTCCAGAGGAGGCTTTGCTTGGCCTTGCGTCGAATTTGGACCTGGTACGCTGTGTGCTCCTGTAGCTGCAATGTGTAGGAGTCCCAAATACCTGTAGTGTGTAAAACACATGAAGAGCTATAATATTTGGCTTTACTAAATTTGCATAGAAATCTTGTCTAATACTCTGGACCAGTGGTCACCAACCCTGTTCCTGGAGATCTACCTTCCTGAAGACTTTAGCTCCAACCATAATCATGCCCACCTGACCATCTAATCATTGTCTTAAGAAGTTCTTGACCAACTAAAACATGTGTGTTAGATTTTGATTGGAGATGAAACCTGCAGGAAGGTAGATCTCATGGAAGAGAGTTGGTGACCAGTGGTCTAGACTTCAGTTGCTCAGTACAGTACATCAGTATCCTTTTTGTTAGAAATTTCGAAGATTGCACATTTATTCTTTTCAGCGTCCCAGCTGCTGGTTTTTCCATGGTTTGGCGTAGTCAGTCACAGTGTTGAAAAGGTCACATCACTGTGTTTTTTTCTTGGTTGCACAAGTAATTCTTTATGCTTTTTCAACTCCATATATTGTATTATATATACACGATGGCACTGACATTTGTGTGCTCTGCTGACTGCAGTAAAGAAACTCCACTGACTCGGAGAGCAGTTTTCCCCTTTTAACCATATTCAGAATGAGTCATCATTGAGACAATATTGACAGAATACAGAGAAAATATTGACGCAATGTCCTTCTGACTGAGAAGAAACCAAGATCAGGGTACAGTGTTCCCTAACCAGTCATTCTGATTCGTTTAAAAATGAACTTCCAAAGCCCAGCAGCCAATCGAATGTGTTTATAATCTTTTAACAGGAGGACATGGAGGACAAGCTTTGGTCAAATTAATAAGAAGGGAAACCAACCATGTTCAGTCTTTTTGCCATCCTCAGTCTTAAAGGTTATCTGAAATTGAAAAATATATATTAAATTAGTACATCATGTCACTGCATACAGAGCCAAAGAAAGAAAGAAAGAAAGAAAAGAAATGCCATACATTCTGCCATGAATCATTCATCTTCTTCCATCTGATCTCATGAATAGCACCTTTGTTGTCATCCACTGTTGGCCAGCTTAATATAAGATTTTCAGCAGATCTTATCTTTTTCTGTATATTGGGTGAACTATATTTAACTGTTGACAAAGTAAAAAAAAAATTTTTTTAAAAAAAGCAACAATGAGCTACTTTAACTTCAGAACATTTTGCAGAGATTTTGCCATATAAAGGGGCCATTTTAGCAAGGCAGGCCGATATAACATTGTGTAATTCGTGTAGTTCACAGTATAAAACAGACGTAGAAAAAACAAAGAGTCACGGCTAAACACACAAGCGGGCAGGAAGTGCTAGTACTCAGGAGTGGTTCGAGCAATCATAATTTGATACAATCTTACAAGCCAATGTAGACCAAGCCAAGCTTTAGTAAGCATCTAGTGGTTTTATTGAATTGATTTCTCAGTCCTACCTGAATTACCCAGGAGCACAGAGATGGTTGGGGAGCTGCAGGTCACGCTGAATAACATTGTGTAATTACTGCATTTACTGCAAATTCACACTTATTAATTTGGTAAATGCTATTGTTCGAAGTAATAAAAATGATGGCAGTGCTGCAAGAATAAGAGTCCACCACGAGTGTAAAACAGACGTAGAAAGAACAAAGAGTCACGGCTAAACACACAAGCGGGCAGGAAGTGCTAGTACTCAGGAGTGGTTCGAGCAATCATAATTTGATGCAATCGTACAAGCCAATGTAGACAAAGCCAAGCTTTAGTAAGCATCTAGTGGTTTTATTGAATCGATTTCTCAGTCCTACCTGAATTACCCAGGAGCACAGAGATGGTTGGGGAGCTGCAGGTCACGTTGAATACTTGCCTGTGCACCCATATGTCCAAAATATGTGTTGTAATTAGATATTCTACAGGTAGCAATATGTTCAACTGTTTGCCAGTTTTGAACTGGGTAGCATATGAGAAATCATTAACAGATGAAGTCCTGGAGAGAAATAGAGTCAGCTTGTTATTAAGCTATTTTAATAAAACTGTGGTACATTCTCTCATTGATCTCACAGTTGATCTCAATCTGGTTGCAGCTCATACTAAAAATATCCAATTTGAGAAATTGTTTTTAGACAAAAGAAAAGAAATGGGGGTATTTATGTGCTGGCATGAGAATAGAAGTAGATAATGATAATGAAAATGACAAAAGGAAATAACTTAATAAAATGAAATAACATACTGCATAAAAATTGTATAAATAGCATCTGGAGAATGGTCTCGGTCCCCCCATTCACACAAGAAATCATCATCAAGCTTAGTGGTATTTTTGTAACATTGTGGACTCGAGACACTGCACGCTGCACCTGTAAGGACACATCAGGATCAAAATCATGTTGTTAATATCAGGATGGCGAATTCTGTCAAGATTTTGTCACTTCAGTAAGTTTAATGACCTCCTGATCTACAGTATGTGCAGATACTGTCAGACATCACCACACAATTTTTTTTATTTTTTTAAAATTTGTAGCAGATTTAGACCTTGAAGGCTATTTACTTCAGAATGAAATTCAGCAAAATACTTATGAGCATCTATAGGCTTGTCACCTGGATCCCATGTTTTTAATGATGAGTTTTTATATGAGTAGAATATACTGTATTTACAGAGCAAGTCATGTTATATTGCACAAGGAAATTTGCTATATATTCTCTAAGTTCACAACTATAACTACTTTATATCTAGGAATTTTATATCTAGGAACATTGTTTCCATTTCACTGATTAAATCAATCAATCTTTGGTTAACCTCTGTACTGGTTGAGAAGCATATCGGTAACATCCGCGTTTTGTGGTTGTTGATTGAGTATGATAGGCGCTGCTTAATATAACTATATCAAGAGACAAACATACCTTTTTCAACAAACACAGCAACAACAAGCACCAAAAGTCCTACAGTCTTCATGGCATCCAGTATGCAGACAGGTCCTGATGTAAAACAGCTCAGACATCCGTAATAGTCCGATGCATGACTCTACCTGCCATAGTAAGCAGAGTCTAGAGCTTTATCTCCTTCTAAAATAGGTGTCATCTATCATTTTCTCTCAAACTGAAACCTTAAGCAAGTCATGTCAGCATGTTATCACTCTTTGTTAAGTACAGGCAGCTATGTTGCATGACCACAAACCACACAACGTGTAGGGGAGGGGACTTTTGTGATAGCTCAGAAGAGATGAGTTGCTTTCAGATGCCTCACTTGTAAACTTCTTTCCTGCTGTACTCAAAATCAAGCTAGGGCTGACGCTTATCGGACAGTGAAGATTGTTTCATTACTATAGGACTTTGGATTACAATTTTTTGCCATTATTGCATTTTAAAACTCTTTTTACTGAAGAGAATGGGCACTAATTTAGGATTAGTAATTTAGGATTTGACTCCTGAAACCTGTTTTTACATCCTCATTCCAGTCTAAATAAATCCTCTTCCATTTCCCTAAAGGTCAAACCCATATTGACGTATTCTTGTGTAGGTTGTTTATCCTTATAAAAATGAAATATTTTCAGCCCAAAGCTCTACAGTATCAATTAAATTATGTCTGCAGCATATCGATTGTGCTCTGGTTAATAATTATTAATTTTTTCCTTCAATTTATACATTCCTACTACCTTTCATTTATGTAACCCAGTTGCAGTTCGGGATGATTTCTTAAAAACCTTACCTGAGACTTTTTTTAAAATTATTTTTTACATGGGCTAGCTATAAATAGTGGAGTAGTCATTCGTTCCTTGATCTTCATTAACCACTTTAAACTGGTCAGCTTGTCCTAGTAACACTGGGCATGAGACAGGAATACACCTTGGTTGGGACATCAGTCCACCAGGATGAGCTTGGATCCACTGTAACACCAACCAGGACAAAGCAGTTACTGAAAGTGAGTGAGTGAGTGATCAACCAACCAGTCTGGAGGAATCTGGAGAACCCAAAGGAAACCCTTTTGGACAAGAATACCAAAAAATAAAAATTTCCAACTTAAAAAAATAAAAGGTGAGAACATAATAAAAAAGATACCTAATAAAGACACCATGTTTTAATAAAGCTCTGTATTTAGCAGAGGTGGAAAGTAACAGATTACATATAGTCATGTTACAGTACTCGAGCACATGATTCTCTGTAATGGAACTTTTTTGTGTATAATTAAATTATAGCACTTTTACTTAAGTTTTTTTTTTTATTATTAAAATATTCAACTTCACTACATTTAGGTGAACATTTTAAATAATTCCATTTCAAGACTCAAAAAAAATAAAGCAGTTTCCTGTCAAAAGACCACATTTCAGTAACCAAATACTTAGTCAGCAGCATCTGAGTCTGAGACAGTGGAGACAGATGACCATCCCTGGGCCAACTTAGCAGCTATCTTCAGTTTTAACTGCTTTAAAAGAAACAGCATGATAATGAGGTGCAAATTACGCGAGCCAAAAACTAGCTGAGTCAGCTATACTTCGTAGTGAGCCAGATCTTTTACTGTTTTACAGTATGAATGCTCTGTATTAAACCAATGTCGTCACTGTGATGTTATGTTCTGTTAAATATGTCTAAATGTTGCCCCAACAAAAAGCTAACACTCCGGATAATGTGTAAGGGGCATCTTTGCTAGATTGCTATAGCTATCTATGTAGCTAAAAGCATGCATGAATTAACATGAGCTAGCTAGACAGCTAAGATTAGCTTTCTTTGTATACTGTTGATAATGAAGGTGGTATTCACGTCAGCTTAGCTTAACCATAACATAATTGTTCAGAAATGTATTCCTCAGATAACTTTATCAGATTAGTTGTGTAAAATTAAGACATATAAATGTAATTTGTTGTTATCACTACTTTTACTTTTACTCATGTGAATTATTACTGTAGTAGCTGTACTTTCACTCAAGTCTGTTATATGTTTTGTACCACTGGTGTTTAGAAAATAAAGCACATGATTGTTTTAGAGAAGCTCTGTACATAGGACATTTGTACATCTGTACGCACCCATGACCACATTCTAAACTTACTGACAATTCAGAATATAACTGATCTCACTCTCTATTTGGACACGTAAGACAATTTAGTTGATGCTTAATGTGAACATTATAAAACATGATGTTTCTCTTGTTTTTGTATGTACTGAAACCAGTATTTGCCACTTTCACCTTCTGTTACAACTTTCCATTTCTCTGAAATCACTCACATATTGTAAAGGCCACGCCTCTTGGTTAGGTCACGTCACCACTGTGTCTCGGCTGGCAAGGACTTGCTTTAGGGTTGTTGTTTTTTTTGTTCATTCTGTGTAATGCTGAGACTTTATGATTTTACGGAAATTGTAATATACCGTATGTTCAGTGTATTACACCGAATTAAAACCAGATTTGATGTACAGGGTGGAATGATTCGTTTAAGCAGCCAAACATGAATTAAGTCACCATCTTTTCTTGTAATTAATAGGCCAGAGTCAGGGTCTCTGTTCTCAACTTCTGTGGTTGTGGGTGACATAAGACAAATATTCTAACCACGTGTTTGTGGTTGAAAAGTGGGTTTGATTCTGTAAATTTGCTACGCATTAAGCACCTTTTTTAAATCCCCTCCCCCAGTTCAAATGTGTGACCAGTAATATTAAATATTTCAGTGGATTGCCTTACATACTGCCAATAAAAATGTGATTTTTAACATTTTAATATATTCTGGACTGTTTATTATTATGTACCGTAGTTTTTTTTTATTTACTTATATTTTAGCGGGGGAGGGGGTTTGAATTTGTAGCTACAGCATCAATGGTATTGAGACCTCCTCTGGACTTGCGCACTAAACTAAAATAGTCTGATATACTATTGGTTGAAGATGTGGTAGCCTGAAACTTGCATGCTTAGTGAGGTTAATTTTAATGATGAGCAGGCTGTTGACTGTTGTGGTATAATTTGACAGGATTAGCTACTGTAATAAACCAAGAGAATGTGAAAATGCATATTGAGATACTTCTATAATGTTAAACTGAGCTAGTTGCCTGGCTAGCTATGTGCTTCTGTTACTGTAAAAGCTGATACTTAATGTCAACATTCCCATAGGTCAATGTTTTCTTCCTCTAGCAGAACGATAAACATATGAAATAAGACTGGCCATAGTTCAGGAACTTCAGTTTTTTAAATATGAACAATCTAGTCTCTGTATCAGATTCTCTGCCAGGTTAATCTCATTTTATCTGTTTGGTGGACACTTTTATCCAAAGGTTGAGACACAACCATGGCTTGTCAGTGCTGGGATTTAAACTCACAAGTTTACAGTCAGTACCCTGACCAACCACTTCCCCAATTTTTACTACTTTTACCACTGACCAACTGCTTCCCCATTTTGATTTACCCCTCCTTTCAGACTAGTGATTATTTGTTTAAAAAAAAAAAAAAAAACATGATGAAAATAGAAAGTTAAAAAATTATTGGACAGACAAGTAAGTGTTTATTCTTCCTGCTTCTTCCTGAAACAGTGTTTCCTATCTTCATAGTAGAGGTTTCGCCTTGGGACAAAAAAAAAAGCCGTGGGAGGGAGGGGTTTTTACTTTAAAAAGCACCAGAATGAAACAAAATATAGCCACTTTGAATTTTTATTTATAGGCATTACTTTAATTTATAAAATTGTTCATCAACAGTTTATAGGCATGCAGTTGTCATGGTTTATAGTCACTGAATAGTTATTAACAGTTTATAGACATGAACTCATGACTAATGGATTATATACATGAACTAGCCATTAATGCACCTTCGTAACTATGGAATTTCATGTAACTAGACCTTTTTTAGTTGAATACCAATTTTATTTGAACACCCCTGGCATAGGTAATAGCAGAGAATAAGCAGGGCAGTTATTTATATATTTATATTTATGAACACTGAAATGAACACAGCTGGAACAACAGGGCTGCTGAATGAGAGTGGTGTTTCATATTATGACAATGTGTGTTACTTTTATTTGTTTCATTTCACACAATGACACAGCATAGCCCATATCATTAATAATCATTAAGAATAAAATTAAAAGAGAAAAAACAAGGCAAAAATCACCTGAAAGAAAATGTGAAAGGCAAAGGCAAACCTCAAACATGAAAGGCAGACTCCAGACAGTCATATGAAACCAACCTCTAACATCTGCTTTTTTGTGAAGTGTGCACAAGTGCATAAATGGGTCACTACAGGTTCCCGGAACTGGTGTTTTCTGAACTTGTTATGAATATAGTCTGACTTGTGTAAAAAAAAATTTAAAAAAAATTCCTCCAAGTTGCTAAGAAAGCCATTTCAGTCAAACTTAAACTATGGCATCAAAAGTGTCCTTTGAGTAATTTCTCAGTTTAACATTAGAACTGAGCTCTTACTTGATATTAACCACCTACTCATTGCAGTGTGCAAAAGCCATATCAGCAATCCACTTGATTCGCCTGATCACAACTGATTGCACACTTTTAAATTATTTAATGGCGCTACTAATAGTATTGTTAATGAATAAATATTAAATATATAACTGATGCGTATGAAAAATGCATTTGTCAGATAAATTCCATATTTATGGAATTTATTTATGGAATTCCATATATATGGAATTTATATGACAAATGCATTTTTCATTTAGCAGTGTATTGGAAATCAAACCCACAGGCTTAAGCGTACACACACACACACACACACACACACACACACACACACACACACACACACACACACACACACACACACACACACACACACACCCCCATACACACACACACACACACCCCCATACACACAAACAAACACAAATGAGGCTTGTTAATGCACTCAGGTGAACATGCACTTACAGAACTCATACCAAGCTGAGTCAAGCACAACCACACTGTTGGACTAAGAATCACACTGAGGGTAAATGCATTTTATCTCTCACAAGCACATTAGAATTTCAACATAAATATTTAGCAGCAGCCACTCTGTCGGGTATAGCTTTAAAATCAGACAGATTTTATCTAAAATCAGCCATTTCTAACATTCAATAAATCTATCTCACAAAGGCTACTGAGGAATTAACACCCCACTGTTCAGTGTGCATATTAAAAGAATATCTTTGAAAAATACCTTGGAAGGATTTGGTTTTATCTTCTTCACTGTTGATACAATAAATTTTAGAATTACTCTTGCAGAGCCTGACGAAGGTGATATGGTTATGCCCAGGTAGCAACAGCACAAATTTCTGGTAGTGACCAGTTGCCTCTAAATAATACCCATGAAGAGTAGATGCTCGTAATTCAAAGGTATACTCAAAGGCTGGGAGTCTAGTTCATCTCTGGGCAATGGTGATGATGTACACCACCCAATGAGCCCCCTCATGTCTTTCCTCTGTGGCAGATAAACAGTTATAATAATACCATAAGGTGCATATCGGGCATGGCAAAGAACGCTCTGCAGGCTCACCCTCATTGAAGACTGCAAGGTCAGCCGACTGCTTCACCAAGTTGGATGATATGATTTTTGGCAGAAATCCCAGATTCAACTTCAAGACATATCTAATCTGCAACATATGAAAACATTATCAGCACAACATGTACACTATACAGCCAAAAGTGTGTGTAAGTACACATATGTGCTTGTTGAACATCCCTTTCCAAAACCATGTCCATTAATATGGAGTTGGTCCTCGTTTTGCTGCTATAACAGCCTCAAATCTTCTGGGAAGGTTTTCCACTGGATTTTGAAGAGTGGTTGTGGGGATTTGCCCATTCAGCCACAAGATAATGAGTGTGGTCAGGCACTGATGTCGGACGAGAAGGCCTGGCATATAGTCAGCATTCCAGTTCACCCCAAAGGTGTTCAATTGCGTTGAGGTCTGGGCTCCGTGCAGGCCACTCTCTTTTTCACCAACCTTGGCAAGCCATGTCTTCATGGACCTTGTTTTGTGCACAGGGGCTTTGGTCATTTGGTTGAACATGTTTGGGCCCTTTAGCTCTAGTGACGGCAAATCATAATACTACAGCATACAAAGACATTCTTGACAATTGTGTGATTCCAACTTTGTGGCAACACTTTGGGGAAGAACCTCATAAGTGTGTGATGGTTAGGTGTCCACATGCTTTTGGCCATATACACTCATGGAGCACTTTATTAGGAACACTATACTTAAACTGGGTAGGGCCTCCCTTTGCTCTCGAAACAGCCTCAAGTCTTCGTGGCATGGATTCCACAAGATGTTGGAAAAATTCCTTTGAGATTCTGGTCCATGTTGACATGATTGCATCACACAATTCCTAGATTTTTCAGGTGCACTTTCATGCTGTGAATCTCCCATTTTACCACATCCCAAAGGTGTTCTGTTGGATTCAGATCCGGTGACTGGGAAAGCCACTGAAGAACACTGAACTCATTGTCATGTTCATGAAACCAGTTTGAGATGACTTTTGCTTTGTGACATGGTGCATTATCATGCTGGAAGTAGCCATAAGAAGATGGTAAATTGTGGCCACAAAGAGATGCACATGGTCAGCAACAATACTCAAATAGGCTGTGGCATTCAAGCAATGATTGATTGGTATTAACGGGCCCAAAGTGTGCCAAGAAAACATTCCCCACACCATTACACCACCTCCACCAGCCTGGACTGTTGACACAAGGCAGGTTGAGTCCATGGATTCATGCTGATCATTCTGATCCCACCATCTGTGTGACTCAGCAGAAATCAAGATTCATCAGACCAGGCTACATTTTTCCAGTCTTCAACTGTCCAGTTTTGGTGAGCCTGTGACCACTGCAGCCTCAGCTTTCTGTTCTTGGCTGGCAGAAGTGGAACCCGATGTGGTCTTCTGCTGTTGTAGCCCATCCACCTCAAGGTGCACCAGTGCAGAACTGAAGAAGCAAACTTCAGACACTGTATTGGCTGATAAACTACATTTGCAGTAGGCAAAAAATGTGTGAATTTCCTTTTTTGGGGGGGTTGAACAGTTGCTTTCAAAAAATTGTCTCTATCTATACTTTTTATGTCACAGAGGTTAAAGCTGAGCTTTGCCAGAGATTATACAGATCCGTGTCATTGTAAATATATTTCAACAAATAAATCTCATAATTTAAATATTATTTTAGGACTTGCATTTATTTCCTAAAAATAATTCATTTGCTATTGAATTACACCCACTATTCATTTTAGTGTTGTCTAGAGTGGCATGATCACATTGCTCACAACTGCATACAATATAGCTGTACACGTTGAACGTGCATGTAGTATGATACTGTTGACAGTAATGATGGTAAATATTGAAAATGCTACAAGATGAAGTAGGCAATGGGGTTTTGTATTTTCAGCTTAATGATCTTGAACTTGCAACTGTAAATACTGTACCAAGCTTATTTTCTTTAATAGCCCAGCTACTTTACTCACACATATTGGTGACAAACACAAAACCATTTTTTGTGTTTGTCAAATGCATGGTTCCACTGGGGGTTGAACCCAGGACCTTCTGCGTGTAAAGCAGATGTGATAACCACTACACTATGGAACCACTTGCGCAATTATGCAAGTTGCACATGCATACATGTCGTACGATATGGTTACTTAATGAGGAAAAATCTTGAAAGACATTAGGTAGTTCATGGCAATAAACACACAACCGTCCTCATTTCATGTCACACACCTCAAGTTTGTGGTTCTACTGGGGCTCAAACCCAGGACTGCTCTGTAGTTGGTTCCATAGTGTTGTGCTCATCACATCTGCTTTATGCGCAGACGGTCCTGGGCTCAAGCCCCAACAGAACCACAAACTTGAGATGACATAAAATGAGTATTGCTGTGTGTTTATTGCCATTGTGGATGAGTAAGAAAACCTCATAAACTACCTCACTGTTTCCAAATTTTTCCTCATTAATTAACAGTACGACATGTATGCACATTTAACTTGCACCTTTAAACAACTGGTTCCATAGTGTAGTGGTTATCACATCTGCTTTACACGCAGAAGGTCCTGGGTTCAAGCCCCAGTGGAGCCATACATTTGAGAAAAACAACAAAAAATGGCTAAGGGTTTGTCTTTGTCACCAATATGGGTGAGTAAAGTAGCTGTGTCTTTAAAGAAAGGAAGCTGGGTACAGTGTTTATTGTTTCAAATCACAGATCACAAAGTTAAATAAACAAAAGCCCATGACCTTCCTCAGGTAAAAGAACTTTTAAAAAGATAAATTGGAAAAAAAAAATCATAGTTTAGTGATTCTCACATCTGCTTTATATGCAGGAGGGCCTGGGTTCAAGCCCCAGTGGTACCATATGTTTGAAAAAATACTTCTTTAAAAAAGTCAACTAAATAAAAAGTCAACAGTATCCTATGGGGATGCACTTCCAACATATGTCACTTTGTAGTTGGTTTCATAGTGTAGTGGTTATCACAACTACTTTACTGGCAGAACAGCCTAGGTTCAAGTGCTAGTGAAACCACAAGGGTGGTTTGTGACACAAACTAATCAGCCCAATGTGTGCTGGCAATGCATAAAATCTTGCAGTTATGGGCCAGCATCTGTGGGTAATGTCTACATCAGAAGCTGTGCTTTTGACTGTTGCTGGCTTGAGTATTTATATAACTGCTGCTCTCCTGGGATTTTCCCACACAACAGTGTCTAGAGTTTATTGCCATGAACTACCTAATGTTTTTCAAGATTTTTCCTCATTAATTAACAGTATCGTACGACATGTATGCACATGCAACTTATACTCTTAAACAACTGATTCCATAGCGTAGCTGTTATCACATCTGCTTTACACCCAGAAGGTCCTGGGTTCAACCCCCAGTGGAACCATACACAACGAAGAATGGAGACAAGGATATGTTTCTGTCCAAGGCATTTGGGGTCCTGCTGATTGAGACTTAGCCCACTTCTGAAAAGCCTGTAGCTCCAGTATGCTTAGTCTGATCACCCCTGTGGCTGCAGTCATCAATCCTTCAAAAAAACCCAAAAAAGATAGATGTGTCTTGGATGGCCTGCTTGGGAGCCAGTCAAATTGCACAATAATATAGGTCATTCTTGCTTGTGCAATATGGAATATGCTTGCAAATTGGTGCTACACCTCCTTTGTACCTTTCATTTGTGTGCCAGTTTGTTTAAACAGCAAGGTAAGTGTAAACCATTTCAAATTCCAGGAAGATATTTGTACCATGCAATATTTTTTTGCTATTAAAACAATTAAACATAGTTAAACATTTACCAAACTTGCTAGCAATTATAGATATGAATGAAGTGGATGAAAGTATTTAATGGTGGCTCCAGCACTGAGCTAGCAGTTGCTGGATTTTTGGTATCTTTGTCTTGATGTGAATGGCCTTTGATGTTAAATAGACAAGAACTACATTCTACTGGAAAAATTAATTTTCCACTGCTTATCATTTTAAAATCATAAAGCTGTACAGACAGTAAGAGTACGCCTGCAAATTTGGAATGTATTGCTGTGTCATTATGCGAATCGAAACAATGAACGTACAGAACATTTAATGGTTCTGTAAAGGATTAGACCTTTTATCACTGTTTTTCACCAGTAGTCCAGGTTTGTTTCCTACAGAATGATGATATCTCTGTTGTCCTCAATGCAAAGGGGGGGAGGGGTTGCTTATATGGAACAATAAGCAAGCAAGCACACAGCACTCCTATAGCACCATGAAAGTCTGCAGGAACTTAGATGCAATTCTGGATGCATGTGCAGCAGAGGCTGTTTTTCTACACCTCGTTCTCATTGCTGTCAAAGGGCACAGCATTGTGTTGCCTCTGAGTCATTAAACAGCCATGTATGAGCATGCATGCGTGTGTGCGTGTGTGCGTGCGTGCATGTGGGCCTGTTTTTATATCTTTGACTAAATTTACCCACAAGGATATGAATATCTGACAGTTTTCACCTGTTGGGGACATTTGGCTGGTCCCCATGAAACAGCAGCTTTCATTTAAACAAACAAACACAAAATAGCCAAAATGTTTCCTGTTGATTACTAAGGTTAAGGTTGGGCTTATGTCAGTCCTCACAAGGATAGTAAGACAAGTGTGTGTGTGTGTGTGTGTGTGTGTGTGTGTGTGTGTGTGTGTGTGTGTGTGTGAGTGTGTGTGTGTGTGTGTTTGTGTGTGTGTTTGCATACCTGTGCATGCATACATGCCTACATGCCAGTGTACGTTTGTTTGTGTGTGTGTGTGTGTGCGTGCATACATGCCACTGTCTGTATGTGTGTGTGTGTGTGTGTGTTTGTGTGAAAGAGTGAGACATCTGTGTGGGGGGTTGTACATAGGTTTACATTACCCTCATGTTGGAAATGTATCTTCCTTTCTCCCTCTGAAAGAAACAGGCAACAATGATAACCATGGTATGGGTAATCCTCATCATTTCCATCACCATGGTAACTAAGAAACCCCCATCTCTCTCTCTCTCTCTCTCTCTCTCTCTCTATTATTGTGCAGTCCTAAAACCTTTCAGCACATTAAATGATGGAGGGAAGAATGAGGCTGTTGGTTTTGTCCCACAGTCCTGGATGCTGGATTGTGACACTATCTATTTATTATTGCTATTATTATGCGTCAAGTTTCTTGTGAATGTTTGACCTGTTCTGAGTCTCCTGCACGCACTTAGGAATAGCAAAGAACTCCTTCGTGTTCGTTAAATAACTGGCGTGCACTGAGATTAAACTGACTTTGTGGCCCCAAAGTTGTGAAAGCAGATGATGAAATCAAAGCGCGCGCGCTCGTGCTCGCCTCTGCTGACCTCTACAGGTCGAATTAATATTCATTTCCTCGTTTTTCTTTCGCTTTTACATCCTGTGTGGTGTTGTTTTGTTGTTGTTTTTTGTTCTGTCCAAATTGTAATTGATTCTGTACGTGGCTATATTGAATTATGTTAAAGTACCCATCACCACCACCACCACCACCCTCCTCCTCCTCCTCGTCTTCCTCCTCCCTTCCCTTTAAACCTGTTCACTAGTTACTCGCGAGACATGAGCGCATCTTGTGGAGATCCTGTCGGTTCCGTTTTGATCAGATCTGCTTCACAGAATATCTGGCGATGTGGGTGATTTCTGCCTGAGATTTGAGCCAGCTTTCTGCACTTCGCTAGTTGCCGATCATTGCGAGACATGAAGAGGAGAGACAAGCTGAAAATCCCCTCCCTCACATTGGAGTAAGTTGGCTTTTTTTCTTTCTTTTTTTTTTTTCTTTTTAAAATTCCTCCATCATTGATGAATAATTTAGAAGTAGCTGCCGGAAGACGAGGGGAAATCCCTCACTACTGGTGAGTAGACAGTAATAAGACGGGGAAAAGAGCTGCGACGTGGGAGCACCCACTCATTTTTTTTTTTTTTTTTTTTTTGCATGCGTTTATATAGTTGCTATGTTTGTTATTAGCACACAAAATTTAATATCTTAACCTAGTTTAATACTCTATATAGCCTAATGGCTGAATTCAGGGGTGATTCAAATAAAACAGTTGAAGTGAAACGTTATAAAACACTACCATAGGCTATAGAGCAGAGGTCACCAACTCTGTTCCCGGAGATCCACCATCCTGAAGACTTTAGCTCCAACCATAATCATGCCCACCTGACCATCTAATCCAGTGGTCACCAACTCTGTTCCCGGAGATCCACCTTCCTGAAGACTTTAGCTCCAACCATAATCGTGCCCACCTGACCATCTAATCCAGTGGTCACCAACTCTGTTCCCGGAGATCCACCTTCCTGAAGACTTTAGCTCCAACCATAATCGTGCCCACCTGACCATCTAATCCAGTGGTCACCAACCCTGTTCCTGTTGAGCCACCTTCTTGAAGACTTTAGCTCCAACCATAATCGTGCCCACCTGACCATCTAATCCAGTGGTCACCAACCCTGTTCCCGGAGATCCACCTTCTTGAAGACTTTAGCTCCAACCATAATCGTGCCCACCTGACCATCTAATCCAGTGGTCACCAACCCTGTTCCTGTTGAGCCACCTTCTTGAAGACTTTAGCTCCAACCATAATCGTGCCCACCTGACCATCTAATCCAGTGGTCACCAACCCTGTTCCCAGAGAGCCACCTTCCTGAAGACTTTAGCTCCAACCATAATCGTGCCCACCTGACCATCTAATCCAGTGGTCACCAACCCTGTTCCTGTTGAGCCACCTTCTTGAAGACTTTAGCTCCAACCATAATCGTGCCCACCTGACCATCTAATCCAGTGGTCACCAACCCTGTTCCCAGAGAGCCACCTTCCTGAAGACTTGAGCTCCAGCCATAATTGTGCTCACCTGACCATCTAATCATTGCCTTAAGAAGTTCTTGATCAACTAAAACAAGTGTGTTAGATTTTGGTTGGAGATGAAACTTGCAGGAAGATAGATCTTAAGGAAGAGGGTGGGTGACCAGTGGGCTATAGAACTATCCTGTTGGTTTAATGAGTTATTTATAACAGCTCAGAGATGCTGAGCTTCTTGGCATTTCCTCAGCCTTATCTTGCACCTCATTTGTTTGATTTGTGACAGACACAGCACTGAGACTGATCTGTCGTTGTTCACTCTGTTCTGTAGCAGCATGCAAAACTCTGCTCAATCCATATTTCATCAACAACAAAAAGGAAAGGTTGGTTCACTTGGGACACACATTGATGAGTGATGTGGATCTAATTAAGCATGAGTAAAGAATGAGTAAAGGATTAAAAATCAAGAGGTATTATTAGTAGGGAAATATCCTGTGGGCCTCGCTTCCTTCAGCCTTCGGCCAGTGTGTGAACCATTCAAACTGAGTGTTAAAAGTTTTCATCGTTTGGTACTGGTGATTTAAAATACACCCAAAACACTGTCAGTGGTCTCGTTGAACAAATATTGGGAGCACACCACTGAAATATGTAATTGAGATTATTAAATTCAAGGGATCATGCAGTGAGTGATCTCTCACACTGTGTCTAGGCAGCATACCGGAATTTGCATTCTTATTCACAGCCTAGATCCTATATCAGTTAGATAACAAAGCTTAAGTACTCAGGAGTACAACTGAGATACACCCTGCATCCCACACACAATGTGTAACCTTCTGCTTCAGTGCCTTAATGAACACAAAGTAGAGCCCTGAGTCATGGCTTCGGGTTATTATAAGGGATGTGTGGAGCTGTTAAATAACTAACAGAAACTAATTCCTTATGTAGCTTGCATGACTAAACTGTGCTATATTATAGAGAATAGTACAAACACTGCTCAGAATTGTATGCACTACGGTATATGCGCAATGTGGAAAGCAGTTCAGAGGGCTTTCAGCATAAATGTCCAACCCATAAAGATATCTGAAGACGACATTAATAAATATAATAGCAGGGCAGATGTAATTAGCAAGGCAGACAACATGCCTTGCATGACTCTATGTTTTACGCACACAAGAAATGTTTGCTTGTTTTCCCGAGCCCTCTTCCAGCCTGCTTTAAGAGATGATCACTGCGGTACTCATGTTCTGTCCTCCCACTCCAAGCACTATGTAAATATAGCTGCCCTCCTCTGCCCGCTGGATGCTGATCCATATTACAGGCTTATATCCGCAGCTTGTTGTCAGATTCCTCTGTCATTAAGCTAAATGATATGATGTACATGATCACAGTTTCTACTTTACTCAACAGAAAAGTAGAACATATGCGACTATACTGTATGGTGTATAATTGCGATTGGGCCATTTGTAAGCAAGCTGCTGTTAGTGAGCATAGAGAATGATTAAACAAACGAACTGATGGCACTGCAGAGCACCGAGGGTTTTTCTGCACAGTTGGTTCTCCTCCAGTTCTCTCGCATCACTATGACAACACCCTCATGTTTTTGCAGCACATGTTGCTATCCATTGCACTGTTAGGTGCTCCTCACTGCCAGGCTGAGGACCATTTGTCCAGGTCTAATGTTCAGCTTTTTTTCCCCTACTCCATCAAGTGAAAGTCCAGTCAGGTTTAAATCACAAATTATGAAACACCTATGAATAGAAAAGAAGCTTTTATTATTTGTGTCAATACTGGACAAAACTCTCAATAAAGAAAATAATCAGTTGTTCTGAAGCATGGTGTTTGCAACAGAAGTGATTTGGTTGATTCAGAAGTGTTTGGTTGGACTTTGGATTCTAATGAGTGTTATAACAATAGCTGACAGGTGTTGAACAATTGATTTCTGCTTAAATACGTCTCATAGCATTACATTGTTTACAAAGAGACATGCATAGCTGCACACAATGTCAAAGGTAAGTTGTTACACAAGGATGACTTGTACAGAAATTTAGAGAAATTTAAAGATCCTCTGTTTATGATTTTTAGTGTCCGCTGTTGATGAAACAACAAATCATTGTTACTAAATGTCTGGGCTTGGTTAACTAGACTTTCCTGTTTGGTCACTAATGAATAATGAAAATGGACAAATGAGATAAGCATATAGATTCATCTTTTTCTGACTTTTTTATTTATCGATTTATTTATTTGTTTATTTAATCAAGGACAGGCATAGGACATTTAGAAAGTTATGAAATAACAGTAGTTATGTTGACATCTATTGACAGATGAAAAAGTACAGGAAAATTAGGAAAAATTCAGGGGGAAATGGGTGTCAAAATCTTCAAAATTCGAGAAAGTTAAACATGCTCCACATTTAAATGGACTCAAGTATCTACAACCTCAATTCCAGAAAAGTTGGGATTTTTTCTAAAATGCAATAAAAACAAAAATCTGTGATTTGTCAAGTCTCCTGAAACTTTAATTAACTAACAAAAGAAAATATATTCAATGTTTTCACTGACCAACTTAATTGTATTTTGTAAATATAAACAAATTTAGAATTTGATGCCTTCAACACACTCAAAAAAAGTTGTGACAGAGGCATGTATACCCCTGTGTTATATCACCCTTCCTTTTAATCACGCTTTTTAATCGTTTGGAAACTGAGGATACTAATTGTTGCAGTTTTGCAAATGGAATTTTTGCCCATTCTTGCTTGATAAAAGACTTCAGCTGCTCAACAGTCCTTGGTCGCCATTGTCTGATTCTCCTCTTCATGATGCGCCATAGGAGACAGATCTGGACTGCTGTCAGGCCAGTCAAGCACACGCACTGACACACTGACCACAGCACACGTTTCCACTGCCTTTCAGTCCATCTGAGATGACCTCGGGCCCAGAGAACTCGCCGGCGTTTCTGCATAGAGTTGATGTGTGGCTTCCTCTTTGCGTAACAGAGTTTCAGGTTGCATTTCTGGATGCACCAGCGGACTGTGTTAAGTGATAACGGTTTTCCGAAGTACTCCCGAGCCCATGTGGTTATATTTATCACAGTAGCATGATGATTTCTCAGGAAATGTCGCCGGAGGTCTCGAAGGTCACGCACATTCACCAGTGGTTTCTGGCCTTGCCCTACACGCTATGAGATTTTTCCGGATTCCCTGAATCTTTTCACAATATTATGTACTGTAGATGGCGAAAGACCTAAATTCTTTGTAATCTTGCATTGAGCAATGTTCTTTTTGAACTGACTGACAATTCTCTCACGAAGTTTGGCACAAAGTGGTGAACCATGACCCATCCTTGCTTGCAAAGACAGAGTTTTTGGTGGATGCTCCTTTTATGCCCAATCCTGATACCCTCCCCTGTTATCAATTAACCTGATCCTCCAAAATAGTGTTACTTATTTTGCCTCTGTCCCAGCTTTTTTTGAGTGTGTTGAAGGCATCAAATTCTAAATTTGTTTATATTTACAAAACATAATTAAATTGGTCAGTGAAAACATTGAATATCTTTTCTTTGTACTTTTGTTAATTAATTAAAGTTTCAAGAGACTCAACAAATCACAGATTTTTGTTTTTATTGCATTTTAGAAAAAATCCCAACTTTTCTGGAAATGGGGTTGTAACAGTAAGATAATGACTTTAAATAAAAAATGGTCCCATACTAATTTAAAATTCGAAACTATTCAGACAACCCAGTTCTTATGAAAGGTTAGTGTTACTAAGGTTAGGTTAGGCCTGGGGCCGGGTTTGTGTTTATATATTTTATTTATTTTTCCCTTGGCATAAAATAAAAACAAAATCATTTGAATTCATAGAGATTTTTCATCAGGTTCTTTTTTTCAACATTACTTTAACATTAACTTTAATATATGATTAGCAAGTAAGACTAATAGGACAGGCTTTGTGGCAAGATGATTGGTTGTGGTATCCATACAGATTGGATTTTATTTTGTTAAATGTAACATAGTTTTGCTCAATTGAAATGACACATTTCTCCATAGTCAGGGCCATAAATATGTGGACAAACAATCATAAATTAAATTGTCATTTTTAATACTTGGTTGCACATCCTTCGCAGTCAATGACTGCCTGAAGGCTGGAACCCATAGACATCATCAGATGCTGGGTTTCTGACCTGGATATACTCTGCCAGGCCTTTACTGCAGCTGTCTTAATTTCCTGGTTGTTCATGGGCCAGTTTCGCCTTCAGCAAAATGCATGCTCAATTGAATTCAGGTCAGGTGATTGACTTGACCATTGCAGAACATTCCACTTCTTTGCCTTAAAAAGTCTTGGGTTGCTTATGAAGTATGCTTCATATCATTGTCCATCTGCAGTGTGAAGTGCCGTCCAATGTGTTTTGAAGCATTTGGCTTAATCTGAGTAGATAATATAGCCATATACACTTCACAATTGATCCTGCTGCTTTTGTCAGCAGTCACATCATCAATAAACACAAGGGAACCAGTTCCACTGGCAGCCATACACACCCACACCATAAGTCAGGGGTCTTCAATCTTGTCCACAAAGGGCCAGTTTGGCTGCAGGCTTTCATTCCAACTAGGCAGGAGTCACACCTGTTTCCACTTGTTTAATGAATTCATCAAGGGTTACAATCGACTATTAAGTGTACCTCCTATTTGGATGGAATGAAGGCTTGCAGCCACACCGGTCCTTTGTGGATAAGATTGAAGACCCCCACATAAGATGGTAAACGGTCTGCACTTATATAGCGCTTTTCAAGCTTTTTGTGGTTCACAAAGCGCTTTACACTGTGTCTCATTCACCCATTCACACACACACACACACACATTCATACACCAATGGCAGCAGAGCTACCATGCAAGGCATCTGCCTGCCATCGGGAGCAACTTGGGGTTCAGTGTCTTGCCCAAGGACACTTCAGCACATGGAGTCATGCGGGCTGGAAATTGAACCGCCAACTCTACAATCAGTGGACAACCTGCTCTACCACCTGAGCCACAGCCACCACAAAGATGAGGTGATATGCCTGAGACCATGAGCAGTCCCTTCCTTTCTCCATGCTCTTCTCTTCCCATCATTCTGCTACAAGTTGATCTTTGTCTCATCTGTCCATAGGATGTTGTTGCAGAACTGCACAGACGTTTAAAGATGTCTCTGGCAAACTTTAATCTGGTCTTCCTGTTTTTGAGGTATACATCTTGTGGTAAACCCTCTGTATATACTCTGGTGAAGACTTCCCTTGATTGTTGACTGTGATACAGATACCTCCTGGAGGGTTTTTTTGATGTGGGCAACTGTTTTGAAAGGGATTTTTCTCATCCACACAAGATGTTTACTTCTGGGCCTTTTGGTGTTCCTGAGCTCACCAGCACATTCTTTCATTTTAAGAATGTACTAAAGAGTTGATTTGGCCACAACTAATGTTTTTGCTATCTCTCTGAATGGTTTGTTCATATTACTCTTCATACTGAGAGTCAACGGCAACAGATTCCAAATGCAAATGACACACTTGAAGTCAACTGTTGACTTTTTATCTGCTTACTTGGAAGTGAAATAAAGAGGGAATAACACACAACTGGAACAGCTAAGAGGCCAATTGTCCAATTACATTTGGTAGTCTAAAAAGTGGTAGACCCCATATAAAAAAGTGCCTGAATACCTCGTTCACCCAATTTGGATGTACAGTCCCCACCGAAACTATTAGTATGGCAAGGCTGTAGACTGAAGACATTTGGGTTTGAGATCAAAAGATTAATATAAGAATAGAGTTTAGAATTTCAGATTTTATTTCCTGGTGTTTATATGCAGATGTGTTAAACAACATAGAACATTGCAAAAAAATTGGAACACGTGACTGACAGGTGTTTCTTGTTACCCAGACCTTAACCCAGTTGAGCAGCACCTCCTGAAAAGGAGATTGAAAGGGGGAAACGCCTGGAAACAAACAACTGAAAGAGGCTGTGGTAAAAGCCTGGAAAAGCATCACAAAAGAATAAACCAACAATTTGGTTATATCAGTGAGTTGCAGGCTTGATGCAGTTATTGCAAGCAAGGGATATGCAACCAAATATTAAGTGTTACTTAGTTCAATTTACTTCAAGGCTTATCTGTTCCTATACTTTTGCTCTTGGAAAAATTTGAGTAGTCTGATACAAAAGGTTCTATGTTTTATGTTGTTTAACACATCTAGTTGTAAATACCAGGAAATAAAAGCGGAAATCCTAAACTCTTGTCTCATATCCCTCTTTTGATCTCAAAGCCAAATGTCTTTGGTGCATAGCACAAACATATGAATTGGCCTTGTTGTTCCAATAGTTTTGGAGGGGACTGTAAATGTACTCAAATTAAAGCTGAGTCTGTACTTTGACCTCATATTTATTATTTAATTTCCTTATCCTTATGTAACTTTATTTAACTCCAATATATAGACAGTGGTAGACTGCTAAAATAACAATAACTTTGTAAATGTCCAAATATTTGTGCACATGATATATATGTACAAAGGTACATTAAAGACAAAACATATTTATGACACAGTTCCGCATGCACTGCTGAAAGCTGAAACGGTCAACTAGTGTAACTTGAATTTCATTTGAGACTGTTTGTCTTTTTGAGAGGGAGCCTTCCTCCTACTCTTTCACATCCCCTTTTTCATTATTGGTGCCACAGAAGATTTGGTCAGCTGAAGCTGTACTCCTCATCCTGTTCAAGCGATCTTTAGACTGGTCTACAGTATTTGTTTGGTTCTCAGGTAAAATATTCAGATCCCATCCCTTCCCTTTTTCCCCATTCCATGTGAACTCCTCCATGTGAACCATGACTCAGCCAAACACTTCTTCCTCCTGTTTGACACCTACCTCTTGCTCAGTCATCAGCAGCACTTTGCACTGCAACGCTTGGCATTGTAGCATTTATATGTGGGGTGGGACTGACAGCAGGTATGTGCGTTCAGTTTTAAGAATCTTACTGGGCAAGTTACTCACTGGAATATCACAACACACCAGCCTTTTCTTTTTGGACAAACACAGTGCTCATTGTACATAGTATTTTGCATGCAATTTTCGAAGCAACTGTGTCTGTGCAAGTGTACAAAGTACATATCCAACTAACATAAGTACATTCTGTACATACATCTCTGCAATAATAATTGTGTTTATTGCTTTATAAAAAAATATGCATAAGCATTTGCATTTTGTGAAAACTCCAAATACACAAATAAATATATCCGAATACACCAGAATTTACAATATATATATATATATATATATATATATATATATATATATATATATATATATATATATATATATATATATATATATATATATACACAAATATATATATACAAATATATATATTGTGTATATGCAGTATACATGCAGTATACAGTGTATATGCAGTATACATTCAGTTACACTACAATCAGACTTTATGTCTGTCATTTCAGTGTCAGTACATGCCCACTGACATGCAAAATCTCTTTTAAACATCAACAATAAAGTGTCTGAAACCAAGTTGCATAAAAATATGTTATGGAAGTAGTCTGTGTAGTGAGGCAGCGTTGTGAAGGCACAAAAAAAATTTAACAAACTGATTTACACTTAAGTCTCAGTTTAAGCTAAGATATTAGATAAGACAAACTTTGATGAATTCCTCTTGGGGAAATTAAAGTGTTAAGGCAGCATGATAGTAAAAATATAACGTATGTTACTTGAAAATCATTAATCTGATGAAACTACAAACATGGGCTGCTTTTTGTTGGCAGCTAAAAAAAAACAGTCATGAAGGAAACTAAAGGCAGCACAGATACACTTAGCCAGAGCACTAACACATGTAAACGTGTCTTGACTTTCAGTTTGTCACCCAACCAGAGCCCAATCACCCCGAGCCCATGCAGCCCATGCAGTCCCTGCAGCCCTTTACAAACCCTTCATCCGTGGAGGTAAGCCAGTCGCCTTACATGCTGAAAGATTACCACATAAATTATAATCAGAATTAACATTAAAGCAAGAGTGTTCTTTTCTATACAGCAGCTAAACCATATATATATATATATATATATATATATATATATATATATATATATATATATATATATATATATATATATATATATATATATATATATATATATATATATATACACACACACACACAGGTGCATCTCAATAAATTAGAATGTCGTGGAAAAGTTTGTTTATTTCAGTAATTCAACTCAAATTGTGAAACTCGTGTATTAAATAAATTCAGTGCCACAGACTGAAGTAGTTTAAGTCTTTGGTTCTTTTAATTGTGATGATTTTGGCTCACATTTAACAAAAACCCACCAATTCACTATCTCAACAAATTAGAATACTTCATAAGACTAATAAAAAAAACATTTTTAGTGAATTGTTGGCCTTCTGGAAAGTATGTTCATTTACTGTACATGTACTCAATACTTGGTAGGGGCTCCTTTTGCTTTAATTGCTGCCTCAATTCGGCATGGCATGGAGGTGATCAGTTTGTGGCACTGCTGAGGTGGTATGGAAGCCCAGGTTTCTTTGACAGTGGTCTTCAGCTCATCTGCATTTTTTGGTCTCTTGTTTCTCATTTTCCTCTTGACAATACCCCATAGATTCTCTATGGGGTTCAGGTCTGGTGAGTTTGCTGGCCAGTCAAGCACACCAACACCATGGTCATTTAACCAACTTTTGGTGCTTTTGGCAGTGTGGGCAGGTGCCAAATCCTGCTGGAAAATGAAATCAGCATCTTCAAAATGCTGGTCAGCTGAAGGAAGCATGAAGTGCTCCAAAATTTCTTGGTAAACGGGTGCAGTGACTTTGGTTTTCAAAAAACACAATGGACCAACACCAGCAGATGACATTGCACCCCAAATCATCACAGACTGTGGAAACTGAACACTGGACTTCAAGCAACTTGGGCTATGAGCTTCTCCACCCTTCCTCCAGACTCTAGGACCTTGGTTTCCAAATGAAATACAAAACTTGCTCCCATCTGAAAAGAGGATATTGGACCACTGGTCAACAGTCCAGTTCTTCTTCTCCTTAGCCCAGGTAAGACGCCTCTGACGTTGTCTGTGGTTCAGGAGTGGCTTAACAAGAGGAATACGACAACTGTAGCCAAATTCCTTGCCACGTCTGTGTGTGGTGGCTCTTGATGCCTTGACCCCAGCCTCAGTCCATTCCTTGTGAAGTTCACTCAAATTCTTGAATCGATTTTGCTTGACAATCCTCATAAGGCTGCGGTTCTCTCGGTTGGTTGTGCATCTTTTTCTTCCACAATTTTTCCTTCCACTCAACTTTCTGTTAACATGCTTGGATACAGCACTCTGTGAACAGCCAGCTTCTTTGGCAGTGAATGTTTGTGGCTTACCTAGTGAACCAAACTGAGAGACCATTTTGAAGGCTCAGGAAACCTTTGCAGGTGTTTTGAGTTGATTAGCTGATTGGCATGTCACCATATTCTAATTTGTTGAGATAGTGAATTGGTGGGTTTTTGTTAAATGTGAGCCAAAATCATCACAATTAAAAGAACCAAAGACTTAAACTACTTCAGTCTGTGGCATTGAATTTATTTAATACACGAGTTTCACAATTTGAGTTGAATTACTGAAATAAACAAACTTTTCCACGACATTCTAATTTATTGAGATGCACCTGTATAAGCCCATAATTATCTCCAAATTGTAGTCTTTAAATAATACACCCATGTCATTATACTGTAAATAAATAAGTTATTACACAAGCTTGTAGGCTACTGGCCCATTAGTGTTTTTACAGCAGTTATTATACCCTATGACTTGAAGGAAAATTCCATCCTGAATGACTTGCATATTAATCTTTACAGTTAGCTTGTGATCTTCAGTGGCTTCCAAGATCTAACCTGTAATGAAATTCTGAGTTGACTTTTATACTTTCAACGTCTTTCATTGACATGTAGGCATATTTTCACTCTTTAGTTTTCTACATTACTCACAGTTCTGTTTGACTGCACGCTAATAGTAGTGCCAGTGGGAATTATGCTGAGTTCGTGGTGCCTTGTAAGTGGTAATTTGCAAGATGTAAGTGGTAATTTGCAAGATGTAATGTAATGTCATTTCCCACTTGGGACGTTCAACATGTGAAATAGGAAAAATAAAAACATGAAACACGCCTCCATGAAAGTGTGTCTTTTATTTGCTCTGTCAGAGCACATAAAGCTCATAATCAACAGCACTTTTACAGTTACAGGCCTGAGTGGCTACTGGCACTGTTCCACTATAGTGAACTTTAAACATTCATGCAATATTTTGGACTGAAATTAAAGCACAGCAACAACAGTGGACACTGTTACCAACAAGCTGCCCGGCTAACATTAGTGATAGCTCTAATGATGACGATTGCCTTTTCAAACCAGCAGTTAGTACGGTCAATGTTATAGACTTAATTAAGTTCTGTGTTTGTGATTTAACTGATCTAAAGCTAAGACTTTTATAAACTTATTTAAAACAGTCCCTCCAGGATTTTGCGATCGCAGAAATTAACACAGAATCAAGGAAACACTGCAATATTCTGAGGAGCGTGCATTTTTCAAAATTTCTGCAGATTTTCCACAGATTTGGGCCAAGACCCGTCATGTGACATTATCACAACATGTAATGTGATGTCATCACAACGCACATTCAATGTCAAAGCCCTCTTCGATTCATGTGGGTCAAACATGAATACAGCAGAAAGGTCTCAAACATCACTGAGAAAGACCGTGCAAAACAATTTTGTGCGTTTCGCCAATTCAAGTAGTTTTCCTAAAAAAAAAAAGCACACAAACTCAGCAAAATCAAGCATTTTGGGCTGCAACAATCACAAAAAAAAAACAAAAAAAACTGTTGGACTGTATGCACTGTTAAAAATTAAAGGGGAGACTTTACTTTGACGTTACACTGTAAACTGGGAAGTAACTGGTAGTTGAGAAGACTAATTTTCTGTGGTTTCTATCGGTTCTAGGCGGGGAATTACAAGTTGCACCTTCACCTTGAACTAAAGCTTGTGACTCTGAATTTCTGATCCATGACTAGGAAAAACCAAAGAAAACACCCAATCAACTTAGACTTACTATTCAGAAGATCTGGAAGGTCCCCTCAACCACTGGTTCAGCATATGACGTCATTTCAACATGGCTGTCCACACAGCCAAGAGCAAATAAAATATGACTTCACCACATCGCTACATTGTGTGTGACATCAGAGACACACAACCGCTAACTTCTCACAGGAATAGCAAAAAAAAAACACAGCACCATGCAACAAATATTTCAATATAAAACATTTGAATGTGTTTCAAGATGTACTTTTTCTTTAATGCTGGCTATAGCGTGTGTGTGTGTGTGTGTTACATCTCACAACATAAATATTCGCCCTCTGTGCCATGCAGTAACCACTTTAATATTTCCTGGCCGTCATTACTAAAGTTCTTGCGTTATACAGGACTCTATTTTGACTAGCTGTGGTAACACGTGAGGAAGTGACGTCATGGCTCTTAAGCGCGCAACTGGCAGGCATAACCATGTGGAAAAGTAAAACAAGGAGAAAAGTTTCAAACATATTAGGTGCAAATCAGAGACAATAACAAATTCTGGGGAAAAAGTAATAACTGTGGTCAGTAGTGTCAGTTCATTAGGACAAAATACTCCGGTTATTCACGCAGGTCTGGAATTGTATTGCACCCCTATTGAAGCAGAGATGGTACGTTCCAACGTCATCGCCCGGTAATCAACACAACAGAGCGCAGGCACACAACACAAAAGCTGCAGCGAAGTTTGAGAGAGTGGGACAGGGATGGAGTGAACTATGTGAGGAACACGGAAAGAAGTTTAAATAAGTTTGTTTTTTTCTTTGAAAAGTTACTAGTGCTGCGCGACTTACTAACAGGACCAGACGGTGATGGAGCACGTCTCGGTCCAAACGAGAAAAGCTGAAAGTTCGCTATACCAGTTGAAAATGTACCAACCTAGCTAGTTAAGCTAAGCTAGCTAGCTAACTAATTAACTACGTATCTCGTTAGCTAACTAAAACAGAGCGCATGGATGAATTCCCTGTATTTCTCATGACTATTGTCTGTGCCTCGCAAGTTATGCTAACTGAGAGCCAAAAGGCACGAGGAGGAGGACTTCTGGGTGACACTTGGCGAGCGAGTTTAGCGTCGTAACTGCACACAACGAGACGACAAACCTCACGCGCAAGCTAGCTAGCTAAATAAATAAAGGAATAAACAAGTAAATGCCATGTCTGACCCAAGTTGCTGGCGTGCAGGGACGAGCAGCAAAGCTCATTTCGTCAGCGGGGGGATGCTTAAGCGATCCAAAAGGTAAGGCTGGTTGTTAATTACAAACTCGGGCATGTGACATTGTTTTGAGTGCGCTTTATGTGATTTGTGTTGCACGAGGACACACGGCAGCGTTGCTCGCGAGCTTGCTTGGCCTCACCAATGTGATTAGACTAAATCAGATTAATTAATCTGATCAATCCTGTGATTGCATCGGATTGGATTCTCTGTGGTTTGTAAGGCAGACGGGAGAGAAACACGTGTATGTTGTACAGTGGATTGGAAACAGGCATGAGTGCAGATGTGCTGAATGATATTGATAACAGAATGAAAGTGCAACCTTTGGTTATTAGTTTGTTTTGTTTATTTATTTACCCCAGATCCCACATCAAGGAGCATTTCCGCAAAATAGCGTTCTCAAATATGTCTCTTTTTATCCACTTTTGCTACCAGTGTAAAGCTCTGAAGTAGGGCTGGACGATATGATAAAAAAAAAAAATACCATATCACGATACTTGAGGACATTTCTACCACACACGAAGCGTATCACGATATCTGATTTAGCTAACAAACTGTCTGCAGAACAGTAGGAAAATAAACAAAACAAAACAAAAAAATGTTAAACTGAGTTTGACGATACTTTTCTTTTATTGCCTACAAAGACAAATAAGGTTAAGTAAAAAATAAATTGCGTCAAATCAACAGTATCCATTCAGTACCACTTAATTTGTAATGATTAAAAACATTACAAATACCTCACCATACCGATATGTTAGAAAAGTGTATTGTATAATCATTTATCACAGTATTGATATTATATCGATATATTCGCCCTGCCCTACTCTGAATTGTTTGCTGTGTCCTAATAATGAGTCTTTAGTCACCCTTCCATTCTTTCTTTTTTTTTTTTTTTTTTGTCTGTGTGTTTTTGTCACAGTTGCCGCAGCAGTAGGAAGAACCTTGGAGTTGGGACGCCTTCACCGACGCGCCCTCTCTCACCCCTATCAGTCCACACAGGTGAGAGTCATCCTAAAGCTGGATTTACTCTTTATTTCACCCAACAGTTTTATTCAACACAAGCAGGCACTGAAATCCCCCCCCCCCCCCCTTTTTAATGGGCTTTACAAAACGAGGAAAGTAGAAGTAGTCCTGGCCTGTGTCTGTAATGTGATGTGGCTGTTCAGGATTGTACTAACAGACACAGAGCAAAGTTGCAGTAGCTCTTCTACTAGATTTATTTATGGAGAAAAGGGGAAAATCAAATCACTTGACAAATTGTACAGCTCTGGGTATCCCTGTACAGCTACGATCAGCTGTTCGTCCATCTCGCCCGAGCTTTTTTGAGTTTACGGAAAGGGTGAAGTTGATTGGTTCTTGTCACATGACCTGCGGTGCGCTTGTGGCATTCTGAAAAGTTGAAATTTTTTCATCTAGAAAAACGAGCGCATCGCACCGCATGAGTGTCGCGACAGCATCGCTCTCTATATGAGCGCACTTGCCACGCGTTTACATTTAAAATAACAAACTTGAGCACGCAAAAGTCACGATATGTGAGCGGCCCCTATATCAGTTGATGAGCTGTCAAGTAGCGTCACTGTGATCACGTGTGCAAAGAGCTGGATTGAGGAATAAAGGGATATCTGTCTTTGAAACAAAATAGAAAAATGCATTAATGAAAATCCACATGAATAACTACCAGTAAAGTTAATTTTGCTTTCTAGCAACACACAAGAAATGCATCATGTTGAATTAAAAACGTACACGGAGTAGTCTTTGAGTTTACGCATTCCAGGTTCTTGGAAAAATCACAGGCTTTTTTTTTGTTTGTTTGTTTGTTTTTAGAGAGAGAGAGAGAGAGACTGGTGAGGGAATGACTGTTTATCACAGCTACAACATCAGTCATGTTTCCATCCATGTATTTTAATGCAAATTTTGGGATATCGCATAAAAAAATGCATTTACCAAATAAATTCCTCGATGCGCATCCAAAAAAAGTCATGTGACTTTGCCTCAACAAATCATGTGATTGGATAATTGATTGATGTGATTTGATATTCAGCATCTGTGGCCAACTTATACAGCCCAATGGCACTGCATTTTTCTGCCGGAACTGGGGTGCTGTGGGTCGTATAACTGGACTAAATAGCGGACCAATCTCGTTGCACAGCATCTCAAATGCTGTTTTTGTCATTCTGAAATGCCTGAGCCAACGTCTGTCATCAAAATGATTTGGCATAATTACCTCCCAGAACTGTTTCACACGATTCCCTTCCCAAATATCAGGCATCCACCTCCGATTGCAAGATAACATGAGGATTGTGATAGCGTTTTGTCTGCGCGTTCTGAAGTGCACGTCATTTATTATATTGGGGGGGAAAAAGAGCCACAGTGGCTTCCCCGGTTGCAACAACTTCCGATTTGTGACGATTTTGTTCTCTTGAACACATGGAATGGAAACAGTGCAAAAGTTTTATGCGATATTCCAATTTTTCGCATGAGTTAAATTCGCAACTTGGATGGAAACATGGCTATGGATGAGAACGGGAACTGCCTTGTTTCTCGTACGCTCCACAACTTTTCAGTGGATCACACACCCCTGATGTACATTATGCATATAACAGCACACTCTGGTGTGTATTAATCCTTACTTAAGTTACTTGATTTACAAAGTAGTGACTCCACTGCCTTGCTACTGGAAAATATAATTGAACTAACATCTGCAGTACTTGTAGCAACGTTACTAAAATCTGGTTATTGAGTGACAGATTGTTTTTTCCCTCCTCTACATACCTGTTATCAGATTACCTAAATGCACGTAAACATGCTGTTACTGCCAAAATCTGAACTACTAACCCCATTTTCATAAAAGGTGGGATTTTTTTCTAAAATGCAATAAAAAAAAAAATCTGTTATTTGTCAAGTCTTTTGAAACTTTAATTAACTGACAAAAGTACAAAGAAAATATATTCAGTGTTTTCATTTGTAAATACAAATTTAGAATTTGATGCCTTCAACACACTCAAAAAAAAAAAGTTGGGACAGAGGCAAAATAAGACTGGAAAGTTTATAGAATATTCAAGCAATGCCATTTTGGAGGATCAGGTTAATTGGTAACGGGGAGGGTATCAGGATTGGGCATAAATGGAGCATCCTACAAAAGCTCAGTCTTTGCAAGCAAGGATGGGTCGTGGTTCACCACTTTGTGCCAAACTTCGTGAGAGAATTGTCAGTCAGTTCAAAAAGAACATCGCTCAACTGAAGATTGCAAAGAATTTAGGTCTTTCACCATCTACAGTGCATAATATTGTGAAAAGATTCAGGTAATCCAGAGAAATCACATCGCGTAAAGGGCGAGGCTGGAAACCACTGGTGAATGTGCGTGACCTTCCAGCCCTCAGGTCACACTGCCTGAGAAATCGTCATGCTACTGTGATAAATATAACCACATGGGCTCGGAAGTACTTCGGAAAACCGTTGTCACTTAACACAGTCCACCACTGCATCCAGAAATGCAACCCAAAACTCTATTACGCAAGGAGGAAGCCACACATCAACTATGCAGACACGCCGGCGAGTTCTCTGGGCCTGAGCTCATCTCAGATGGACTGAAAGGCAGTTGAAACGTGTGCTGTGGTCAGATGAGTCCACGTTTCAGCTTGTTTTCGGGAAAAACGGATGTCGAGTTCTCCGTGCCAAAGATGAAAAAGACCAACCAGACTTTTATAAGCGAAAGGTGCATAAGCCAGCATCTGTGATGGTATTGGGGTGCATCAGTGCTCACGGCATGGGTGATTTGCATATGTGTGAAGGTACCTTTGACGCTGAGGCATATATTGGGATTTTAGAGAGACATGTGTGAAGGTACCATTGACGCGGAGGTGTATATTGGGATTTTAGAGAGACGTATGTGTGAAGGTACCATTGACGCGGATGTGTATATTGGGATTGTAGAGAGACATGTGTGAAGGTACCATTGACGCGGAGGCATATATTGGGATTGTAGAGAGACATATGTGTGAAGGTACCATTGACGCGGACGTGTATATTGGGATTTTAGAGAGACATGTGTGAAGGTACCATTGACGCGGACGTGTATATTGGGATTTTAGAGAGACGTGTGAAGGTACCATTGACGCGGAGGTGTATATTGGGATTTTAGAGAGACATCTGTGTGAAGGTACCATTGACGCAGAGGTGTATATTGGGATTTTAGAGAGACATATGCTGCCATCAAGGCAACGTCTTTTCCCAGGAAGTCCATGGTTATTTCAGCAGCACAATGCCAGGCCTTATTCTGCACGTGTTACAACAGAGTGGCTTCGTAGACAGAGGGCGTGTGCTTGACTGGCCTGCCAGCAGTCCAGATCTGTCTCCTATGGCGCATCATGAAGAGGAGAATCAGACAATGGCGACCAAGGACTGTTGAACAGCTGAAGTCTTGTATCAAGCAAGAATGGCAAAAATTCCACTTGCAAAACTGCAACAAGTAGTATCCTCAGTGTCATTAAAAGGAAGGGTGATATAACACAGTGGTAAACATGCCTCTGTCACAACTTTTTTTTTTTTTTTTTTTTGAGTGTGTTGAAGTCATCAAATTCTAAATTTGTTTATATTTACAAAATACAATTAAGTTGGTCAGTGAAAACATTGAATATCTTTTCTTTTTTCAGTTAAGTAAAGTTTCAAGAGACTTGACAAATCGCAGATTTTTGTTTTTATTGCATTTTAGGAAAAATCCCAACTTTTCTGGAAATGGTGTTAGTACTTGCTGTTAACAGATTATTTTGTACGTGTAAACAGTGCTTGTTATCTGAACAAGCAAACAAGGAACAGTATGTGGTTGTCCCACCCAAGATTGGTCCACAGTATTTGCTTGGCCAGTAATGCACAAGGAGCTTGACAAAGGGAGATGCGACAGCAGGAATTTACTTTGCTGCTGGTGTTGTCTTTAATGATGAGGCCAAATAGAAGGTTTAGAAACACAGTTGTGTATTTGAATACGTGGAAGGCTTTGCGCTGAAAGACTGGCCAATCTGTCCATCTGAAAGTGATTATTAACAAACCCTGGAGTCCTCCAAAACAGCGAGGAGCATTACATTAAAAAAAAAAAATACATAAGAGTTCTGTGCACTGATGTATTCTTGTTTTTACCTAAAGCTACAGTGCATGGGAGTTTTGTTTTTGTTAAAAATGAAGCAAAAGCAGGATGAAGGGGAAGAAAACACTTCTCTGATATAATATGTGATGCTTATAACCCTGTAACTCACTGCTATGTCAGGGAATGGGAATCACAGAGAGGTCCGGTTACATGGTGGCAGGAGCCGCAGCAAATCAGGAGTTAAGAGTGTGTCAGAGTGTGAACAATGCAAATGGGAGTGAGAGAGTGAAAGAGTCCGATACTACACTATGAGAGGAAGAAGGATCCCACACTGTCGGAGTTTTATCTTTTTTCCTGGTGAGCAGAGAAGGAATTTATTTATTTTCAAATTATTTGGGAAAGCTGGTAAATTTATTTATTCTCTAATTGCTTTAGTGAGTGATAGAGATAGAGAGTCAGCCGATTTGAGAAGTTGTTGAGCTAGAGAACTCATGATTGCCAGCTAGTGACTAACAATCGGTGTTGGTGAGTGTCTCTGTATTTTTGTATTTCAGTTATATTTCTGCTCACCACCTCTGGTGTGATTGTGCTAACCTAACCCTGTCAGGTTTATGCCAAACGTTGTTGACAGGCTCGAACAAGCAGCAACTCACATCACCGTTGGTGTCATTACTATTTAGGCATACTTTTTGGTGTGCAGCAGGTTTGGGACACACCCTTGAATTTGATTTAAATCTCGTCACTCACGCCCGTGACCTGAATATGCACAACCCACGTTATGAAATGTGCTACCATAGATACCTTGTAATAGCATTTTTCTACCAGAGAGGGCGTCTTCCAGAGCAGCTGTATGAGTGAGTCACACCAGACTACGTATTCTGAACAAAAACAAAGAAGTGTAGTCATGAATACGAACTTTTTATTCCAAATTAATTTAAAACAACTTGCGTAGATTTTTAACTAGCTCATGTGGAATATTTTATACTCGTATTAAATGTCTCTTATTTAGTTGTTTGTTTGTTTATTTGTATGTCTGTTTAGTCATCTGTGTTTATTTCTTAATGTATTTTATTAGTATTCATTCATTCTTGCTCCTGCCATAAATATAGCCCCTGGCGTTATAAATGAAACAGCTGACTATTATGTATACAGTGTATATGGCCAATTGATATGACGGACAATAGTAAGTAACAGAGACTGTTTCATTTAAAGTCATACTCTGTTTCTCTTCATCTGCATCAGATCTGCTGTCAGTTACTGTGTGTGTATGTATGTGTGTGTGTGTGTGTGTGTGTATATATATATATATATATATATATATATATATATATATATATATATATATATATATATATATATATATATATATATATATATATATAATAAACTAACCCAGAATACTTGAATCAAACAACACATCAGTTCAGCAGATCAGTCCTTGTTACTGTTTTATAAGCAAAATTGCTGTATTCCATGACCTGGTCATGGTCATGTGCTTGTATGGAAAGTAAGAGGGTGCGAGCACAAGCTCCTCTGACAGACTGTATCTACACAGTGAATTTACACAAGCTGCCTACTAGCGCAGCACAGTTTGTAGACTTTCATTACATTTGGACGTTATTAGCTAGCAATCAAACACATAGGGTAATTAACGTAGGAAAGGAGAGTGTTTTACCAGTTGTACCCTCTCATTATTTTCTGATTCACAACCTCATGCTTTGTTCATGTCTTAGCCAAATTGAAAACAAGAGGCCTTGATTTCTCATGATGATTTTTTCCCCCGGATGATGTATACATGGGTGCTCGTTAGTATTTTTAGGCGCAGTACCAATGTATGTCCTCAAAAACGCTAATCACCCCAACCCTGTGTTTTTATTTCCATGTGGGATTGGTCTCCTTCCAGCTGCCAGCAGTCCTTTAGATAGCCCAAGAAATGTGTCGGCCATCGCCTCCCTCAACTTCCCTTTTGCCCGCAGGTGAGTAATCGCTCTAATGTCTTATTTATGGAGCTTGTAGACAAACTATGTTGTTTTTTTTTGTTTTGTTTTTTGTTTTTTCCGTTATGGCAAACAGTAATCTGTGTCTACTCTGTGCATCATGTGTAATTCTGATGCTCTCTTTCTTCACCTCTCTCTATGTCCTCTCAGCCACCTGGCTCGAACTGACAGGTAGCAAATCTCTCCTTCACTCTGTTGGGTTACTTGAGATTTCTGAAGGACCAATCAACTTCCCTATTTCCTTGACCCCCTTAAATCCTAGACTTTAGTTCTCCAGCTTCATAAGCACAGATTAAGTTTTTAATTACAGTAAATGTCATTCGTATCAGGCAGCCATCCTGTTATTTAAATCATAAGCATTTTTGTGGGATTTTGCCTGGCTGCCTGTGATATTGTTAAAGGATTCCCAGGAGAGTAATATAATAGTGAATATGGGGTGATTAATGATAATAGCCTTAGTCATTAACACTAAAACCTTGAATCTCTTACCTCATGTGTCAAGTATAATTATTGTCAAATACTGTTTTTCAGTAAGGTCTTTTAGCATTGGTTTTTTGTTTTTTTTTTGTCTTTTCAGGGCAGAAGGTAGGAGGTGGTCACTGGCTTCACTTCCATCATCTGGCTATGGCACCAATCCACCCAGCTCCACTGTCTCTGTAAGTGTCTTCAATGTTTGTTTAATTTTAACACAGAATCTGGGCTTGACACGCATCGGTTAAAGCATGGTATTCTCTTTTTGTGGTTGTGTAGTTGTACATATTTTACTTTTGAACCTGTTAAGAAGCGGGTGCAAGGTGGTCAGAATGTTGCCAGTTGTTCATCAGTGGATTGCTGTTAAAAGTTGAAAATAACCAAGACCAGACACAAACACTGGGTTGTTACAAATAACCAAGATGGAGAGTAGAGTGCCTTTTTTTTTTTTTTTTTTTTTTCTTTTTTTTTTTTTTTTTTTTCTTAATAATGAGTGAATATATAGAGCATTATTATGATATGGTTTTCTCCAAAGTGAGGAAAGCAGCCCTCTCATTACTGTAGTTAGGCCGGATGTTGAGTACAAAATCTAATCCTTAATAATAAACATAATCATTAAAGCTAGTTAGTCAGTACAGTGTGCTATGAGAAGGAACTTGGTGGTAAATGTTTTGTTTATGGTTACAGTGTTTGTTGTGCGTGAGCTCTGCTTTCCCCCCCACACCAACACGAAAAATGCTACGGGTAATGTTTTCTTCTATACCAAAACACTCAGTCCTGCTGAATTCTGTTGCAGTCCTCATCCTCTTCTCAAGAACGCTTGCACCAGCTTCCATACCAGCCCACACAAGATGAGCTCCACTTCCTGTTCAGACACTTCCGTAGCTCGGAGAGCATGACCGACGAGGATGGCCGAGGCTCATCTTCCATACGCCCACGTTCCCGTAGTCTTAGGTAATCCCTAAATGACTTTAATCTGGATTGGTTTGTTGTGTTTTTAATGAAAGCCATTAGCCATGCACATTGATAGTGCTGTATTGTTTCTTTTGTTTTGCTGTATTGTTTTATGATTGCACTTTTAGTGTTCTTAGCCTAGCTTGTATGCTTAAGTATTCAGTAGGTCTCTGTAGATTAGGTTCTCTCCCACACACAGCTTACTGCTCATAATATATACCTTCCTAACACAGCCTACTCATGGGTAATGGTAGCATACACTACAGTTAGGTCATTAAGGAGTTGTGGAGTTTTGGAGTTGTGGAGTTTTTCCCTCATCATTGATCTTTTCAGTATTTTTTTTATTGCTCAATACCCAGGAATACCATAGTGTAGAACTAAAATATTGATTGGGAAATTATTTTATTTTTCTTGTTACAGTCCTGGACGAACAAGCGGCTCCTTTGACAGCGAAACTGTGATGATGAACCATGTTTACAAGGAGAGGTTTCCTAAGGTATCCTCTCTGAATAGTGTTATGAATTATTTAACATCTTAAGTTGCTCTTTCATTCCCTTTTACAAGGAAAAATACCTCCTTTAGATGTATTTGTAATCCATCTTCAATTCATCAAATTTCATTTTGAACTGATTATCAGTATGCTTCATGTAGGCTAATGGTAAGATCTTGTGTCCAGGCGACGGCGCAGATGGAGGAGCGCTTGCTGGACATCGTCACGCACTGTTCTGCCGACAGCGCTTTACCTCTGGGAGACGGAGTGCTGGGTTTCATCCAGCACCAGCTGGTGGAGCTCGCCAGGGACTGTCTGGACAAGTCACAGAAAGGCCTGATCACCTCCCTCTACTTTCTAGAGTTGCAGGAGAATCTTGACAAGCTGCTGCATGAGGTGTGACATGAAACCAACTGCATGTTTCTTTCACTGTGAATTTCAGATACAGACTTAAATATTGGACGGTTGTTGGACTAAATTCTGTCAAGAATTTATTTAACAGGAATTCAAAATTACAGCCATTGTGCAGACATGGGAGAACATTTTTGTAAATCTAGCTTTATTTAACTTTCTAACATTGAAGCAATATACTAAAAAACCATTTCAGCTACATATGCTTTCCCTATCGTATTTTTTTCCTATAGTTCCTACAGGTATACATGCACAACTAGGTGTAAACTGACCACTCAGGTTACATCGAATACACGGGTCTGAAGTCTTGTCTTTGAAAGGACAAGTCTACATATTTTGAGCTTAATTAACATATACCAGTCCATACAGGATTTCACAGAGTTTTTTTGTGATTGTTGCAGGCAAAAATGCTGACATCACATTGCGCGTTGTGACGACGCGTCTTGGCCCAAATCTGCGGTAATTGTGAAAAATTGCGAGCTCCTGCGAATATTGTGGAGTTTCCTTGATTTTGCAGTCATTTCGGTGATCGCGAAATCCTGGAGGGACTGAAATACATTTGACTGAAGAATTCATTTTTAAAAAAAAAAAAAATTATTATTTATTGCCGTTTTGCATAATTGTTAATGGATGATGGCTCAACAGCTATCCTTTGGCCGATTTTCAGTCCTCTCTCACTACAACGAAACGTCAGAATAATTGTTCATGACCCATATGCAGATTTGATACTGGAGATTATTATGAAAAAGGCCTTAAAGACAATTTTTATGTATAAAAATATATAACCACTGACATGATAGTGCACCTTTTTTTTTTTCAAAATGTAGAAATCTACAGGTTTGCAGGTTTGGCTGTTTGTTGTACTGCTCGTTTTATCGGATCTTTGGCTACAGCAAGCTGTTTATCGCTCATCTGTGGCACAAGCTGCTAGCTGATCTGACAGCGATCTCTGAGGCTTGCTTCTGCGCAGTTTCTGTCGGTACCAGGCAGAAGCTAGCAGAACAAACCCCCTGCTGTCTCAGAGAGGAGAAATAACATCACGCTGAGCCACACTGTGCCTGTCACCAGTGTGACAAAAGTACATGTACCATCTTATCTCATCTCATCCTCTCCTTTTACTCTTTCTACCCTGCTTCATTTTCTACACTTCCTACTTCTCTCAAGAAGAGCAACAGGTTCAGTAAAAAAGCGACTTCTTAACTCCACCTCTAACAAACATTATCATCACTCACAACGAAGACATTAATTGCAAGGCTGAGGGATCACTCTTTTCTGGGAGGGAGTTTCCCGGTGTGTCATCCTACCTTAGGGTTAAAAATGCAGATCCCCCTCTCTGGGCTAGAGAATCTTCCATGCTCCTAGAGAGCCTTAGTTTCCATAGCAACCCCCACCTTCTGTGTAGTGTGTAGACAGCCCCAGGCAGGACTCATCGCTCGCTGTCAGATTGCAGGGCTGCTGTGGACATTATGCACAGAGCTAAGCTTATTAAAGTGTTTCCCACATCCTGCAGTCACTGCCTCAAGCATATAGGCTCTGTATTTTTTTCTAATATCTATTTCCTTTGTACTTCCTTTTACCCTTCCAGCTGTACACATCTGTGTTACATTCTTTTAAATAATATGACGATCTTATGAAGTGTAACGAATGTGAGTGTGGACTTGATTTAGTTCATTAAGCTGAGCAAATATGAGGTGAAGGTCTTTTTCTTCACATCATGACACATTATGTTGATTCAGTTCATTTGAGTTATTTCGAAATAGCATTGCAAGTGTGGGTGAGAGAAAGGATCTATATAAATTAAACATTATTATTATTATTATTATTATTATTAAGCTTGTGCCTACATTGATGTATGTATTTCCTTATAGACATGAGGGAATTGTTCATTGTATAACAATGATTACAGGGTCTGATGTCATTAATGAGCAACCATATGACGCTATACAAAGTCTATAGCTTCTGTTTGCGTAGGACAGATGAAAGAACAAATATGAATCACTAGCTGAAATGTGTTTGGAGGAAATTGCTCGTTATTTTGATGTAATACTCCCTGTTAAGGAGGTTATGTCTGCTATCTGTTCCCAAATTCTGCATTCTGTTACGACTTTCTTGCTCTTGAATCATGTTTATCGTCTTGCTGTTGTAATTCAATTGTGGTAACGTCATCTTTTTCCAGTGTTGTGCGCATGTGTGGTGTCACCAAACAAATCATTTTTTGTGCTCTTAGGCGCTGGCGCGCTCTGAGAGTGAGGAGGTCACAGTCATCACCCAGCTGGTGAAGAAGATTCTCATCATCATATCACGCCCTGCAAGGCTGTTGGAATGTCTGGTAAAAACACAAGATGCACAAAACCACTGCATTGTCAAAGAAAACTTGGGGATAGATAACATTTGTTATACTTATCATAATGTCTTGAATTGACAGGAGTTTGACCCCGAAGAGTTCTATCACTTGCTGGAGGCAGCAGAGGGTCATGCTAAAGTTGGCCAAGGCATCAAAACGGACATTCCCCGTTACATCATCAGTCAACTAGGCCTAAATAGAGATCCCTTAGATGGTAAAAGATTTAATATGTAATATCCAGAAATTAAACACACTGAAAACACATACTATTCTCAATTATGTTTGGTCTTTTACCTTTTGCAGAAGTGAGTCAGCTAGAGGAAAACTATGAGTCTGGCCCCTCCCTTAACGTGGACACAGAGGAGACTGAGGTAAGTTAAATTCAGTGATCAGTTTCCCTACACAGATTAAATACAGTTTGACCTAACTGGACAGTTGGACCATAAATAACAAAACATCCCATCCTGCTGTTTTTACCTCCAGCAGAATAAGTCTGTGCTCACCCCACCCCGAAGGAAACCTCTGGAGAGTGACTTTGAAACCATAAAGCTGATCAGTAATGGAGCATACGGGTAAGCAGATCATAAGACAAAGAATAAAAATAAGTCTTAAGAGAAGATTTAAAAATCGCCAAAGACCTCAACGTTTAAGGAAAAAATATTTTTATGTTTCATCATTTGAAAATCTACAGAATACAGCCTTTTTAAATCACATTGTAACATATTAGATACAAACAATTAAATGCATTACAATTAAACTAAAATAAATAGTTAATTCAACCAAATATTATATTAGCCAAATTTTGTTTAGTCAGTGGACAATAAGTATAATGTTATGTTATTACTGAGCTGCTGTAAGTTGCCTGTAATAGTGATTCCCAAGCCTATATAAGCCTGTAATAGTAATTCACGCAATTCTGTGTTGGGTCAGAATTTGTGGGAAATTTGTATAAATATATAAAATGTCAGCTCTGATACGTCAGATGTCATCTTGCTCCAACTTTAGGCATGATAGAACTCCAATTACATGGTGACAAGAAAGAGCCAGTAGCCTGTCAGGGGAGAAAGATTGAGAATGTTTTGCTCTTTTACCTTATGCTCATGTGACATTCCCGTAAATTTGCAAGTGTTTTCTGCAACATTTAGGAAATGCCAGCAGATAATGTGCCTGCTCACAGCATATAACACATTTATTTCACAGCCACTGCACTGTTGTCTTCTTTCAGAGCTGTGTACCTGGTGAGGCACAAAGAAACTCGTCAACGTTTTGCAATGAAAAAGATCAACCGGCAGAACCTGATCCTGAGGAACCAGATCCAGCAGGTGTTTGTAGAGCGGGACATCCTGACGTTTGCAGAGAACCCCTTTGTTGTCAGTATGTTCTGCTCTTTTGAGACCCGTAGGCACCTCTGCATGGTCATGGAGTATGTGGAAGGTAAGGTTCAAGCAGAAGTTGCAGGGTTAATTAAAAGTAATTCTTCTCTGTATTGTTAATTTTTAAAGCATTTTATGATGCAGCATGTGGGCTGAAAATGCTGTGGTCTTTTTTTTTTTTTTCTAGGTTAAAAAAAACCTTAAAGGGAAAATAATTGTTTCCATGTCCGATATCAAAATTGAAAAAGGGGAAGAAAAGATTTTTTTAAATAACCTTTTGGTTTCCCTGAATTTGCAGGCCAGAAGTTTTACTTCTGGGGGGAAAAAAAAAAAAAGCTATAATTTTTTTTCTGTGTGATAAACAGGTGGAGACTGTGCAAATCTGCTTAAAAACATGGGCCCACTGCCGGTTGACATGACCCGATTGTACTTTGCGGAGACCGTTCTAGCTTTGGAATACCTTCACAGCTACGGCATAGTACACAGAGATCTCAAACCTGACAAGTATGAATGAAGGATCTTAATATATGTACAGTAGAATATTGTATACAAGTGTAATGACTTAATGGTTTAATACAATGGTGTCTTTTAACACTACATGCAGCCTGTTGATAACCTCAATGGGGCACATTAAGCTGACGGATTTTGGCCTCTCCAAGATTGGTCTGATGAACATGACGACAAATCTGTACGAAGGCCATATTGAGAAAGACACCAGAGAGTTCATTGACAAGCAGGTAATGGAGCATATACTTGACTTGTACAGTATTGTGTTGATGGTACGTTTATCATGCTTTTTAAAAACAAAACAAAAAAAGATAGAGCCCAATTTTGGGATCAGTTTTTCCCCCTTTATTCAATTTATGGTAATTCGGCGTGTTCAGTTTAGTTTAGAATTGAAATTCAGGCATTTTTAAACAGTTCCAATATACTCCACACTCTGAATTTTTTTTAATCTACTGAATTATGTACAGTGAGGGGGGAAAAAAGTATTTGATCCCTTGCTGATTTTGTACGTTTGCCCACTGACAAAGAAATGATCAGTCTATAATTTTAATGATCGGTGTATTTTAACAGTGAGAGACAGAATAACAACAAAAAAATCCAGAAAAACACATTTTAAAAAAGTTATAAATTGATTTGCATTTTAATGAGTGAAATAAGTATTTGATCCCCTATCAATCAGCAAGATTTCTGGCTCCCAGGTGTCTTTTACACAGGTAATGAGCTGAGATTAGGAGCACTCTCTTAAAGGGAATGCTCGTAATCTGAGCTTGTTACCTGTATAAAAGACACCTGTCCACAGAAGCAATCAATCAGATTCCAAACTGGCAAGACCAGTTTGGCCAAGACCAAAGAGTTGTCCAAGGATGTCAGGGACAAGATTGTAGACCTACACAAGGCTGGAATGGGCTACAAGACCATCGCCAAGCAGCTTGGTGAGAAGGTGACAACAGTTGGTGCAATTATTCGCAAATGGAAGAAACACAAAATAACTGTCAGTCTCCCTCAGTCTGAGGCTCCATGCAAGATCTCACCTCGTGGAGTTTCAATGATCATGAGAATGGTGAGGAATCAGCCCAGAACTACATGGGAGGATCTTGTTAATGATCTCAAGGCAGCTGGGAGCATAGTCACCAAGAAAACAATTGGTAACACACTACGCCATGAAGGACTGAAATCCTGCAGTGCCCGCAAGGTCCCCCTGCTCAAGAGAGCACATGTACAGGCCCGTCTGAAGTTTGCCTGAATGATTCAGAGGAGAACTGGGTGAAAGTGTTGTGGTCAGATAAGACCAAACTCAAGCTCTTTGGCATCAACTCAACTCGCCGTGTTGAGGATGAGGAATGCTGCCTATGACCCCAAGAACACCATCCCCACCGTCAAACATGGAGGTGGGAACATTATGCTTTGGGAATGTTTTTCTGCTAGGGGAACCTCCTTCCCTCAGCCAGGGCACTGAAAATTGGTCGTGGATGGGTATTCCAGCATGACAATGACCCAAAACACACAGCCAAGGCAATAAAGGAGTGGCTCAAGAAGAAGCACATTAAGGTCCTGGAGTGGCCTAGCCAGTCTCCAGACCTTAATCCCATAGAAAATCTGTGGAGGGAGCTGAAGGTTCGAGTTGCCAAACATCAGCCTCGAGACCTTAATGACTTGGAGAGGATCTGCAAAGAGGAGTGGGACAAAATCCCTCCTGAGATGTGTGCAGATCTGGTGGCCAACTACAAGAAACGTCTGACCTCTGTGATTGCCAACAAGGGTTTTGCCACCAAGTGCTAAGTCGAAGGGGTCAAATACTTTTTGTATTTTCGGTATACTTTATACTTTAGTCTGTATTTTATGTATACTTTCAAATACTTTTTTCACTCATTAAAATGCAAATCAATTTATAACTTTTTTTAAAATGCGTTTTTCTGGATTTTTTTGTTGTTATTCTGTCTCTCACTGTTAAAATACACCTACCATTAAAATTATAGACTGATCATTTCTTTGTCAGTGGGCAAACGTACAAAATCAGCAGGGGATCAATTACTTTTTTCCCCCCACTGTACTTGACCCAGGTGGAATTAAGGTTTGACCATTGTGTCATCAGATTGTCAGTATGTTGATGTGTTCCCTCTATAGGTTTGTGGCACGCCTGAGTACATTGCGCCAGAGGTTATTCTACGGCAGGGTTATGGCAAGCCTGTAGACTGGTGGGCTATGGGAATCATACTTTATGAGTTTCTGGTGGGCTGTGTGCCCTTTTTTGGAGATACACCAGAAGAACTTTTTGGTCAAGTTGTCAGTGGTACGTCCAGATGCTGAATATGAAAGCTCTTTAATTTTGCGGGGGAAATGGGGCATTATTTAAATAAATTTTGAATGTTTAATTTGACCTGCCACATAGCTGACCTGAATGTACATTACTAGATGATATCATCTGGCCAGATGGGGACGATGCTTTGCCAGTGGATGCCCAGGACATGATAACGCGTTTACTGAGACAAAGTCCTATTGAGCGACTTGGGACAGGTAATTTAGCAGTTTGCTGTTGGATTTGAATTTGTGGCAATTAGCTATTAGCAGCATAATCCATAGAAGAAACAATTAAACCATATTTCTTAAAGTGTCTCCTTCCTAATTTTAGCCTGTTAAAAAGAGCAGCAAAAAAGATGAATTTATATGCTGATTGTGTCTTTTTATCTTCTTTTAAATTGTTTAAAACATAGCATGTCACTTCATGGTCCAAGTTGTTACTAGAAGGGAAAAAGTCTTACTCTATAAATACAATAAGTGTATTCTCTTAGTATATTACTACTGATCTGGTGAATGTCTGTTTCCATATGTTTTGAAATATGTGCAGGGGGAGCAACAGAGGTCAAACAACACACATTCTTCACCGGTCTGGATTGGAATGGGCTGCTTCGCCAAAAAGCTGAATTTATCCCCTCGTTAGAAGGGGATGATGACACTAGTTATTTTGATAGTGAGTATTATGGCCTTGTTTTTTTAGATTCATCTTGAGGTTGAATTTGGTTAAATGCCTACTGATAGAAATGATGATTTGGGTAACATCAATCCTTTTTGAATTGCATCTTTAGCATGCCTTTGCTTACAAATTTCAACAGAAATATGTTTATTTCAGTGTTTTTGTCTGCTCACATCTTTTTTTCATTATTACATTTGCAGGTTCTTTGCATTTTTAGTTTGATAAAGCTTTATTTGCATAAGCCTAATTTATTTATGTATTTCGGTATGTTCATATTTATTACGTATAACCTCATGTACAAAAGAAACATTTTTAAGTACTCAACTGGAAAAATTAATTTTGATACCCTGTACTGTGTCGCCTCCCCCACCCCAAAAATTAATCCAGCTCGTTCCGATCGATATCATCATTTGGTTTCTGACGAAGACGACGAAACAAACGATGACGAGTCTTCCCTTGAAATTCGACGGTTTTCTTCATGGTCGAATCGTTTCAGCAAGGTTAGTATTGTTGAATTCAAAATGTCATAAATATTCTGTTCAAATAAGAAAGTTTTTCATAACATCTTTACTTCAAAATGTGATTCATCATCACATCGGTTCATATAAAAATGATGCAGCAGAAGTTGCATACTTCTCTTGCTCATACTTTTCTTGCTCCCTACTTTGTAGGTATACAGCAGCACAGAATATCTGGCCACACCGTCCAATCTGAGTTTCTCATCTGACCGAAGTCACAGTGAAGAGCATGAGGACCGTTCAGATGGCCGAGAGAGTCACTCGCCTGGAGAGATGCACAGACAGAGCAGCACAGGAGCCCCGGATAACAGGAGACTCTCAGGACAGCGACCATGGTCCGTTTGAACAGTTTTTGTTCCTACAGTGTTTCTAAAGACACAATGTTTGAAAGAGGTTAAAAAGGTTCTGAAATGTTTTGTGGTTTATTAGCTTAATAATGTAAACTTATTCAAAGTCAAAAAATATATTTAACTAAACCATATGTCAAATATTGGCACATCTAGCAATTTGTATGAACAAAATGTAGTTGAAAACTGTTTCCATGTCTTCCTGCTCACTAGGGCATTAATATGAGGTGATATGGCCTTAGTCATTCATCAGCATAGGGGAGATTAAAGAGTACATAAATGAAATGAGAAAAAAGTATGTTTAACCATAAATCAGGCAATGGCTATAAAATTTACACACCTGAAAATGCCCGTTTCCACTATTAGGGCAATAATTAAGAAGTTTAAAATGACCTGAGCTGTAATGAACCTACGTGGGAAAAGGATGCAAGTGTATTTTGGCCCTTTGGATGGTTTTCAGAGATTTGCAGATGTCACCAAATTTATAATTAAACACCACCTTGATGCAAGCAAACTATTTGGAAGGTGTGCCAGAGGAAAACATTTATTTATTTAGTTTTTGTTTTTTCCATCAAACCACAAATGTAAGCACCTGGTGTTTGCCAGACACTACTTCAACTTTAAATGGAGCTTTTATCCGAGATCAATCCTCCTTTATTTCAATCTCGGTAAGATTTCTCATAGGTTTATTATGATTAAACTAATTAACCACTAGGGCTGTGACAGTGGCCATGACAACCGCACCACCACGGTGATGGTTTGCCACCATGGTGGTGCGGTTGTCATGGCCACCGTCACAGCTGCAGTAGTGTCACATCACGCGCCACGTTAATGTTTCTGCTTGAGTAGACACTATGACAAATACAAAGTACAATGTTTAGTATACAAGTGTAATAATAATAACAGTTGCAATATTAATTTGTATTTATAGCCTACCATATAGCGGGAGATTTTATATTAATATACAAATTGCGTAATCATAATCAAATTAAATATGGTGTCTGTTAGTTTGGCGCCGGTTTGTTTGAGTGGGGCAAAATCCAGTCAGGTGAATTCTGCAATTTCACTTCAGGTTCTGCCGCTGTGATGGATCGTGTTGGGAATCCAAATGTTATATCGGCGATCTGGGAACATTTTAGATTTGTGCCTAACGAGAGAGAAACGTGCGACTGTGTTTCGCTCCTTCTCTTTATTATCCACTTCTTCTCCTTCTCCCCTTGCGGGTCACAATACCGTATCCCACAGTGCCCTCAGGCTGTTTCTCATTGCAGCAACATGACACAATAAGGCTGTACTCAGTTGTTTCACTCACAAAAGTGCTAAAATAAAGCCTCATTTAATTTTTTTATATTTAGGTTTTTATTTAATTTAAGTCTATAAAATTGTATTATATTATATAGTGATATAAAGGTCACTCTCCAGCCCCCCAACCACACACCGCGGTGGTTTGGTCATTAACCACCGTGGTGGTAAAAAGCTGCCACCGTCACAGCCCTATTAACCGCAAAGACAATTATTATACCAAGAGTGCCAAGTCTGTTGTGACTATATTTGTCCTTGTATTCTGGGTAACTGTTACATTTGTCATTGTGTCATAGCCTGCGACCAAGAGCGTCATCCAGCTCCTCCCAGCCAGACAGGTGTGTAAGCCCTCTGGTGGCGAGCAGTACACACAGCCTGGAAGCCATGCCACGTGTTGCACTCTCCACTGATGATGAAGGTCAGGACTTCATGGCATATAGCTAAATTGTCAAAATAAAATGGCTTTGGAATGCAGTACAGGGCAATGTTTCTCATGTTACATTCTGCTTTAAAAGGGGGGGGGTGGTGGTATTCCACAGTATCCTAGTATAAGGTTATTCTGATGAGACCAGTGAGATAAATTATTATTATAAAGATAAATTATTATATTTTCGAATCTCTAATTAATGCAGATGATGATGATTATGCAGATTTTGTGATATGGTCCTTCTAAGTATATTGCTCTTTATATTGGCTGGACATAAATAAATTTTTATTCCTGCTCACTTTGCAGCTGAGGTGGTTGTATCCAACCTACGACGAATCAGGCTGCGTAGCAACAGTACTGGAACAAAGCACTCATCTCCAAGGGAACACAGCAGTCCACGATGTTTTGGCAACCAGCTTGAAACTCCTGACAGACAGCATCTCTCTCCAGGGGGCAAAGTGCCAAAATCTGCCTCTGTGTCAACACTGTCCCTCATCATTACTCCAGGTGAGAAACTGTGTGTAAGACTTAATATAACTGTATCCAATTAAAAATGAAAATGAGTATTTTGTGCAACCCTGTTTGCATGCTTAACAAAGTTGCATGTATCAGTAAAGGTTGGCCATTACCCTTCCCTTCATTTCCCATCTATCCAGATGACATGAGTGGAGGTCTTCAAGCCAGCCCCATTTCCCCACACTCCATTTCTTCCAATCCCTCATCCCGAGATTCCTCCCCAAATCGAGACTTGTCCCTCAGCATCAGCTGCCTGCGGCCTCCCATCTTTATCCATAGCTCGGGCAAGAAGTACGGCTTCACCCTGCAGACTATCCGTGTCTACATCGGAAATAGTGACGTGTACACCATCCATCACATGGTCTCGGTGAGCAGCTCACAGAAACTGGCACTTGACTTTGCAGGATTAAAAAGTTTGAATTCAGTACCATGGACTGCCTTTATTTCATCAAATGAATACACTTTTGTCTAGTTATATTTCTTACACTAGATCTCCTAAAAGAGCTCGCATTTGCATACTGAAAGCACTGTATGCGTTAGAAACTAATTGATATGAGGTAAAAAATTATAGTGCTTTTCCATCGCATGGTGTAGCTTAGATCAGCAAATTACCCATGATTCAGCATTTTGTCGCTATTTCCATTATCACGAACCATTTTTGGTGACTAAATCTCAAATTGCGTTGCCCTATGCAAGAGTAAATGTTTTCGTTCCAGTTTAACATTGTCTAAAATCCTACACTCTGACCTTCTCTGCATTTTTCCTAAGGGTAAAGGTTTTAGTCAATACTAGGTAAGAGTCCTGCTCAATACTTAACCCTGGCAGCAACTCTCACACTTCAGATATACCTACTTTATTCTCCAAAATGCTTTTTGAAGTAGTATTTTACTGTTAGTGATTGTAGTCGCCACCTAATGACTTCAAGAGGAAAGCTGTTATTGGATACCGGTACACATACAGCTGGGATACAGATAATCTTTCAGGGGCAGTTGGGAGGGAAGTGGATTTCTCAGTGGATTTTGTTACAATTGCCTTTGAAGGGTTTTTTTTTTTTTTCTTTTTCATGCAGCAGAGCTCTCTAAAAATAGCAGGATGCTCTGCTATTACAAGTGCTGTATCTGTTCTGATAGGAGAGCCACTAAAACACTTTGCTATTAATGCCTTAATGCAGCATATACATTTTTTTCTTTAATGTTAACAAATGAAACGCTCGATGTAATTACAATTTGATTTTTTTTTTTTTTTTTAATTTAAAAACCTAAATAAAGGCATCATGAATTGTATTTTGCTCATCCTTTTTTGTATAGAGTGTGGAGGAAGGCAGTCCTGCTCATGAGGCTGGCCTGAGAGCAGGAGATCTGATCACTCATGTGAATGGAGAGTCAGTACAGGGACTGGTGCACACAGAGATGATGGAGCTACTTCTTAAGGTGAGACAAATGCTGTGTTGTAATACAGTGTGGCATAATCCATAGAAGTGAAGTTTGTAGTTGGTGCTAAATGTAATTATAGTGGGATTTTAGTCGTAGAGTCATCTCTTAATCGTTTATGTTCCTCATCTTGTTTCCACTGTCACAGCTACATGTTATCCATATACATCCTTGGCATCCCTGTTTCCCAGCTGACTAGTGACCATCATCTCACAATTAACATTTGAATCCACCAGTAAACAGCTCACAGTAGCTGCATTGATACTCGTACAAAGACTGATTCTTCTGCAGATGCTTCCACCAGCACATTCTTGTCTGAGTGATTATTTAAACTACACGCAACAATTTATATTGTTTTACAGAGCGGTAACAAGGTGGCCTTGCAGACCATTGCCCTGGAGGACACAACAATTAAAATCGGACCAGCACGGAAAACTAGCCACAAGGGCAAGATGGCGCGTCGCAGCAAGAGGAGCAGGAGAAAGGACAACCAGGACCGGTCTGAAGGCTTTAATTAATATGTCTCATTAATCTTGCAGTCAAGGGAAAAAGCCTGCATGGTTTTCAGATGGGGAAAATGCAACGTTTAGCTACTTTTATCCCAAAAAACAAAAAAGACAAGGCAAATCAATAGAAAAATAAGATCTTTTGACATGACCCTCTCTGTGTAACAGCCATGTAACAGATCTGTCTAGAAAAATGGGCAAATGCTGTCTAAGTAATATGGCAGAGTTGTAACAAAGGTGTCAGAAATAATGTGATTATTAGTGGGATGATCCAAAAGATGTTCAGAGGACATGCAAAGTATACTGAAATATTTCAGTATACACTGACAATTTTGTTATTTGTTCATGTTTGTGAAACACATTAAATTATTATATTTTCATGCATTTTGTCCTATGCATATGCAAATCTTCGTACTGGACTGTAACTTAAATAGTTTAATAACATTTATTTCAAAAACTAATAACTGAAAGCATATGTGAGATGTAAAAAAAAAAAATAAAAAATTTAATAAAGCCGTGATGTCTTCTGCCCTCAGACGTCGAACCGTCCTAAAGAAGCTGTCTAAGCAGAGCACGGTAATGCACAGCAGTCGCAGCTTCTCCTCAGGCCTCCATCACTCTGTTTCCTCCAGCGAGAGTTTGCCTGGCTCCCCGACACACAGCCTGTCCCCTGGACCTTCCACACCATGCCGCAGCCCAGTTCCAGACCACGCTGCTGGTAAACAAACTTTCTCTAAATTGTTTCCCAGCTCAGTTTTTCCTGGTTGCAGTAGCTTTTAATTGACCAGATTATGAATCAAAGAAATCACAATAATATGAATTTTCATAGAACTCCATTTAAATTAAATATATTAAATATATTTTCACAGAGCACTTTATTAGGAACACTACTAATACTGGGTAGGGCCTCCCTTTGGTCTATGATAGCTTTATAGTTATAGCAATTAATTTTGTTGTGAAAGGGTTAATTAGAGTTGTTCCTAAGCCATATTTACGAGTTTCTTGCACTTTAAACATGCAATCCAATTTATTAGTGTTTTTTTATGGTTTAAAGTTACATGTCCAGGGATATTTTAGTTTTAAATTGAAGAATAGCACAAAGAAATACAGATTTTGGTTGTCTGATTGTTATGTGTGTATGACCTTTTTTAGATGTGAACTTTCCCCAAAGTGGCTCTCCGTGCTCCAGCTCACCAAGTTCTCCAGCTGTCCAAATGCGGCCCAGCTCGCTACATGGCCTGGGATCCAAACTGGGCGCTCAACGTTACGCTAAAGTCGGCCGGCGCAAGTCAACTAGCAGCATCCCCCCATCACCACTGGCCTGCACCTCCTCCCCCCAGGCCCTGTCTCCTCAGCACTCCTCTTCTCCTTTACCCTGCATCACCAAGACCCTTCATTCCTACCATGGTAAAACACTGTCCCCTCCTACTATTGTTCGTCACGGGGTTCGACCCCGAAGCACCGAGATTCCTGTCTCACCGTTGCTGAAGAGAGTCCAGTCTGCTGAAAAGCTCTCTGGTGTCTTCCATGGAGATAAAAAGTCCCACTGTCTACGACGACACACTTTAGAGGTTCCTCACTGTGAGTTGGACATGGGTGGGGATGCAGAGGTGGAGTCTCAATATGGCTCCGACCATGGCAGACTCGGGGGATTTGCTGCTGGCCAGATTGTGGTGATGCGAAAGCTCAATCTGTCAGAACGCCGCGACTCCTTCAAAAAGCAAGAAGCCGTGCAGGAAGTAAGCTTCGATGAGCCGGATGAAAGAACCGGACAGGCTCCAGCCACACCAAGCATGCTGGCTGATGCTCGACCCAAGCACAAAGCTGAGTGGGTGGTGCCAAACTCGCAGTCCAGGGAGGAGTGTGTGGTCAGGAGAGTCCCTCTGGTTCCCCAGATCGCTGTACAGGGCTCAGAGAGTGAGGAGCTAGAGGACTGGCAGCCATGTTCTGATGAAGAGGCAGAGGAGAAAAACACAAGTGGGAGTTTGGACTCACGCCCAGAAGATGAGGGAAGACCAGAGAGCGCGTGTTCTTCAAGCATTTCATCAGACAGCTCATCAGTGGCGTCTAAGAGCAAAGGTCACATTACTGACACGGAAGAAACCTCAAGCATGAGTCCAAGGAAGGGGAAAGTCAGAGGAAAATGACTTGGCCAATGTTGATGTCACTTTAATATTCCATACTCGAGTTGACAAGGAAGTTATCTGTACTCCTCTCTCAGCACTCCTGCTGAATGAGTACAAGTGAGAGCGATTGGGTTGGAATGCCACTTAGTGTCTTGTAAATTCAATTTAAAAATGAAGTAAGCTAGATTTTTACAGGGGAATATTTATAATTTTTTAATGTGTGTTGGAATTCTAATGATGGTGAAACCTGATGGTAACCAGCTCGTGTTTTTGAACCATCAAACGGGGAATGACTACATTTTTATGAAAATGTATTTTCAGGCAGAATGTTTGTATATCAAGTGTAGCTAACTGAATTATCACAAAAGACTAGGTGTGAGAAGAAGAATCATGTAGTGTTTTAAGCGAGGGCTAAACATAAAAAACATGCATCTGGTTGGTCATGGTTTTCAACATGTCGGTATTTTTGGCTCATTGAACTCCTCCGTCTAGTTCAGTTCTCACAGCTTCATACACAACTCTTACTGTATTAAGTTCAGTGTAGGTTTTTTTTGTGTGATCCACTGCATTTGGCACCATCTGACACCACTTTGGTTACGTAGGCTAAAGGTATTTCGGCTCAGGGCTTTTGGCTGTAGAAATTTCACAGTTCATTTGGTGTTTGCAAGGTGTTGGATTCATTAGCAGCAGATGTAGGTTTTTTTTGTTTTGTTTTTTAAATATGTTTGTACAGATTTGATTGCTAGATATTGTGGTGCCTCAAAGTTAACCTATAGATTGTAGTGACTCTTTTTAACCATGTGATCTAGTTTTATGTTGATTAGTCTGATTTCTACTGTATATTCCTGTTTTGGAAACTATGCTAACTGGAAAACTGCAGAGAATTTCCACAGGCAAACTTGAATGCGTCCCCTGCTTCAACTGCACTTCCTGTAGGGCTCTCAAAGCTTTTCTCAGTTTCCTGAAACAATGTTTTATTTCTGCAGACATCTCATCCCTTAAAAGGGTTTTTAAAAAGAACAGCTTTCAGTGAGTATAAAACTTTCAGATGTACTTGCAGTGCATATTTATTAAACCTTTATTTAATTCGTCCTGTCAAATTCCCTTAAAATCACAATTTTACAGGACTTCCCTTTTGTTTTCCTAATGAACTGGGTGTACTTGTTATGCATGTGATTTATAATGTGGTTTCTAAACCATATTGTTTTCCATATGTATTCCGTAGCTCGTTTATCTAACTACCTATTGTATAGGGAGAATGTTTACATTGTTTCCATCGACTTGAGGGTTTGTTTGTGCAAATCAGTGTCTTAGCTTGCCCTTAGCAACTGAATTTTCTAAATATGTGAAAATGCAAATAATAGAAGTCCAGCTTCCTCTTAACACTGATCTGTTAAACAATGTCCTCTCCCCAAAATCTCCTTACAGTGTAAGGATTTTTTTTTCTTCAAAAATATAAAAAGCCCCAAATGATGGTGTTTTTCTGTACAGTACTACAGTTTGATGAACGGTAATGATTTCAACTGCTTTTGGGAAGAAATTCGTGAATTTAATTAGCAGAAATAATTTTTTTTTTAAGTTGAATTTTTGGTTTAAAAAAAAAACTCTCCTGGTACTTTGGAGTCTCCTATTGTGCATAATTGCATCCTGCTACTATATTTTGGTGCTACATGAATCTGTAATGCATTCCATGTTTGATGTTAGTTAATGTCTCATACGGGCTAATTTTGAGACCCTTAAATAATTGCATGCTGCATGTACTTTATAGTGAGCACACAACAAATGCTCGCATGGCATTCAGTGCAATATATGTCTCCTGGTGCAGTACAACCAAGCCTATGACTTTCCGTAAAGTTCGCAGTGATTCTAATCAGTTAGAAAGTCCTATGTTAATTTTTAATATTACTGCTCACTATATATTGTGACTATAAATTATTTGTTCTTTCCTAACTAGTTGTGTAGCACCTGAACCTCCTTAATTAACCAGTGGTAATATCGGTTGTTTCTGCTTTATTTTATCCTGTCCAGATCTGGTCAAAAAGAACTGGAAGTTATGCCAATGACCAGCAAAAAAAAAAAAAAAAAAAATCCAGTTTTGTATATTTATATGCAATAGTGATGTTCTTCTTCCTCCATTTCTTCACATCTGTGAGGATCATTGGTTTTTTGGTCTGTGCTGGTTTGTAAAAATACTTTTATATCTATTTTTTGTAATGTTGTTATACTTGTTGGCCAGCCCAGTCAATGCTTTGTAATAAATCATCCTGTGTTGGCTCTACACACTCAGGACTGTTCTTTCTTAGACCATTAACTAAGATTCTCAAGTGTTGCTCACACATCATGCACACATTTCAGTAAAATTCATACAGATGTTGTGCATTTATAAAGCTTATTCTTTACAAAACAGCGTTTGTCATTTTGCAGGAAAACTACATAAAACAGGATTGTGGTCAGAGCACAGGGTCTACATGTGTACAGTTCCCCAAAAAGCTCAAAGTCCAGCAGTGGTAGTCTGGCACCCTGGCATCTGAAATCGCAACCTTTTGCTCAAGACGACGTACACACTTAAGGCCTTATTGTGAAATTCACAATGTTTGTCTGTCTCTCCTTCAATAATGTTTAGAGCAGGTCTGTAGCTGTTCTACTGTACACTTTATTAAGAACACGTACACCTGCATATTCATGCAGCCAATCATGTGGCAGCAGCACAGTGCATAAAATCATGCACATACAGGTCAAGAGCTTCAGTTAATGTTCACATCAAGTATCAGAATGGGGGGAAATGTGATCTTAGTGACTTTAACCATGGCATGGTTGTTGGTGCCAGATGCCCTGGTTTGAGTGTTTCAGAAACTGCTGATCTCCTGGGATTTTCAAACACAACAGTCTGTAGAGTTTACACAATGCTGTGAAAAACAACAACAACAACAAAAAAAACATCCAGTGATTGTAGGGTCTGCAGGCTGAAACGCCTTGTTGATCAGAGAGATCAGAGGAGAATGACCAGACTGGTCTGAGCTGACAGGAAGTCTATTGTAACTCAAATAATCACTCTTTACAACTGTGGTGAGAAGAAAAGCATCTCAGAACGCACAATACATCAAACCTTGAGATGGAAGGGCTACAACAGCAGAAGACCACATCAGCTTCCGCCCCTGTCAGTTAAGAACAAGAATCTGAGGCTAACGTTCATTCTGTGAACGTTACCCAAAGCTCTTGACCGGTATCTGCATGATGTTTTGCCACCTGATTAGATAACTGCATGAATGTACCTAATAAAGTGAACGTGAGTGTTAATCCCTAGCTATCTATATATTTAGAACTGAAAGATATTTTCCATTAGAAGCTTTAAAAGCTGACATTTTGGTAGCATTTTATTTTATAGTCCAGTAACAACTTGGTGTATAATGGGTAAATATTGAACGTCTAGTACATTCCTTGCATGTTGGAAATGAAATTAGGCTACATACTACCGGGTATATCCAGCAGTACTTGGTGTTACAGTGCAATTACTCAGACCTCAATCGGTAAATTTGATATTCTAACAAGTTGGAGGTCTGTTCAATCTGCACAGCATGTTATGCCATAGTTTTTGATTCATTCCTGAGGGTCCACGTGGTCAAAATGATTTAACGTGGGCAGACGCATTGCTGTCATTCACTACCTTATGTACATGACATTTTTTTTGTATCTATGTGGCAGTGTGGATCCAGACAACACAAAGTAACAATTTTGAAGAGAGGCTGGTGACAAACGAACAACTAATCTATCTATATGAATCATCCATGATCCTGTTGAGAAACTGGTCTGACCAGGAACACAGGCCGAGCTGATCAAGCTGGTAGGCCATCTTTTCCAGCTGGTAAGATATTTTTCAGCTTCTAAAATGCTTGTCTAAACTGATGAGTAAATGTTTAAGTTTTTCTGTAACGCCTTACAATACTGCTCAGTAACTCATAGTCAAAACTCTCTAGGGCCCAAGCAGGAATGAATAAGTAGTACTTTATTAACGTCCAAGTTAATGTTAAGTAACAATATTATATATGAGGTACATGGTATTTTTCACATCATTTACATTTACATGTTCCATTTTTTAAGCGCTACTTTATCAAAATTATTTATTATTGCACAGTGTATTGTATAAACCTGGAAGCTCTTATATAAAATGGTAGCCAGTGCAAAGTATTTGCCAGTGATTACTTATTATAGTTACCTACTTAACGCTATGCATGTACTTTGAAATAGTAAAAAGGTTCCTGCTCAAATCCCAGAATATGGGATTATTTGCTTAAGAATTACAAACAGTACATTAGAAAACATTTGTAGGTAACCTTTTTTTTTTTTTTTTTTTTTTTAAGTTTCTAAGAATCCAAGGCCTATATCTCTTATATCTTAGAAAAAAAAATTTGTGATCGATTTCCCAACTTTTCCAAGCAGCGCCACTTTAATAAAGGCTAATATTTAACATGATCTTTGGACTGTTTGTTTTTGGATGGGTTGAGACATGTACTTTGACACAGCTCACAGAGTTGTGTCCATTTTACAGTTTTAAACCTCAAACTGGATCACATAAAGAGCTCGTCCCAACTGAATTAAATGGTTGATACACACTAGTGAGACTAAGGTGGAAGTGGTTTAGTATTCTCAGCATGGGGAACAATGCTTGCAGTCCATCTCCTGAAATCATTGATGGCATTTTCTTGGTTGGCCAGGCTGGTGGAATCATTCCTGACATTACCCTTGATAGGGTGGTGTCTAATTACCTCTCTCTGAACTCCAGCATTGCCCTCAACCTTCAATATGGCACCATCCAGGAGCGCCTTTCAAAGGACCAGCTTGCTGTGCTGGATAACAACCTGACCTCCATTTTCAGTAAGAGGACCAAGGTGTCTTATGGAGGAGTTGGGGTTGTGGCTCTTGCTATGTCCTTCCTCTTGGAAACTCTTGTTGCTAGTCTGCTTGGACAAACTGATGGGCAGTTGATGGACCCATACCTGAGGATTTTTGGATCTGATAACTCTTCGGAGATCTCTAGCATCACCCGTGAGTATCTGACACTAGTTCCTTGGATGGTAAATAATAGTGACGTGATGGCAGAAATAACCGATATCTATGACCAGAAGCTGAAGTATGCACTTATAAAACTCTATGAGAGCATGACTGTTGAGCACCGTATGAGCACAGCTGCAGTTAAACAGTGGATCAATGGAGCAGCCATTCACCTGCACATGAGGATCCACGGGATCCGTTTGTTATCAGTTCCCAGAGGATCCGCTGAATCTCTCCGCCTTTCCTACAGAACAGGACTGGGGCGACTTGTCCAGCTTTACACCACGTACTTACGACGAAATGTGAAGGAGAGGGGCCCTACCCAGGACCCTCCATTAAAAGCTGGCTTTTTAATCACAGAACCGAACAGAAAAGTCAGGCACCGGGTGGTCCACAGCCCCTGCCAGTCACAAGGCATCATCAGCGCAATTGTATCGCGGATATTAGCAGTCCAAAATATTAGAGCAACCGAAACATTTTTTGAGGAAGCAGGTAGAAACATAGACAAGCTGATCCAACAGGAGGAACATTTTGAACTGCGCACTGGAAATGTGAGCTATTTTACATAAATGGAATGGAAATCAGACTCATTTCTACCATACTGACTGCTGATCAGGTTCATTTGGATACAAGCTTCTCTGTAATACAGGGTGCCCCAAAAGTCTCATACATGGGGGAAATCAACACTTTTTAGCAAAATGTCTTACAAAATTTTTCATACTTAGTTTTATATACATTTTTCAAACAGCCTTTAAGAATGCCTTTGACAGAACAAGAACGTATTGAAATCATGCTCATGACTGTATCGGGAAGCTGTCACAAGGTTGCGGTGGACATGACGAGTCAATGGGCATCTAAAATGTTTACTAATAAACATAATAAACATAATCAAATGAACACGTTTTTCCAGCTTTTGAATACTTTTCATCCAGTATTACGTTCCAGTAGACAATTTTATTATGAAAAATTATACATAAGCAGTAGAAAAGTTGCTCCTTCTACTATAGACAGTGTAATAGATCTAGATCCTCTCCTTTAAACATGTTTAAGCAATAATGCTGTTTTACCGTTGTTATTCAAATAGTATGATGTTCTCTCCCACGTGTCAAACTGCATTCTGTTTGTTCAGATTTCATATTGTATTTTTAAATGAAAACTATATTACTTTGTACTGTATTATCTTGCCCTTCTGTTAACAATTATAAATCATAATTGTCCAAGTCACACTTTATCTTGTTTCACAGTGATGGTTTATCAGAAAAATCTCTGCAGAATACTAAATACAGTATCTCACAAAAGTGAGTACACCCCTCACATTTTTGTAAATATTTTATTATATCTTTTCATGGGACAACACTGACGAAATGACACTTTGCTACAATGTAAAGTAGTGAGTGTACAGCTTGTATAACAGTGCAAATTTGCTGTCCCCTCAAAATAACTCGACACACAGCCATTAATGTCTAAACCGCTGGCAACAAAAGTGAGTACACCCCTAAGTGAAAATGTCCAAATTGGGCCCAATTAGCCATTTTCCCCTCCCTGCTGTCATGTGACTTGTTAGTGTTACAAGGTCTCAGGTGTGAATGGGGAGCAGGTGTGTTAAGTTTGGTGTTATCGCTCTCACACTCTCTCATACTGATCACTGGAAGTTCAACATGGCACCTCATGGCAAAGAACTCTCTGAGGATCTGAAAAAAAGAATTGGTGCTCTACATAAAGATGGCCTAGGCTATAAGACGATTGCCAACACCCTGAAACTGAGCTGCAGCACGGTGGCCAAGACCATACAGCGGTTTAACAGGACAGGTTCCACTCAGAACAGGACAGATTCCATTCAGAACAGGCCTCGCCATGGTCGACCAAAGAAGTTGAGTGCACGTGTTCAGCATCATATCCAGAGGTTGGCTTTGCAGAATAGACGTACGAGTGCTGCCAGCATTGCTGCAGAGGTTGAAGGGGTGGGGGGTAAGCCTGTCAGTGCTCAGACCATACGCCCCACACTGCATCAAATTGGTCTGCATGGCTATTGTCCCAGAAGAAAGCTTCTTCTAAAGATGATGCACAAGAAAGCCCGCAAGCAGTTTGCTGAAGACAAGCAGACTAAGGACATGGATTACTGGAACCATGTCCTGTGGTCTGATGAGACCAAGATAAACTTATTTGGTTCAGATGGTGTCAAGCTTGTGTGGCGGCGACCAGGTGAGGAGTACAAAGACGAGTGTGTCTTGCCTACAGTCAAGCATGGTGGTGGGAGTGTCATGGTCTGGGGCTGCATGAGTGCTGCCGGCACTGGGGAGCTACAGTTCATTGAGGGAACCATGAATGCCAACATGTACTGTGACATACTGAAGCAGAGCATGATCCCCTCCCTTCGGAAACTGGGCCGCAGGGCAGTATTCCAACATGATAACGACCCCAAACACACCTCCAAGACGACCACTGCCTTGCTAAAGAAGCTGAGGGTAAAGGTGATGGACTGGCCAAGCATGTCTCCAGACCTAAACCCTATTGAGCCTCTGTGGGGGAGCGCAAGGTCTCTAAAATCCACCAGCTCTGTGATGTCGTCATGGAGGAGTGGAAGAGGACTCCAGTGGCAACCTGTGAAGCTCTGGTGAACTCCATGCCCAACAGGGTTAAGGCAGTGCTGGAAAATAATGGTGGCCACACAAAATATCGACACTTTGGGCCCAATTTGGACATATTCAGTTAGGTGTGTACTCACTTTTGTTACCAGCGGTTTAGACATTAATGGCTGTGTGTTGAGTTATTTTGAGGGGACAGCAAATTTACACTGTTATACAAGCTGTACACTCACTACTTTACATTGCAGCAAAGTGTCATTTCTTCAGTGTTGTCCCATGAAAAGATATAATAAAATATTTACAAAAATGTGAGGGGTGTACTCACTTTTGTGAGATACTGTGTGTGTGTGTGTGTGTGTGTGTGTGTGTGTGTGTGTGTGTGTGTGTGTGTGTGTGTGTGTGTGTGTGTGTGTGTGTGTGTATATATATATATATATATATATATAAGTGAATAAAATGAATGTAATAATTACTTGGTCATTAGTTAATACCTATTGTTAGGCATTAATACTCGAGTGCGATCAAATGTTACAATTCTTTAATTCTGTACAAACAACAACAATGAGTAAATAAGGCACATTCATAATTCATAGTTCTATATCAAATTAGACATTAATTTCTTTCAAATCTTTGGCTTAGCCTTTGGATCAGTAAAATCTTTTTGAAAGAACAGCTCGTAAAACCATGACTCTATTTCCTCAATCTCACGAATATAAATAATACATTTTATTTATACATTAGCAGAACTATTCGGGGATCATTTAACATGAATTGGCTCCATAGTAAGCAACTAGCTGATTGGTGCTCCAGTCGTGACCAGCTTGTAATAAGCTCCATTTAAGGACATGAGCTGATCGTGCGTGCCCTTCTCGATCACAAAGCCTCGTGACATCACTGCTATGATGTCAGAGTTCTGGATGGTGGAGAGACGGTGGGCGATGACGATGCACGTGCGGCCCTCTCGTGCTTTATCCAAAGCCTCTTGTACTGTCTGTTCGATAAAAGAAAGATAAACACAAAGCATGATTATTTGGAGGATTTAGCCATACCGTATAACTCTTTTGTCTGTCTTGTCCTTTCTTTCACCTTCTCACTCTCTGTGTCCAGGGCTGATGTAGCCTCATCCAGCAGGAGGATTTTCGGGTCTCGTATAATTGCCCTGGCGATGGCAATGCGCTGCTTTTGACCACGTGAGAGCTGTGACCCTTGGGAGCCCACATTAGTGTCATATTTCTATAGGGACAATAACAAGAGAAGAGAGTGGTTACTATCATGAATAGATATTATTATACTTAGAGCAGTAGAGTAGCTGGCAGCAGAGAGCAAAATCGAATTGTAGCAAATGTAAAGATGTAACATCCTTATTCATTTTTTTTGTGCAAATTACACTCCCCAAACACTTTATTAGGAATACTGTACTAATACTGGGTAGGGCCTTCCTTTGCTTTCAAAACAGCCTCAATTCTTTGTGGCGTGGATTCCACAAGATGTTGGAAACTTTCCTTTGAGATTCTGGTCCATGTTGACATGATTGCATCACGCAATTCCTACAGATTTTTCAGGTGCACTTTCATGCAGTGAATCTCCCGTTCTACCACATCCCAAAGGTGTTCAATTGAATTCAGATCCGGTGACTGGGAAAGCCACTGAAGAACACTGAACTCAGTGTCATGTTCATGAAACCAGTTGGGGACGACTTTTGTTTTGTGACATGGTGCATTATCATGCTGGAAGTAGCCATTAGAAGATAAAGATGGGTAAATTGTGGCCATGAAGAGATGCACATAGTCAGCAACAATACTCAAATAGGCTGTGGCATTCAAGCGATGATTGTTTGGTATTGGCGGGCCCAAAATTTGCCAAGAAAACATTCCCCACACCATTACACCACCTCCACCAGCCTGGACTGTTGACACAAGGCAAGTTGGATCCATGGATTCATGCTGTTGGTGCCAAATTCTGATCCTACTATCTGTGTGACTCAGCAAAAATCGAGATTCATCAGACCAGACTACGTTTTTCCAGTCTTCAACTGTCCAGGTGTGTATTGTGCATTATAACGTCAGGCTTATGACTTGTTTAAAACATTTTGAAAAACCTAATGTGGGAGTATTTTAATGGATCAAGATGTCAGAGAATTGTAACTCCTTTTGCATGAGGGTGGCACAGCAGTGCAGCGGATCATGTTGCTGCCTCACTGCTCCAGGGCCCCAGTTTGATTCTGAACTAAGGTTACTGTCTGTGTGGAGTTTTGCATGTTCTCCCTTCTGGGTTCTCTGGTTTCCTCTCACTTCCCAAAAAACATAAAAGCCATTATGCATGCATGTGGGCTGTGGTTATGATTAAAAGGTAGTCCATTAACAAGTCAAATGGTGTACCAATAGACATAAGGTGAAGTAAATACATATAAAACAAAAATAAGCTACTTGTACTGTTTGAATGTGCTTACTGCGCATCAGTGACCTTGTTTACTAGTTTATTCTTGTGAGTATTCTTTATTTATGACAATACTTGGGATAAATTTAAGTCCTAGGACCTTGGTGAAAGAATTATTAAGGAAAAATGTGTAGTTTTACTTCATTAGAAAATGTATTTTATGTTGTTATTTTGCAATAAGTACAGTGCATCTCACAATAGTAGTCATCATTTTGGACTTTCGAATACAAGGATCAGTCTTTGGGATTGTACCACTTATGATGATGTCTAAGGTACAACCATAGACAATTAACTGCCATGCTGCCAGAGGGCACCCTCCCACATATTTTAAACTACTTCTTCTGTTGTTTTATGTTCCTCCTGATTAGTCTCTCTATATGAGTTCTGTTTTTTCTCCCTTTAGTTACTTAGCGTCTGTTGGTTTTGCTAGACTGTTTGTTGAATGCTCCCTGTCGTGTTTTTGTTTTGATCAGTTTTGGACTCTTGTCTTAACTTTGATTGTTTTCTTTAATAAAGAAAAGCCTGCACTTGCATCCATCTCCAATTTCATGATATCTCTGAGACACGTGAAGTCAGCCACCACATCTTTTCAAACCGCTACTCATGCTGCATCACAGGGCAGCGTAACACACTTGGAGGAAAGGAAAGTGCCATCTGTCCTTATCTGTGTACATTATCTCACAGAGGCGCATGATTGGCTAGTGTTGCTGTGATTGACAGGGGACAGATTTTATGCCATCCCTCCCACCCAGACAGCATGGCCAGTTTTGCTCCCATGGTTCCCAGTCACAAATGGCTGTCGTATCATTGGAATTGGAACTTGTGATATCCAGATAGTCCAGTTGTTTAGCCTATTTTGTTACAAGCATAACAATCCTTATATTAGTGAGGCAGAATACTATCCAAGCACATAGCTGAGCAGTTGAGGGTTTAGAGACTTGTTAAAAGCCTCAATGGTGACTATCCAGATAGTCCAGGAAACTCAAAACCTTTCGGTTACTAGGACAGAACACTAGGTGCTGTTTAACATTTAAACTCGCGCATACATTTAGCAATTATGAAGGCTTTCAGGAACTAAGCGTTAAACATTTTCACATCTCTATTGTATGTGGCTTTTTAATCTTAGAGTGACTTAGAAAGGAAACCATTTTTTCAATTAAAAATGGTTTTATTGTTACCTCAGGAAGAGACATGACAAATTCATGGAGCTGGGCCTTCTTGGCTGCAGAGATGACCTCATCCATGCTGAGCTCCCTGTGGTTATCCCCATAGCGAATGTTTTCCTCAATGCTGCAGTCAAACAGAATTGGCTCTTGGGAAACGATCCCAATCTTAGAGCGCAGGAATGGGACGTTGATTTGAGTGGAATCATGTCCGTCGATTAGCTGGATAACAATAGAAAACCAGATGTGTCTCATTTCTCATCAATTCCCTCTCAAGTCTCAAACAAAAACAGGAGTGCAATAACAAACAAATTAGTGTGTGTTTATTGTATGTTAATGTATTCTCACCACTCGGCCTAAGTCTGGGTCGTAAAATCTCTCAAGCAGCTGGACGCTAGTGCTCTTGCCACAGCCACTGCTGCCCACAAAAGCAAGAGTCTGACCAGGCTTCACACTTACAGTAAGGCCATTCAAAACCTGGATATCTGGCCGGCTCGGGTAGGTGAACTTACAGTCTATAAACTCAATATCTCCTCTGAAATCAGCCTAAATTCAGAGAAATAGAGATTTTAGAATATTGACTAATTGTATGTTACTGAACATATTTCATTTTCTTTTGAGGGTTTCCGTGTATTGGTTGAGGTTGCTTTTTTTTTTTTTTTTTTTTTTTTTTTTTAATGTTTCGTTTAATCACCCATTTGTCGCCTTTGTCACTGTAGACACTGATTTTGGGAACATGGTCAAGCAGCTGGAAGAAGCGAGCTGCAGAAATCTTTGCTTTGGCATAATCAGGTGTATATGAGGAGGCTCTGCCCAAAGCTGTTCCACTGGTTACGATGGCAGAAATGACCCTACCATGAGAGAAAGGAGTCTCTACTGTTACTACATTATGATGTTATTACTATATGTAGGTATTACCATTGGCAAACTATTAATAGAGACCCACATACAGACATTTGCCAATCATGTATGCTCAAACTCTATTATAGTATAGTATATTCACATGGGGCCCCCAGGAACTCTCACCTAAAAACCAAACTGAAATGAAGGCCCTCATTGTGCACCAAGTATCCACCAAAACGATAAGATGCTGAGTTTGCCAGGAAAACTACACACTGGGCAAATCCATAGCATGCACCATATACATTAGCCTTCTTCAGTGCAGCCTGGTATGGTGCTTCAAGCTGAGCTCCGTACATCTCCACAAAACTGCGCTCTTTACCAAGACCAGCGATGGTGCGGATATTGTTCAGCGCCTCACCAGATATCTAGAAAAAGATCGAGGGCAAGTGAATCAGTCGTTTGATAAATATGTAAAATGTTTTTTGGTAACACTTTACTGTATGGTCCACAAATAAGAATTATAATGCTTTCAAAATGACAAATTGATACATCCACTAATCCTTCTAATCCTAATAGCACATCTAATGTTATCCATTATCTTTATGTACATAATATAGTGTAGGTTAACCCAAACTAGGCTATTTAAGTAAATTGGGGTTTAGCTTAGAACTATGCTGATGGAAAACAACAATATAAAAGGTCTTATAAATTCTATTATGGGTCTATAAATTCGTCATTATGGAAGCATTAGTTTAGTATTAATATATTACTTATTTCAGTATGAATACGGTATAGAAACATAATCTCATAAACTTGCACCCACTTAAAAATTTTATATATTAATCTGAACATGAACAGCGTTATTATAGATGATATTATTGATGTTTTGACAAGATAGTATAATAATTGTGTTGAAATTGGAAATCTTTGTAAATTTGAACAAAAAAGGGGATTTCATTTCCTGCCACATTCCCCTATATCTTATTTGCACAGCTAGAGAACCTGAATGCAAGCAAGTAAAGAGATTTGTGTATGTCTAATTTCATACATTTTATTTGTGTTGCTAATAAATGAGATAAAGATTGGCATTTAATTTTTATTTATTTATTTTTTATAGTAAAATGCCTTGGTTAATGTGGTATCCATTGCTAAGTACACTTCAGAGGTTCTTCAGCTTGTCCCTCAGGGGAGATTCCTTATTGCTTAGCGTTTTATGCAAAACCATGCCACGAAGGGTTACCTTTTCAGAAACAATTCCACGACCATTTTAGTAAGCTAGAATCGTTAACCATCCAAGGAAGACTTGAGGAACCCTTTTTCCAAGAGTCAAGTGAACAGAGTATGGAGGTTAAATTGCATATTTAGAATACCTGACCAGCGGCTTCCATCGCTTCCTTGTCCTGCTTTGCGAAGCCGGTAAGCATCCTTGCCTGGAAGCCTCCAGAAAGTGCAAGGAAAGGCAGAAAGCAGATGATGACCAAGCTGAGCTTCCAGCTGAAGTAGAAGGAGATAATGATGGCCACGCCAATGTTGGTAAGAGAGTTCAAAATCATTCCAATCTGTGAGCCAGTGGCCTGCGAGAAATAACTACAAGTTAACCTCGATGGGAGAAGCAGTTAAATTAACATTGATTGGGGGGGGTCAGGTTTTAATGGATGGTGTATAGGTTATGTCCTTTACACTTACTCCCTGGACTTGCGAAGCATCTGTGGCCAGTCTAGTGGTCAAAGCACCAGGGCTATTCCTGTGGTCATCAAACCAGCCAATCTCCTGGCCTAACATGGCGTGGAAGCCCAGGCGCCTCAATCTACGTGTCAGCAACTCCCCAGATTTAGAAAATGCATAACCCTGAGAGATAAAGGAGCATAGAAGAGTGAGTTAAATACAGATCAAACTCAAACTACAAAGCTGAATAATTATTAGTAATTGTGAGTTGTATTTAATCTACTTTCTCTACATACTTTCACTTGTGTTCCCGTGTACTCTACAACAAAAAATGCCCTAGACGGAAACAGAGTTCAGTCTGCACCATATGCCAGCTGTGGCCAGATGCCAGACTGAAAATGTACATTCAGTGATAGTTGAGGATTAATGAACTTCTCAATAGTCTGAAAGTCTGAAAAATTGGCTGCACACACACTAAAGGGAGGTGAGAGTGCCTTCCTAAATAAAGGTTGGGAGGGGAGGTCCTTAAAAATTATGCCACAATTTTAATAAGTAATACTAAAGAATGTTTTCCCATCATGTCAGAAAAACCTGTATATTGAACACTTTCAAACACGAGCTTCAAGCTTGACTCCCTCATTATACTGTATATTCATTCACTGTGAAAAGTGAAAGTACTAATCTAGGCAAAAGTTGATATATGAAATATCTAGCTAGCTTAGAATTGCAGTTTAAATATAATTGACTTGTGTAATGTAGGTTATTTGTGTAGTACAGTTCAGGTATTAGTGCTTACCTGCAGCATTTGTGTGAAAAAGGAGATCACCCCGACTAACACAAAGAACAAACAGATTCCGTCAATCTCTCTTCTCTGGGCATCAGGGTCAGGCATCGAGAATGTCTGTGTGGAAGACGTGTGACATTTTTCTAAATTCCATACTAATATCTGAAAAGAAAATTCAAATTTTGGTTTCCAGCCTGACAGGAGCCATTTATTTAGTGAACCCTTACCGCCAGGATCTGGCTGAAAAGCAACGAGTACACTGGATTGACTCCTCCATTCACAGCTGCTCCAAAAGATCCAAAAACCATGTAAGGCCATTCTGGGGCATTGTACTTCAAAATTCGGGCCACAGGTGCTGGTTCTATTTTCTCCTCATCATCTTCAGGAATGGCACCCTATACACACCACAAACACATTCGCATACAGGAAAGGAAACGTCTTATCTGACTGCACCATTGCCAAACCTTACACTTTTGCTATATTATGATCCAGTGGAGTTATACACTCTTAGAAAACATTCTTAGCATTCTTATGGGGTTTCCTTTCAGTTTTCCTTTTAGAGAGGGTTCCAATAGGCCCACTTGTAGGACCGGATTTATCCAAAAAACTCCTGAGAGACCCTTACATGCATTTAAAAAAAAAACAAAAAACATTCCTTTTATGTACATAAACTTTTTTTTGTGGTACCTTTTTATTGAACTGGGAAACAAAGGATTCAGAGTAGGACTGTGGACCGAGTTCCCCAGCAATTGGTACTGAGGATTCTGGAATAATGTTGGACAAACGGGATTTAGTCCCGCGACGAATGGAGGCCCTGCAGAGACACAAGCAACAGAGATGTTACAATCCATAACCAACCAAGGAGAACAAATATTCATATAAACTCCAATCAGCTACCCAGTGGCATAGCCAGGAATTGATTTCAAGGGGGGTGAGGAAATATGCTAAATCAATCACTGAGTGATCTGTACAGTTAAACTGATAAGTACACACTCATGTAGTTTGGGTGGATGCCAGACAGTAGCAGAAGTGTATTCAGAGTTTGTCATTTAAGGCACTCTTGCCAGATTAATAATGTTGATAGGTGTAGGATCTTGTTACAGTTTCACAGAAAAAGAATAAAATAACATGCTAATAGGATGAAAATGACATAATAACAGTTCTACCCTATTAAGCCTCCTCCTGTAGTAAACCTCCAGTACTGCACTGGCTGTCACTGGCTCGATATCCTTATGCTCACAGTTCAGCTAACTGGTTATTAGCTTTTAAACAGAAACGGGAAAATGCATAATCCTGATTGATCTCACCATAGCAGCCAGTAAGATATGATTAGGGATGCATTCATGTCATGTCTAGGGCTGTTAAATATGGAATAATCATAATGATGACTTCATTGACAATTTTTGAACATCTTTATAGCTCACAATGTTATTTGACACTTATACTGTATATAATCAGTCAAATAACAAATAATCATTTGGAACTGTCATAAAATATTTCAAGGGCCACCTCCCCAGCTACCTACAGATAATTGTACATACATGAATGCTCAAGGGTCAGACTTTTAGTCGTCCAGGTCATCTTCAGTGTCTAGCAGTAATAAGACAAGGAACGTGGACTTGTGTTATAATCTTAAAACTGTTTTGTCACACTTCCTGAGAGAGATCTAATGAAGCCCCTCAGATGAGCTGTGAAACCTCTTCCAAATCTAGTCGCCATGTTTTGGCAATCAGACAATCAGACTGATCTGTTTCACACACACAAGAGCACCTTAGGCTTGCCCGATAACTTCCTGCCCGAGAAAGATTTATTGTCTCTGCTTCAGACTCTCCAGCAGCCTCCTCTTCCACTAAAGAGGAAAAAACAGGATGAATTATGTTTGTTTTCAATATTAACTGGTGCATAGGCAAGCATGTGTGTATTTTTTTTATATGTACATATGTGAGTGTGACCTACTCTGTTGGGCTTTCTGGTTGAGAGCTTTGTCTCCCTGGCTCTGTAGAGTGACTAGAGTGAAGTAAACACCCTTTCTGTCCATCAACTCGTCATGTTTGCCTCTCTCTACGGCTCGCCCATGCTCGAACCCCACAATCACGTCAGCATTCTTTATTGTCGACAAACGGTGGGCAATGGAAATGGTGGTACGACCCATTTGGACCTTGAACAGATATATATATAGATAGGAAAGCAACAAACATTTTTGAGAATCTCCAGTATGTTATTCATTTATTATTTAGTTTGTGTGTTTTGTTGTGTATATGTGGTGAAGGTGTTGCTGACCTTGTCAAGGGCTTCCTGTACAATAGCTTCACTCTCATTGTCAAGTGCAGAAGTTGCCATGTCCAGCAGAAGAATTCTGGGATTTCGCACCAGGGCTCGAGCAATCGCAATTCGCTGCTTCTGGCCACCACTCATCTGTCCACCACCCTCACCAACCAGCGTGTCAAATTTCTGAAATCAAGTCAAGATAGAAATGGATTTAAGTTCATCCACCATTATGTGCGCATTTGTTTAATATTTTATTATCAGATGTGCAAACAGGACTGTGAAATGTCCTAGTTTCAAGGCAACCTCAAAATCTATGATAATAAGTGATGACATTCACCTCAAGAGATCATTATTTTTAGTGTGGATGTAATAATGGACAGTGACATGGGTGTAGCATATCATTGGATGAAAAGGTTTAAAGGTCCTGTAGCTACTGTGTAAATGGCTCCCGATTTGGGGGGTGCAAAAGCCATTAATTAGTGCAATATATTCCGTTCAAATGTATTTACACTTTAAATAATGGACATTGTCACAAAGCAGCTTTTGATTTAAATTTATCCCTGATTAGCAAGTCAGATTCAACGGTAGCAAGGAAAAACTCCCTGAGAGGACAAGAGGAAGAGACTATGAGATGAACCAGACTCAAAAGGGAACCCATCCTCATCTGGGTGACACTGGATAGTGTGATTATAAATCATTTCTCTTCTATAACTGTATACTGTACTATAAAGTCAAGCAGTGCTAAATGTGTTAAAAGGAACTTGAGTATGAGCATCATTAGATTTTTAACTTTAAGTTTCTTGTATCAAACTGAAGTTATCAACTGTTCAGTGATGGAGACTTGAGTGTAAACTGTTCTTAGCAATTGCTGAAAGAACATCCACAGCCATCTTAAGAGTGTCTATGATCTGCATGGCTATGTTCAAGTTAATGATTTACAGAATGATTGCAGAAACTTTTTGTCATAATCCTACTTTTTGTAGTGCCTTGTTAGTGTAGATTAATGGGTCAATCTGTAAGCTTCTGATGGTGTTTGACAATGCTGAGGGGTTAGGATTTATAGTTGAATCATATAACAGTCAACCTGTGGTAAGTCCATTATAAAGTTGTAGGCGTTTGCATCTTTGGCAGCTTTGATGATGTCGCTGTCAGAGACACGAGGCCGTCCGTAGCGAATATTCTCGGCAATAGTAGTGGCGAATAAAACTGGCTCCTGCTCCACAATGCCGATGAGTGAGCGGAGCCACTGGATATTCAGACCACGAATATCATGACCGTCCAGAGTGACCTGAAAAGAAAAACATGGAGAGATATGTTTTGTTTTGTTTTTTTACACAACCAGGCAGTGGAAACATTGCAAGTGGCTTTCCCACAAAACTCAAAACTGATCTATGTAAAGATTCTTACCATGCCCTCTTTGGGATCATAAAAGCGCTGAATGAGCTGTACAGCTGTGCTCTTTCCTGCCCCACTTGGCCCCACGAAAGCTGTGGTCTCCCCAGACTTCACCTGTAGATTCATCTGATCCAGGATCTGTGTTAGGAAAGATTCATAACTCAGAAAACCTTCATAAGTCTTAACTCATAGCATTCAACCTCACTGTAGCTGAGAGACTCGATGAGGACGCTCAGTGCTCACATAGGTGTGGCTGCAGTGGAAGTCACTGGGTCAACTGAGAATTGCCAGACTGGTTAGAGCTGACAGAAAGGCTCAGATAATCACTCTGTACAATTGTGGTGAGCAGAAAAGCATCTCAGAATGCACAACACTTCAAACGTTGAGGCGGATGGGCTACAACAGCAGCAAACCACATCGGGTTCCACTTCTGTCAGCCAAGAACATAAAGCTGAAGCTGCAGTGGACACAGACCAAAACTGGACAGTTGAAGACTGGAAAAACACTGCCTGGTCTGGTGAATCTTGATTTCTGCTGAGGCACACAGATGGTAGGGTCAGAATTTGGCACCAACAGCATGAATCCATGGACCCAACCTGCCTTGTGTCAACAGTCCAGGCTGCTGGAGGTGGTGTAATTGTGTGGGGAATGTTTTCTTGGCACACTTTGGGCTCATTAATACCAATCAATCGTCACTTGAATGCCACAGTCTATGTGAGTATTGTTGCTGACCATGTGCATCTCTTCATGGCCACAATTTACCATCAATACAATACAATGGCTACTTCCAGCATGATAATGCACCATGTCACAAAGCAAAAGTCGTCTCAAACTGGTTTCATGAACATGACAATGAGCTCAATGTTCTTCATTGGCCTTCCCAGTCACCAGATCTGAAACCAACAGAACACCTTTGGGATGTGCTAGAACGGGAGATTCACAGCATGAAAGTGTACCTGAAAATGCTGCAGGAATTGCGTGATGCAATCATGTCAACATGGACCAGAATCTAGAATACAGACGGGAGGTATTTGTTTGAATTTTGAGTTTAGCTTAGCAGGGGTCTTATTGTTGTGTGTCTCAAGTTTGAATTCTGTCCAAGACAGCATAATTTGCCCTGCCTTCTGGGTGGGAAGGATGGTATTACAAAGCAAAACTAACCAATCATGGACTGTAATTTACAATACGTTTAAAAGGTTTTTGAAGTTCCCACTTCTGAGTAGACCTAATAAGCCTATTGGACTAGTGGCAAAATGTCAAAATTGTAATAAACATCCAGTTGCCATAACACACTAACACTGGCCAATTCAATAACCAGAACAATTAACAACCTTTTTAGATTTTTACCTTTACTTCTGGTCTAGAGGGATAGTGGAAGGTCACATTGTGAAATTCCAGATCTCCTTTCACCTTGTCCAGCTTGTAGCCAGCCTCAGACAGGCAGTCGATCTCTGGCTCCTGGAAATACGTAAGACACATCATGCATAAGATGGTATTGAACAACTCTATTTGCATGTTTAGTATATTAAATACTAGATGTTTATAGTTCTTCATACATATATATTTAGTGATGCAGTTGTCATGGTAACCTCAATGTTTCATTCCACATTCAATTTGCTGTAGAAAAAAAGATTTACATTTATATTTACATTTCTGCCATTTGGCAGACGCCCTTATCCAGAAGTGCTTTGAAGTCTCTATCAATAAATACATCCTGATACATGGACTAAGTATACTTTCGGACTAAAAACTCTGTTGGGGAGGTAATATAATAAGAAAAGCACACAGACAACACTATTTTTTAAGTACTATTTAAGTACTTCAGGAAGAGTCTTTAGTGTAACTCTTCAAATACTTAAGGACTAAGCACTTAAGAACTGATATGAAAGAGGTTCTCACACGCTTAATAGTCTCAAAGATGATCGTAGCAGCGCCTCTGCCTGCAGCAAATGCCTCCAGACAAGGAGATGCTTGTCCCAGGTTCAATGCGGCAATAAGCACCCCAAAAAACACCTGCAATTAGGATGCACACAGCAAGGGTGTTTGTGGTTGCATTTATAAAGAAGCATGGCTGTCTGTGTGTGTGTGTGTGTGTGTGTGTGTGTGTGTGTGTGTGTGTGTGTGTGTGTGTGTGTGTGTGTGTGTGTGTGTGTGTCTGCGTGTGTGTGTGTGTGTCTGCGTGTGTGTGCGTGTGTGTGTGTGTGAAACCTGAAGTAGGGTTCCAGGGCTGTACTCTTGTGTGTTGACTACTAAACTGGAGCCATACCAAAATGCCAGCGCATAACAGAGGAATATAATAAACCACATGTAGCCAGTGAAGAATCCCATGATCAGGCCTTTTCTAATGCCCCAGCGCTGAGCTGAGACCAGATTACGATCATACCTTAAAGATGGGTGAGCAGAAGGAAAGTAAGAAAAACAAGTGGGAGAGAACAAAGAAAAGAGATTATAATACGAACGCATTGTACCTATTTAACTCCTGTAGCAAAATTAAAGCAAATGAACAAAGTCTAATATTAATGTGTTTATCATTTCTGTTTTCTCTCTCATGCTTTAATTGTTTTCTACTTTTTTCACATATTTAGTTTTTCACATTATTTCGCTTTCATTTATTATTCACTATTAATTAAGTCAGAATCATATTAAATTATAAGTGGATGCACCTCATTAAAATTAGTTTAAAATTAAATAGTAAAATAGTTTATTAAAAATTAAAAGTGTCCATATACCTAAAAGTTAAATAAATTTACTAAAAATAAAATGTTTGATATATTTAATTTAAAAAAGTAAATGATATTAGCTAAATAAGAATTTGCATAAAGCAAAAACAACAGTTAGGGTCAAGGGCAGTCAACCCAACCATTTTTTTTACCTTATACATATTTTGACAGATGAACAGAAACTAAAAAATAATCAGTAATCTTTAATATATATATATATATATATATAAGATTGGTTATGGTATCCAAACAAATTGATGTGGATTTTATTGGATGTTTTTAAATATAGTTTATTATTAATGTTAAAATGTACAGAAACTCAACTGATTATACTGGTAGTCAGACAAAAACGATTTGGGTCATGACATTTGGAATCTATGAAGTTAAAATGTAAGTTACAAATTATGTTTGTTTGTTTTGTTTTTTTCATTGAAATGTAATTGGGTAAGAGTGTAATTGGGTAGTGTTCTAGATCCTTCTGGAGAGCCTTTAAAGGTCATCTGAATAATGTAAATATCTAAGAGATGGTAGCAAGTAGAAGCCTTAAGGAACACTTTATTCTGAGAATATATAGTAACGAAGTACGATTACTTAAAGTGTGTTCCAAATGTGTCATCAGTTTCTGTCATTATGTTGGTTGTATGAGTATGGTCATTTGTAGAGAAACAACTCTAAAGAGGATTTAAAGCAAACCTTTCCACTTCTTTCTTCTCTCCACCGAATGCTGCCACGGTACGGATGGAGGACAGGACCTCGTCTGCCACAGCGCCTGCTTTAGCATAGGCCTGCAGCTCCCAACCAGTTAGCTTTGCCACAAACTGAAAAACAAGCACAACCAACACTCATACATTTTAAAAATAAAATTGGATTTGAATACGTTTTCTAGCAGGCTACATGTAAAGAAAACAACTTGCTTACTTACTGTAAGGCCCACAAATAAGAATATATTAATGCTTAACTAGTTCTTTCATAATGATGAATTAATACCTGGACTAATCCCGAGCGCACCAGGAATCAATGCATTGTATTAATCAGTGTTGTGGACTCGAGTCACATATCTGACTTTTGACTGGACTTTTTACTTTGCCAGCAATGACTTGTGACTTCACTCGGACTCGAGCCCTATAATTTGGAAAGACTTGATACATTCTCCAAACCAAAGATTAAAAATGATACAATTAAAAGTATGCAGTGAATCAATTCTATTCTTTTTCCCAACAAACATTTCATTTTCAGCCTCAATCTTCATTTCCGAGGTCAACGTTCAACCTGTCAGACAGCCAATCAACTTGCACTAGACAATGACAAAGTTGAAAGAGCGCTCATTCCCAGAGGCACTTTACAGTAGCCATGCTCACAAAGATAATAGCTTTCGCGTACAAAGATTGTGTTGTTTTGCAACAACAAAAGGGCTGAAACTTTTTAAAACCTGTGGTACAAGAATATCAGTTGCAAAAGCAACAAATTTTGTTCGGCATTTGAAGTTGCACTAAGCAAATCTAAAGTGAACTGAGATAGAACGGTACCCTAGTGAAATAGTCTACACCTCATGTGAATTTGAACTGAAATATTCAGTTTGAATAGTCAAAGTTATGCGTCTTTCAAATACACATATACTGTATTTCGGGGTATAAAGTTTGTCTAGAAAGTAATGAACACCAATTCTTAAAAGGTCTGCATGATTTGTGTACATTTTCTATAGTAATTATTACTCTGGTTTAAATTTTGTAAAGAGCACATTCTGACTTGACCTGCACTTGTAAGTCTTGACTTGTGTTTTGACTGCCAAGATTTGAGATTTATGACTTATGATCAATGACCTGGTCCCACCTCTGGTATTAATTAATTCATGATAAAAACATTAGTAAAGCATCAATATACTGTATGCTTATTTGTGGACCTTATAGTATAGTGTAACTGTAATGTTTGACCGTAAAGTTTGACAGACAGTTTGACAGCTCGTGCTCTAAATGATCCTCACCAAAGCCATGAAACCAGCTCCCAGTCCAATGAGTGGAGACACAGAGATGATGACCAGTGTCAACTTCCAGCCCTTTACAAAGCCCATGAGGAAGCCACAGACGAAGGTGGTGAAGCGCTGAATAAAGATTCCCACCTGATCCCCTATGGCATCATTTATCTTATTGATATCACTGTCAAAATGAATAGATCATACTGAACTATGATAGAACATCAACACGCTGACGCATACGTAAGTGTGGGCACATTTGTTTATCTTACTCGGACATGCGTGTGTTAAGTTCACCCGCAGAGTTGCAGTCGAACCAGCCGATTTCCATCCTCATGACTTTGCTGAAGTAGAGTTTCCGGATGATTTTGATCTGTCGGGCAGCGCTCGTCACCCACAGAGAGATCTGGATATAGCAAAATTCCAGCTCTTTTTTTGTTATCATTTGACTTTTGATTTCCACATTGTGTTCATTTGGTAATGTATTCAATCATAATGGTCTGGCCATTAAAGCAAAAAAAGTCAATTGCATATGATCCCAGTGTACACCAAAGAAAAGTCAAACATTAATGGGACGGCTATGTCTGATGACAGTCAGACTTCTTTTTGAAGATATAAAAAAAAATCTTGGAAATATACACTTACAGTTACATTTATATAGTGCTTTTCTAGACACTCAAAGTGCTTTACATAGTATGGGGGGGAAAACTCCTCAAACACCATGTGTAGCATCCACCTGGATGATGCGACGGCAGCCATAGTGCGCCAGAACGCCCACCACACACCAGGTATTGGTGGAGAGGAGAGGAGGATGATGTAGCCAATTCAGGGATGGAGATTATTAGGGGGGCATGTTAGATAAGGGCCAATGGGGGACTTTCGCCTGGACACTGGGGTTATACCCCTACTCTTTACGAGAAGTGTCCTGGGATTTTTAATGACCACAGAGAGTCAGGACCTCGGTTTAACGTCTCAGTATACAGTATAGTGTCCCCGTCACTATACATGGTGTCAATATGGAGCAAAAAAAAAAAAAAAAAAGATTTAAAGGGGTTACATCCAGGAAGACTATGACACTAGGGTGTCTCTGGTCAGTCATTGCTCACTGAGATCATTCTCTATTACTGCATACATGACTTACTTGTATGTATCCGAGCATGAAGACAGCACACCCAATACCAACGTAGTAGTAAGCAAAGTTAGTCATCTCATACTCTATATCTAATAACCTAATGGAGATAGAAAGGTCATTATTAATGAAGAGTGTGTATATCAGTGATAGTACTGTGAGTATTCGTTTTCAAGGTTTTCAAAACAATGTGATTTCTCACCCGCAGGTTCTGGTCATATTGTGCTCCAAGTTTTCCTCAGCTGTGAGGTTCCGCCATTGAATGGTGTTATTGAAGCAGTGTTTGGCTGGATCCCGCAACTCATTCAGCTCGATGTCATAGTCAATGAATGTGTCAGTCAGCAACCCAAACACAAGCAGCATGAGTGGCTGGGCAGAGCCGTGTATTATAGCGCACAGACTCCCAAAAATCATCATCAGGATTTCCCAGCATGTGGCAAAGCGGAACTGGGACGAAGAAAACATTATGGACAACGAGCCTTTAGTTACATGAATTAAAAAATTATTTTTTTATTTTATATCATGGGTTTTGTTTTATATTTGGGCTCACAGAGATTGGTAATCATCAGATGTTTCTAAGTTCTGCAATCACATTTTAGCAAATTTTCCAGGTGTTATTTTTAGTTTTGTTTCAATCTCGCTGTGTGACAATATACCAGATATGGGTGAAGTAGATACACTATAAGGCCAAAAGTATGTGAACATTTGACTAATCACACCCGTATGTGCTTTTTGAACATCACATCCCATGGGTAGACCCCTTAGTTCCAGTGAAGGGACATCTTAATGCTACAACATACAACAACATTCTAGACAGACAAAATATGGGTGTAATTGGCCAGGTGTCTACATGCACTATATGGCCAAAAGTATGTGGACACCTGACTATCACACCCATATTTTGTCTAGAATGTGTACAATTTCTCTTCACTGGAATTCACTGGGGTCCAAACATGTTCCAGCATTACAATACCCCTGTGCACAAAGCGAGCTTCATGAAGACATGGTTTGTCAAGGTTGAAGTGGAAGAATTCAAGTGTCCCGCACAGATCCCTGACCTCAACCCCACTGAACACCTTTGGGATGAACTGGAACACCGACTGCACCCCAGACCTCCTCACCTGACATCAGTGCCTGACCTCATTAATGCTCTTGAATGAACACAAATCCCCACAGTCACGCTCCAAAATCTAGTGGAAAGCCTTCCCAGAAGAGTGGAGGTTATTATAACAGTAAAGTGGGACCAACTTTGGAATAGGATGTTTTGGCTATATAGCGTATACGGTATGTCACTATAGATGATGCATGTCTAATTAAATTTGCTACACAGTTATTAAACAAAATAACTTACCAGTTAAAATCAGGGATAAAATACAATTTGTATTTGTTAATAAAGACTATAAGGCACATGATTCTTTAAATAACTAATCCAAACATTTTATACAAAAAATATTAATAATAATGTCATACTAAAATGATGCTAGTAGTATTTAATACTATAATGCAGTGATATAGGTTTGCACAGATATCACACTGTAACTGTGAACTGTAACTAAATTCAAAGCCATTCATCTTGAAATGGTTAACATTACCAATTGAAAGAACCCAACGCGGATGGCTGCTTCTTCCTTCTTCTGGCCTGGTTTGAACCTGTGAAGAGGAAAAACTTTAATATCAAAAACAAACTGACAAGCAGTTTCAGCCAAATAAATAAATAAAATAGGAAATGTATAACTCACTTTTTATGCTTCTTGGAAGATGCCATTGACCTGTGATGAATCAAAAGTCAGTATTAGAGTTATTGTCCATCACAGTGGAATTTTGTCTTGGTTTGTCCTTGTGTAATGGCAGATAGAGCAAACATGTGCAACATGCATTGAATATAGTACAAAAGTGCATTAGCCAGTCCTCTTAAATGCTATCTCAAGAAATTTTATCTATGCCCAAAATTTCTAACTAAGATTGAATTCTAATTGGATTTTAAGTCTGATTTGCAATTAAAATTCAGGGTCTGATGAATAATTGATCATTGACTGCTTAACTTCATGTCTAATAGATCCCCACCGGACAAAAATGTCAGCTAAAAGCTTGCACTTACATGTATTCTGCATCTCGCTCTAAAATTGGAATCAGTATGTTAATGTCATTACAGATTGACCAGACTGAATAAAAAGTTTGAGTACTACTGTATACTTAAAATATGATATACCACACTCCTCACCTTCATCGGAAAACTCATAGCCATCGTTCTCCTGTCCAAACCTCTTAATGCTGCGCAGCTTCACAGATCCTGGCATCGTGTTTCCTATTCCAGCTCGTGTTCAGAAAACCAGAGAAAACTTCAGAGATCAGCTTCAATTTCCCGAGGACGTGTCTACGGTTTAATCATCTCTTGAGCGTTTGATAAAATCAGTGTACTGATGTCAGAGCGACACAAAGCAGGTTAACGTGGAAGGTGTATATGTGTGGTGTTTGCCCATGTCGTTGGTTGTACTACACTAAGGTAAGTGTCCAGCAGGTTGTGCTTTAAAGAGGTGAATGACCATCGTAGGTAAATAGTGCCAAGGAACGGATCATGAAATCAGTTTCACAATAGGCATTTTCAGGGGTATATTCACATGATTATATCTGTCAGATATCTGTCACTAAAGAGGAGGAACATCATAATGCGACTTTATAATATGTCAGAAATATATTAATGTTACTAATTGGAAGATAAGCAAGTCACTCATAATGAATCCTTTTTGAGAATTTTTGACAATTATCAGAATCTGTGACAATTATCACTGACAGCCTGTGCACCAATTTACCCAATCCCTATCGCACTGTAATTTGATTTTTCAATATAAAAATATTTTTATACTAGATTATACCCATGGCTGGTATGTCTGTTTATATCCTGATTAAGTTCAGAGAACTGTTTCCCTGACAGATTGTACTTTAAAGTGAAGGTGAATGTTCAGTAGGTCATTGCACTACCCCTGTGTTTCTGGCCTCACACACAGCCCAGGGCACTTTTATGTAAAATACTGCCCTGCTCTGCTGTCTTCTACTTTATGCAGGGTAATAGTAATGGGAGGCAAGGTGGGGTTTATTCCAAGGTACTAAGGGGTCTTAACGAACAAATTCTTTCCAGGGAAATGTGAATCGTCCGAGGCAGGGAGTCCATTGCATTAACCTGTCAGGGGATCCAAAATTCTTGTGGCTAACCTTGAAAATAAGCACGTTATTCTCACGTTTGTCACGACTGGCTCAAAGCCGTGACAAATGAAAGGAGGACATAGTGTAGTTGGTTGCAACATCAGACATTTATTAACAAATAGAAAAATATTTAAAATAAAGGAACAACCCAGACATTTATATTATATACAAATACATGCCAAAGTCAAACACAAAGCAACAGGGAGCAAGCTCTCTCCACACAGCCAGCTCTTTTATCGAGGGACGAACAGGTGGTCATTCTCTTGATGAGCCTCCAGGCCACACCCACTAGCCGGCATAGCAGGAAGAGCAGGAGACCCGTCACACGTTGCATGAACATTTTCACAGAACATAAAAGATTTTTAATCCACCATTAAACACACTTCATCCTTTCAGTAAATTAAAGCCAAAAAGGTTTAAAAACTTGGTGATAATACAGATCTATCCAAGTAAGTCTGACATGGAGGTGCAACAAAGAGAATTGTCTCCTCACAGTTCCAGAATATTCTGACTGTGCTTACTACACTGAGTGCCATTTTCCTGAGCAAGTAGTCTAAATATGAGGATATTTTTAATGTTAATAAGTAAATTTAAAAAACAATCATTATTGTGCATTTATGACCAATTTAAAAATAAATTAAGACAATATGAGTAACTACATGGTGTGTCTCAGGGTCGGACTGGGACTGAAAAACGGCCCAGGACGTTGAAACGCAAACTGGCCCATGGCCGTGTACAGTTCCCAAATACAAATTCACACACCATCCACTATATAATAATAAATTATGATGCAGTGCTGGCTGTTAACAACATTACATCTAATAATACAGTATTTAAAAAATAACTTGGCTCCAGAAACCAGTTTGATTTTGCAAAAGAACAATAATCAGTTACCTTAATTATAATCAAAGATCAAAATCAATTGAAATAACTAATTTGCATATACAGTGGGTCTAGAAAAGTATCGCCCCCCCTTTAAAATAATCACATTTAGTTGCTTTTCAACCTGAAATGAAGACGGACACAGTTTTTGTTTTATCCAGCTGTATTTACAGCTAAATAAAAAACAGAATCACTGAGTTGGAAAAAGGATCACCCCCCCCTCCTAAAAATGACTTGTAAACTCAATAAGGTGTAGCTAATCACCTTCTCAATGGCACACAAAGCCATTTTACTTTTAACTGTGGTCAGCTGTGGTCATTTTGATTAGCTCAGCATGAAAAGAGCTTTCCTGGAGCATTTTGTAGTGCAACCGAAGCAAACAATCAACTATTTGGGCAACGCCCTGTCAAAAGATCTCCGGGATAAAGTTGTGGACAGGCACAAGTCAGGAGATGGATACAAAAAAATTTCAAAAGCTTTATCAATGCCTGGAAGCACAGTGAAGTCTATTATTAAGAAGTAGAAGGTATTTGGTACAACACAGACCCTCCCTGGATCAGGACGTCACTCCAAACTGGATGAAAGAGCCAGGAGGAAACTGGTCAGAGAGGCTACCAAGAGGCCTACAGCAACTCTGAAGCAGTTGCAGGAATTTATGACAAAGTGGTCATTGTGTGCATGTGACAACAATATCACAAATTCTCCACAAATGTGGCTTGTAAGGGATGGTTGCAAGAAAAAAGCCACTCCACAAGAAAGGCCATATGCAGTCACGACTGAGCTTTGCCAAAACACACCTTGAAGATTCAGGTCAGATGAGACTAAAATTGAATATTGTAATCTGGCCTCAACACCAAACAATATGTCTGGCTGAAATCCAATACAGCTCACCATCCAAATAACACCATGCCTACAGTAAAGCATGGAGGTGGTAATATCCTGTTATGGGGGTGTTTCTCTGCAGCAGGGACTGGAGCACTTGTCAGGATAGAAGGAAAATGGATGGGGCAAAATACCGTCAAATTCTTGAGGAAAATCTGCTGCCCTCTGCCAGAAAGTTGTCAATGGGAAGAAGATTTACCTTCCAACATGACAATGACTCAAAGCTCACAGCAAAACTGACCACACAGTGGTTGAAGGAGAAAAAGGTGAATGTCCTTGCATGGCCTAGTCAGAGCCCAGACTTAAACCCCATTGAAAATCTGTGGAATGACTTGAAGACTGCAGTCCACAAACGGTCCCCATCAAATTTAACTGAACTTGAGCAGTTCTGCAAAGAAGAGTGGGCAAATACTGCAAAGTCTAGATGTGCAAAGTTAGTAGAGACATGTCCCAACCGACTAAAGGCTGTAATTAAAAAAAATAAGGCAAATTAAAGCAAGGGTATGATCCTTGCCTGTTATCCTTGCAGAACTCAGTGATTCTGGTTTTTTTTTTTTTTTTTCTGACATGTTGGTGTTATATCTTTCACTTGGATGTTATAATTTGCAGTGAGTAATTCACAAAATGTGATTATTTTAAAGGGGGGTGATTCTTTTCTATACCCACTGTATATATTAGTGTCCCTTTCTCTTGGGCAAATATGTGTCGTAATTAAAAATAAATTATATAGTTACAAGCAATAGCTAATCATCTGTCCCACATTACAGTATGAACCTAATCGTAACAGGCTAAGAGTAAGTAATACCAACTGTATAAACTTTTTTTTTTTTAAATGAAAACAATATGAAAACACTCTGAACCTGGAAGATGAAGACGTATTGACCAATCGCCGTCTGTAAAACAATGTGTAGAACGGATGTACAAATGCACTGTTAATGTTTTCACAGGGCTCACTCCTGTACAACAGTTGTATGGTATTCAGGCCACGCTCAAAGTGAACGCGGCCGATTAAACTATTATATATAGGCTTTAATTTTTCATGGTGCCGCAGCCGTTACTTTGATCGGCCAGTCCAACCCTGGTGTGTCTTGTCATTGAGTGTCCCAAAAGTAGCATAATGCCTTCAAAAATATTTCATACTTAGTATTATATATATTTTTTCAGATAGCCTTTAAGAACGCCTTCGACAAAAGAAGAACGTATTGAAATCCTTCTCATGGCTGGATCGGGAAGCTGTCGCAAGGTTGTGATGAACTTTAACAAGAAACACGGTGAACACATCACACACGACTGTTGCCAAACTTATTAACAAATTCAAAAAGACTGGAAGTGCTTGCAAACATAGTCCCCTATCTATGGAGACTTTTGGGACACCCTGTAGATTTTGGGGTGATCCAATTTTTGGAATGTAGTCAAAACTGCAGGAGCCAACTCATTATAAATTTTAAAAATTTTTAAATTTGTACATTTTACAGTGAAAGTATTTCTCTACAAAACAGTGTGAAACTGTTATCACCATTATGCCATGTTATGATTTATATTATATTTCCACCAAATTATAATACCATAGTTCACTCTCCCCTAAGCTCCCCCTCCAATTAGGATTTACCCTCCTGAGTAAACGTCATTGTGGTCAGGTAGTGTTCATTTATTCATTACCCCACACAGTTGCTGTGTCCCGAGTTGCCAACTATCCGTCCTAAATAGTATCTGAGATTAGAATTAGTATGTCCCAAATCGTAGTATGTTGAAATGAGTTTCCCAAAGGTACCCTGATGGTCGTCTGTTTCTGGTAGATTTTCGAGTGTGGATCTGTGGACACTTTTTCAGCTAATATTGCCCACAACTCCTTGCACGATGTATTTTAGAGAAGTGTAAATGAAATGTGGAAAAATAAATCAAGGGAATGGTAAATTACATTATATAGTATAAATTATATAAGGAATAATGAATGAAGAATAGCTGAAATGCAACAATCAGTTTGTTTACGATGACAGTGTGTGTAACTAGGCAACAACGTCCTCTATTAAGGGTAACTGTTTGAGCATGGGCAGTCCATGGGGACAGAGTTTAAGCCCCTGATGTCCATTGACCCTAGCACCACCCCTGTAGAAAATGTTCCCAATCTGATTTTGACACTCTCTCCATGTCAGATCCAAATAATTTGCAGTGAAAACCGTTGATCTGCTGAGATTTTGCATGTTTTGGGCTAGGGTTCTTGTCATTAGTCTATGTAGGTTGCGTAGATTAAATATTAGATACTATAATGTCAGTGTGATCTATAGTACCTTTATCTTAACTCATATCAGACCAAATTCCTTTTCAGAGAACACAGGCAAGGCCATAAGTATAATGTAGGCTTACACCACATGGACACAATGTCAAGCTGGAGTGGTGGAGTCTATTTTTAATTGTATGAAAGTCAGCTTAGTGTGAAACACTTATAGATAGATAGATAGACCACAGGAGATTAATGTATTTCAATGAATGCATTAACTGCATTGATGTTATTTCTTGTTTTTTAAACACAAAGAATTGTATTGGAAAATGAAGAACATTGTATGTGACAAACATTGGCAAATGTTCAGAGAAACAAAACGTATTAGACATAAAACAGATGAAATGCAACTAAATTATTACTGCCACTATATATATGCCACTATATAAGAATAAATTATACAATTATATTATGCTTGGTATACACACACTCAAAGGGTTCTTATTGTTTGAAAACATGGAGCAACACTTTTTGCTTCAACATCGCCAGAGTCCGGGTTCAAAACTGTCTGTGTGTTCTCTGAGTTTCATATGTTCTCCCTGTGTCTGCAAAAGGTTTCCTCCATGTTCTCCAGTCCTACCAAAAACATACAATATTTTGGCTATTTATTGCAGCCATAAAGCTTTTTTGTAGAGATCACATCCAGACTTTCTGATGTTTAAAAAGTTTTAAGTAGTTTTGTTTAAATTCAAAACTGGACAAGGACTTAATAGTAATTTTAAAAAGGCGAAAGTTAAGAGTTCTTAAATGCTTACATTTTTTCGATTTTTCAGTTCAGGTGTTTGACAGGGGCACACGTAGTACTAACGGCAGTATCCAGAGTTGACAACTTAAGTCCAAAAGTTACGCCAGTATTTACATGGGGAAAGTTACGCGAGAAAGTTAATTTGTTTACCCTTCCTAACTTTTTCTTGAACAGAAGACTACTGCCTTTAAACACATGTTGTGTTTGCTTTTAATCTCCTAATGAAGGAAATAGCTTTTTTTTTTCCTGTCCAATGTAGTATGATGTAACATAAGACCAATAGACTATTTAAAATGAACAATACAAATCCAAATCTACTTTTTACTTGTACTACTTTTTACATTTTAACTTTTTAACATAAAACAACCCTTTGAAAAAGTAAATTTATTTACATAATAATCAGAATATCAGTGCTATTACTCATAGCATTCTCGGTCCAATTTGCATTTTATATGTACTTTCACTTCTTCTCTCATGACCTGTTTACGATGCTTTATGTTTAAGCCTATTTAGAAGATTAAGATGACTGAGATGTGACATAAATGTGATTTAATTATTACATCTGCTTAAAATGTGATCAGACATAATTAATACATAATGACTCAAGAGCATTCATATATTGTTTAAATAATATTGCAGGTCTAGATTGTACAATTCAGCAGGATATTACATTTTATAGTATTTATTCAGTAGTGGGAAACTATGCTGTAGGGAAAATGAACTCTGTGTCATTCTGTCTATATTCATCTTTGACCCCTCTACATATTTTCTGTTTAATGCATTCATTCTGTACATTAGTCTGATATCTGTATATATATAACTCCTCCTCACGTTACATAATTGTAGATTTTGGACTGTTGGCACACTCGTGTATTCAAGTGTGCGTTTATTACACTACATCTAAACTATCAACATAAAACCAAGTGACATAGAGAACAGAAAATATATTAGCTATAAATTCTGTCAGCTGGTTCTTTCTAAAACTCTGATATAAAAATCTCGGTCTTTTCTCTACACTTTGTCCTGCTCTGTACCATGCTACCATCCGTGCCGCTGGTCATGAAGATATGAAAAATGTACAAGGAACCAATCTTATACATAGGCACCATAATCACAAAAAATAAAGCCCATGGTGGTGTCTTAAAATATATTTTTTTAACTTTAATGTTTAACACTTCAGTATTTCTCTCCACATAACCATGTGGTTGTATCACAAATTTATTTTATTAAAGTGTGGAACCAACGTTTTCTGTAATAAGTACCACTACCTGTGTATAATGATGCAGTGAACCACATGTGTTTCTATTGATATTTTTCAGATTTTATTTTTGCTATTATCTTTTTTTTTTTTTTTTTTTTTTTTTTTGGAGAGAGAGAGAGAGAGAGAGAGAGAGAGAGAGAGAGATTTGTGCATGTGTAGTTTTTATTAAGCATATTAACAATAAAGACTCAAGCAGGATTGTGAAAAAAGTGATAAAATACCTGTTTGATATAGTGGGACTTTGTATTTTAACCAATTATATTACCATATTTGGTAAACTATGAGTACAATGGGACTTTACCAAGAAAAGAAACCATCATTTGCAGCTGACAATCTGAAAGACTTCCTGTCTGTGATTGGTCACTTCTTGGATGAGCACTATAACAGAAAAGAAAAGAGTGGGATGTGACATCGCCTATTTGGAAAAAGTTCACACACGGTTGCTTAGTTAAATTCTGTCCAATATCCAGGATATACTAAAGTAAGGTCATTTGAATTGGAACTTCAAAAGCACAAGTATGTAGAAACCATTCAAAGCAACATCTTCAACCATCACACAAATATGGGGGGAAAAATAGCAAAATATTATGTAGGCAACACCAACACAAAGTCAAGAGACTGAAGAAACTGGCTATACCTAAACTCAAGTTCAACAGTCACACCAAATGATCTGAAGAGTCTGATTTATGTAAATGCGGTTTTTGTTTTTTTTTCTTTCATATAATGTTTACGAAACATTTTTTTTTGCAGATTGATGAGAAAAAAATAATTCAATCCATTTTAGAGAAACGCAGTAAACTATCTAAAGGAAACTTCACATTTGATGTAGAGTAGAATAGAATAGAATTTGTGTAGAATACGACAGCTACAATGGTAAATGCATACTCACTGTCAAGCACTGTTCGTGCAACATGTTGCTTTTCCAAAGTATTGCTGACTTCTTCCATCAGCCAGGGAAGGAATCCAGTCTCTATATCTGTTGTATTGAAAATTAGTATATATATCACATTAAAGGAAACACAGAGATGGCAAATGAGATGCATGAGGCATGAGATGGCAGCACTGGCACAATATTTTTGTATTGTATTTTTATTTATTAGAATTGTAAAAAAAAAAAAAAAAAAAAATATATATATATATATATATATATATATATATGTGAGAATGAACACATTATTAAAAGGTGTGGTTTGGTGATAGCCAATCGAATGAACGTCTGTCAATCCCTGGAAGACCAAGTGTGCATCTTGGCACAGCATGGTTAGAGTTCATTAACAGATGGTAAATTGGTAGAAATAACGGTCTGGCTGACATAACTTGTCAGAAAACAAATGTCTTTTATGTCTTCTCTGACACATTAATTTTATGCTGATATTTTATTTTACATATTTATGGGTAACCAGTTTTGTCTCCTTGTGCGCATTTATGGGCGTTCAGTCAAATGTGTAAGCACCCTAGGACATAGTGTTCATATTGACTTATTCCTCATCTCTATTATGGCACTATATTTGGACATATTAACTATCTGATTCACATTTGGTAGCCACATTTATGTTGTTTGTTTAATTTGTTATGGATTAAATCATTTATATCTACTTATAGGTTTGGTGAAGTAGCATACTTATATTGTACTAGGCTGACATTAATAAATATGTTATGTTAGACTGCAGATTTATTCTCATGAACTTTGCTGTAAAGATAGGCAATATGTCACTTTAAGATACTGTATGATTTATTTGTTAATATTTATTTGTTGAGAAATTGACAGACAGAGAACAAAGTGTTAGGTTCACATCTGGTCTATCTCTGCTGACTGATCTGAAGGCAAGAGGTTTTATATATTGGGTACAAAACAAAGCATTTCGTTGCAGATGCTGATTCATCTCAGATTTAGTACAGTTTTACTTAAAACACTTTTAATACTTGTATTATAGTAAACTAGAAACACACCTCTCTGCACTGGGTCATAGAAATATCCATGGTCTCTCAGATTTGCATAGACTGAGGGAAGCAGGTCAGCAAGATAATGTTGAGTGAATGTTCTAGCAGCGATTTTCTCCGCTGTTTCTCTTTCCTTCTTCAAGACCGACCTTTGCTGCTTAATCCTCCTGTCCTGCATTTGTAATACAGGTCATCTGTCATATCAACCTTGTTTTGAACAACATACAGTATGCCTATCTATCTATCTAAACACGCTGAAAATTGGCCAGATATACTAGATAAATTAATTTATGTAAATTCAGATTCTTAATTATTATCTATCTAGAAGATCTACTGAAGATCGACCATATCATTTCTAGGAACAGGAAATGGGCAAAATGAGAATTCTAGCTGAACATGATGCAGTTGATTATACCTTCTCCTCACGGTGGCGTCTCTCCTGCTCCTCCAGTCGTTGAACTTCCACCAATTCAGCATTACGCAACTCCTGGAAAGCACACTGTTGAGCCCTCAACCCAGCCAGTTCTTCCTCCTCCAGTACTTCTAGCAAAGCCTGCTCCATGATCTTTCCCACCAACACCTGCAACACTGGCTGCACTTCCAGATCAAAGTCAAACAGCTGTAACCAGAAAAGACACAAACTGTATTAGACTAACTCTTATTACGTTGAATTCATTGTGAATCACTGTAAAAAATGGCCTTAAAATGGTCCACAATTGGATTGATATTCCCACAACTTGAATTCAAATGCCTACATGTTGCAGGGACACTTGTAATGACTGTATTTTGTTTAATTTTGTTATGTAATTGTATCTATTGTGTATCTATCTGAGAAACCACAAAATGCAAAGTTGTCTGTCCTGAAGACTTCCCTGTGGTGGACAAATGACTAGGAACAGCTTTTCCTAGGGTAAAGGAGAATTCAAACCATTCGCATTTCTGAAGCATTTCTGCAAGTTACCCTGCACTTTTTATGCTTAATCTCCATTTGTTTTTCACTCATGTTACACTCAAAGCCTTGTCCAGTATTAGTGATAAGTGTCACACGTAGACATAGGCAACTAAGAATGTATTAATTATAATGTTAATTGTTCCATGTGTATATATAGTTTATATACACAGTGATGCTTGAAAGTTTGTGATTCCTTTAAAATTTTCTATTTCTCTGCATAAATATAACCTAAAAAATAATAAGATTTTCTCAAGAATATCATCAGAAGAATAAAGTTAATGTTTTGGAATGGCCAAGTCAAAGTCCTGACCTTAGTCCAATAGAAATGTTGTGGAAGGACCTAAAGCAAGCAGTTCATGTGAGGAAACCCACCAACATCCCAGAGCTGAAGCTGTTCTGTACTGAGGAAAGGTCTAAAATTCCTCCAAGCCGATGTGCAGGACTGATCAACAGTTACCGGAAATGTTTAGTTGCAGTTGTTGTTGCACAAGGGGATCACACCAGATACCGAAACAAAGGTTCACATACTTTTGCCACTCACAGATATGTAATATTGGATCATTTTCCTCAATAAATAAATGGCCAAGTATAATATTTTTGTCTCATTTGTTTAATTGGGTTCTCTTTATCTACTTTTAGGAAAATCTGATGATTGTTTAAGTCATATTTATGCAGAAATATAGAAAATACTAAAGGGTTCACAAATTTCAAGCACCACTGTAACATTATATATGCTGTCTTATTCAGAATTTAAGGTCAGCTTGACTATCATATCATGACAGCATGTTCTGCTATTTTATCCACATCCACCCCCTCATAATCAGACCCTGGTAATGAGTCTTCGTAGATAACAGCTTTTAATTCTCTTCTAAGAAGGAATGTGGCGATACACAAACCTGTTTAAAAGTGGCCATAACTATTAAGCAGAAAACCATAAACCATGTTGATAAATAATTAATAAGTTATCTATACCTCTCCTTCTTCTATCTGTGTCGCTGCATCTTTGCCAGATTTGGCAGGGATGAAGAGAGGTGTGGCTGGCTTGTCCAGAAATGCATCTGTCTGGCATTCCACACTGGTATCCTCAATATGATCACTCAGCTCCTCCAAGTATAATTCTAGGATACAAAACAGACTTAGCCTTGTGCATGGATTAGCATATGCTTATTGAAAAACACCTGATCTAAGAAACTGGTCTGATCCCTGAGAATGCTAACCTACAGTTTATGCCTAGTGACTGACAAATGTGGCTGGAACTTAGTAATGTCATAATATCAAACTTAATATATTTTCGATATGCAGCTAGTCTTCTCTATAGTTTCAAAATACTGCCCAGAGGCATGACTTTCTTCTGTTGTATTGTTGTATAAGCAGCCTAAAATGAGACATTTTTTATGACAGCTTCTAGAATTATCTTCAGAAATGTTGCTTTATTTCAGAATTTTTCTACATTTTGACCAACATACCTTAAAGGTTCAACTCTGACCCCATGTGACACCATGTCCGCTCAACAAATCAAATTTTTCTGACTTCTGACCAAGACATATTAAAGGTTTATTTTGTTCAGCCCTAACTCCATGCAATCCCACATATGCTCTATAAACCATGGAGGGTAATCTGGATCAGCTAAATATTGGAGAATATAGGAAAAGGCTGGCTGATCATTTAATCCAGTGGTCGGGAACCTATGGCTCGCGAGCCACATGTGGCCCTTTGACAAAAATCATGTGGCTCGCCAGGTGTCTCACCCTTCACCAACATATCACTGTTAAAAACATCACCAGAGGTCAGTTTCCTGCAGAAAATGCAGTCAGTTACAATTCTTTTTTTGTACAGCCTACCGAAGTGAGAGAAAAGTCAGTTTACAGTAATATATTTCAAGTTGTTCCGGCCAGTGCACATATGCAGTGCTGTGTGCAAGTGTCACGACACCAATCAACGGCAACCCACTCGCGTATCTATGGTACCTTCTTGCGCTCAGATTCAAGCAGCTTTTACTGAAAGCTCTGGTGCTCTGCTGTGTCTGGTTTTCACATGAAAGTATTGCCTCGTTTAAAAACTCAACTGTTAAGAGACATTTTGCTTTTGCAGTAAAGTACCCGGTGGGCGAAAGCCGAAGGAAGGCGTGGAGCTCCAATGGGCAACTGAGAACCGGAATACTGCCATGGTTGGCAATGGTTGACAATTTGCTGGCTCATTGGAGATTAGATTGGATATGTAAAGTCATGCATGTTGAGCATGGCAACTGAACAAGGAGAAAATCATTCAGAAAATAAAAGACATGCTCCTGTCAGCCCGAACAGTGCGTGACCGGGCTGTCAAAATGGCACGTGAGATAGAGAGGGAAAAGTGCACGGACTTCGGCAGATTTTATTTTCTCTTGTGCTGGATGAGTCTGTACACGCATGCACACATGCGCACACACACAGAGAGAGAGAGAGAGAGAGAGAGAGAGAGAGAGAGAGAGAGAGAGAGAGAGAGAGAGAGAACACAAAAAGAAAAGTGTCTAAAACACTGGATAGAAGCAACAGCTCAAAAAAGTAAAGTACAAAGTAAGTAAGAATGTTATCTGTCCCTAAACAGAAAATATAAATTGGCAGAATACCTGAGCACAGTGACCAACCCTAAACTATGAAAAGTCCTGCCCATGTACAGACTCAGTGAATACAACCTGGCCATAGAGACGGGCAGACACAGACAGACCTGGCTACCAAAAGAAGACAGGCTGTGCCCCCACTACACACAAAATGAAGAGGAAACAGAACTTCACTTTTTAAAAACATGCCCTGATTATACACAAATTAGGGAAACATTCACAACCCATGAAAAAGACTTCAATCTGATGCCAAATAAGAACAAACCCCCACACCTGCTAGGAGAAACCTCAGCAAGCTCAAACCTGGCTGCCAGGTTTGTGAAGTCCTGTCACAACTAAAGAATAATCAGTGGAACAGGACCACGAACCACACAGTAACACCAACACTGTAAACATGTACAAAATGCTCAGACAAATCATTGTGTATTTTCTTCTTCTTTCACTGCTATTATTTTATCAAACTTTTTTTAAAATTGCGTGTGAATGTGTGTAAATGTGTATGTCTGTAATTTAATGTTACCAGTGCTTTGGCAATGTAAAGCCTTTTACCATAAAGCTACTTGAATCTTGAATAGGTTTTATGCTGCTCAGGTGGAAACTCAAAGTGAAAGAGCTGCAAATATTGTTTGTTGCATATTTGTTTGATTTTGAGTTGTCTATGGACCTAAATAAAGTTATTGTTATTGAAATGTTATCTTGGTTCTTGGCTCTTTCTAAGAAAAATGGATTACCCAAAAAGGAAAAAATGGCTCTTTGGTGAAAAAAAGGTTCCTGACCCCTGATTTAATCGAACACCTGAGAAGCTAACTCCAATTCCAGAGTAGATTCAAAATAGACACGATATATTCTGTAAAGCACTTGGTCCAGATTATTCTGCCATATTTGCTGGCTTGAATTCTTTGAATGACGAAGTCTACATTCACACCGTACATTACCACTGAACAGGAGCCAATAGAGTTTGTTAATCTAACAAGATTTTCACTGCCATGATCCATGGTATTAAGATGGTATTGCTGCAAGTGTGTACTGTTTAGTTTACTGACCTACACTGCAATAAATGAATGTTGTAATGTGTAGTATTTCTCTCTAGATGTCACATGCAGTCCAAGTGGCAGAAATAAAACCAAAAAAGACACTGTTTACACTTTGGCTAGTGTAAAAGTTTCCATCAACTTCATACAATAAAACTGCTTTTCCTAATGCTGTCAATTCCTGAATAAGACTGATACTGAAAAAGATCGGGACAATTCTGTTCAGACTTTCCTATATATCGTAAAAACGTCCCTGAATTTACTCTCGCTACCTGATGCAAGTGACAAGAATATAATGAACAGAATCTATAGATGAAAAACTGCAGTGCACGCTACAATAAAACTACATCCTTCAGACAATGGCTCCCAGTCACGTTAAATTACAAAACACTGCCTTTTTTAGCGTTCTGTCATTTCCATTCAAATAAAGGCTTCATATTATTATTTGCATCTCAAATTATACTTTTGTCCATGTCCAACGCCCTAGGGGCAAACCTACAAGGCTGCCAAATTTAAACTCCAAGTATGTCTTGTGAAGTACAGTATGTGTCGTTCCTAATTGGATGCACAATACATGCATGTCTGACATAAGCATATTATGTTTTACAGAAGAATAAAATCTCATGGAATCAATGGCAGAGAGGGCTGATGGTGAACCAGAAGTTTCCATTGCTGCTTACAATGCCAAACAGAGAATGAAGAGTACAGTGATAAAGCATCCAAAATATAAAGCAGCTTTAACATGCTATCACTGTGTAACATTGACATATTTTGCTTAAAATTAATGTTTACAAGCAGAAAACGATTGGAAAAGTTTCTAAAATGATTCATGAATAGCTACCAGTCTGAACATCTACGTGCTTTCTCTCCTCAAGTGTGCCTGGACTTCTTCTCTGAAACTTGTCTTTTGCCGCCTTTCTTACTGTGGCTCGTCGCATTGCTTCTTCCTGCCGTTGGATCTCGACTGGGTCAGGCTGAGATGTCTGTTAACCACATACAGCCCAATACATTATAGTAAGTACCATGTTAACTGCTGTCATCTGACTGGAAACTACAGAAGCACATTGCTACCATGCAAGAAAAAAAAAATCCCCATCAGCATCTCATTATTATGAGAAACATCTTGTTACTACAAGAAAACATCTTTATTTGTCTATATTTATCTTTATTAGAAAATATGTCATTATTATGAGATAAATATGATATAAAAAACAAAATAAATAAAGGAGGTATTCCAAAATCCCAGCATTCACACAGATGCAAAAATTGGGCAGACACCTTTTTTGTTGATTATGACTGTTAAGGCCACATATGTAATAAAGTACAGCCTGCATTAAGAGTGATTCCTGTGTCTCAGCTCAACTTCACAAGGGTCCAAAGTTTTTTAATAAAAGCCAGACAACATTTTACAGAACAACATACCCAGACTGAAGTCATTTAACCCTTTCTCGCAGTACACTGGCGTCCCATTCTGCCAGCGGACAATTTCGATCAGTATAAACAAATGAATTCATTTATCGCCGCGAGTCTATTATAAGATTTTTCAGGACACTGTTGGGTTTCTGTGTGTAGAGTATCATGATTCTGGGTTTAGCTCCTTGTGAGTAGGGCGATGGGAAATGGGGAGGGGTGTGAGCCCCCTGCTGGGCAAACAATTCACACCTCTCCACAATAACATTAGTACAGAGATGAAGCAGACAGCACAACTGAAGCTTTTTTGATAGTAAAACACCATATACAACTTACACAATAAAATTATAACATTTAAACCTAGTAGGCTATGGAAAAAAAGAAATACTTATGAAAAATTGCAAATTTCTGCAAAAAAAAAAAAAAGCCCTGGGTGTCTACTTTCATATTAGCCATTAACCATTACTGTGGAGTGTAACATCCCAAATAAATTCAACGCTGAGCATTGGCACCACAAAACAGGCGCAAATTCCATATTTTGGCCTCTGGTAATTTGTAACAATTGTGTTCCCAATGAAGTCAAAAATCAATGTGTAAGAGGCCTGAACAATGTGTTGCATCTGTATAAACACTGGGATTTGAGAATCTGTATTCATAATGTGTGTAATATTGTCAATACCGTCTACACTGCTCAGTGACATTAAAATCTCATTGTGGTTTAAGCCAAGAATGAAGTTGGTAACCATGTAGGCTACATTATAAAAGCCAGATCAATTATGTTGACACAAATCGTGACACAAATCGTGCAGGCTTTTTAAAATTAGTGTCCATCACTTTCAAGACAAACTTTATAACTCACTGGAAATGTATGGGTATTTGAAAGATGTATGATGTTGACTACAAAAACTGAATATTCAGTTCAATTTCACATGAGATGAGGTGTGGACTGTTTTCACTAGGGTACCCTTCCATCTCAGTTCACTTTGGCTTTTGCTTTGGGATTTGCTTTGTGTAACTTCAAATGCCTAACAAAATTTGAAGTTGTTGCTTTTGCGTCTGATATTCTTGAACCACAGGTTTGACATGTTTCAGCCCTTTTGTTGTTGCAAAACAACACAATCTTTGTAGGCGAAGGCTATTATCTTTGTGAGCATGGCTACTGCAAAGTACCTCTGTTGTCTGGGAATGAGCGCTCTTTCAACTTTGTCATTGTCTAGTGCAAGTTGATTGGCTGTCTGACTGGCTGGCTGAATGTTGACCTCGGAAATGAAAACTGAAGCTGATTGGCTGAAAACAGTTGATTTTTTTTTTAATCTTTGGTTTTAATAATGTACTGTATCAAGTCGTTCCAAATCAAAGGGCTTGAGTCTGGGTGAAGTCACAATCAAAGTCTTCTTGGATTATGTCAAGTCGAGTCAAAAGTCAGCAGATTTGTGACCCAAGCCGAAAAGTCAGCAAATTTGTGAGTCCAATCCAAGTCCAAGTTATGTGACCCAAATTCAAGTCAAGTCAATGTCATGTTTCCAAAATCTAAGTCATGTGACCCAAATCTAAGTCGAGTCCATGGCATGTGACCCAAATCCAAGTCATGTGACCCAAATCCAAGTCAAGTCCAAGTCATGTGAACCAAATCCAAGTCATGTGACCCAAATCCAAGTCAAGTCCAAGTCATGTGACCCAAATCCAAGTCATGTGACCCAAATCCAAGGCAAGTCCAAGTCATGTGACCCAAATCCAAGTCATGTGACCCAAATCCAACTCAAGTCCATGTCATGTGACCCATATCCAAGTCATAATGACCCAAATCCATGTCATGTGACCCAAGTCCAAGCCGAGTCATGTGACTCGAGTCCACAACACTGAGTAAGGAGATGCTTTTCTCATGATAAGGAGTTGCTGATGACGATTTAATTTTCTTGCATGGCAGTAATGTGGTTCCATACTAAACATTTCTTGCACTTGTGCTGTGTACGCTTGCTGTATGTATAAATACTCACGACTGGCAGGATGTGTTGTGCATAGGTATTTCCTCTAACGACACGTCGATCATACATAATGTTTCCATAGGCTGGTCGTCCTTCGTTTCTTTATCACGTGAAAAATAAGCGATAGCCATGAGTTTAAACAAACATAAATCAGTTAGACAATATGCTCTATCACTTAGATATGTGCATTCGGAGGCAGTTCGCGCTATACAGCTCTATACATATGCGCCAGATGACATAAACAAACACTTAGTACATGTAGCTAGATAACTCAGATGGGCTTACTCCATCATCCCAGAATCCGTGTATCTGAGGCGGTTGGGAACGACATGTGGACGACTGGAAAATGTGTAAGATCCATTCGGAGGACCTCTTTTAGGCTGTAATACCGAAGTCATTCTAATAAAATAAAATGATACTGTATTAGATGGTGAAAATAGGAAGATAAACCCGAGAAGCCGCCGCGTGCTAAGACGTGAGTAACGTCTGTTACTGTTTAAGAAAGTTGCCCTAGCAACAGTAACTAAGTATGACGTTTCCGCGTGTTCATGTCTCGCGCTATTTTTAAAGAGATTACTTATTTAACCCGGTGAAAATGAATTACTCTTTCCATCTCAAAGATATAATCTAATATTATAATAATAATAATGTCAATCAGCGCCTAGTATATGTTACTATTTTTATTATTTATATGCTACATTTTTGTTAATAAATAAAAGGTTTAAAATTGCAAACCAGTTTTACCCTTATTTTTTATGTTTACATTCCAATCCTCCAATCCATTAGTCTTACTTAAACATAAATAAATAAATAAATAAATAGGCGTAATGTTTTTTTAAACTGTTTAAATTAAATTAACTGTTAAAATTTTTTGTACTACTTTAGTACTGCACTAATTCTTTAACTGTATACATATATGTATATGTATATATATATAGGCGTAAATCGCGGGGGGGTCAAGACTGAGGGCTAAAAATATCATTAAAAATCACGCTGAGTATTGTAAATAATATAAAGATATATATTTAAAATAATTGTGTAAGTAGTAAAACAATACAAACTCAAACGGGGCCCAAAAAAAATGCGTTTTAAGTTTAGAAACATTTTGAGTTCCCCCTCCCTTGCGTCACAGTGGTTTGGTCCACCGCGCATCTCAACTACACACATGTTCGGTGGGAGACAACAAAGCTCTTCAGACAGTAGTTGTGAAACTCAAGTATGTGGGCTGTCAAGGCTATATTATTCATTTTAAACATCGGATGAAGTGATTATTTTCTCTTAATACAGATTATGCAGAGTAATTAGTCATGACAAAAAAAATGATGATAACCAATGTATTATTTTTTGTAGTCCGCTATGTTAGCGATTATAACGTAAGCTTGTTTGGTAGCTTGTTTAATAGTAAGCTTGTTGGATAGTAAGTCACCCACTACAGCTAACACGGTGATAAGCCTATGTGTGAACTGATATTAGTCTCAGATTGTAGATCTACAGTTGTGTTGGGTTTTGCTCAATATGATGTTGAGTGACAGATCAGTGGCTTTTGCTGCAGTTGAATATAAGGTTAGTAAGAGACGTCCTCTGTCCCAGACCAAACCTAAAATACTATGTGGAGGACGCAAGATAATTTAATAATTATAATATGAGCGCGTGGTGAACCTAACTCATATTTAAACAACTATCGCTTCGTGTTGTTGGCCAGATAAAATGACAGAGAAAAGAAAGTAAGTACAAATCATATTTGTACTTACACATCCTCATATCAAGGCAATTTAGCTTTAATTAAGGCAAAACATATTTATAAGAATGGGTGCTTATGGAAATACTAACTTCACGGTGTCACAGGCAAAGGAGACAGAAAGTAAAAAAGTAGTTTTGTTTAGTTCCTGTCCCGTCATGTAAGTTAAGTTAAAATTTCATTGCATTTTGGTGACTTGGCTGTAAACAACTTCAAAAATATTGCAATAAATAAATAGTTTTGAAGAAGAATATTTTGGTCAATTTAGTCAGCTTTCTCATTGAACCAGAGAGAAACTTTGAGAAGAAGGATAATGGCACGGTCTCCATGCTACACTAATAATAGTAGTAAGGCTTTCCTCTGTGTACACGTATACTTACAAGTACAATTTAATATATATTTTTTTAATTTTATGTTTATTGTCCCCCCCCAACTGTTAGATGAAATTTACGCCCCTGTTTATAGTTTATATATATATATATATATATATATATATATATATATATATATATATATATATATATATATATATATATATTCAGTGTGATTTGGGTCATAACCTTGGTTTGTAACGTTAACCTTAGATATTAGTTAAACGCGTGCAAGTACTGATCACGTGACTAGTAGCTCCGCGCTGATTGGCTGTGGAAATTGTTCAGACAAACTGTTTAGTGTTCCTCTATATGTATGTATGTACCACTGTGAAAGGTTTCATTTGTGCACCTGAAGACAAAGCAGGTACGTAGCTGAGTTGTAGTGAAATAAATGCTAAATTACTTTTATATTTATAAAGCATTCGATCGACTGCTGTTGAGAAACAGATCTCGTGATATTATTTTAATCAGCACTACATGATCCTATACGTGACTAAAGACAGATACAGAAAAACCGGATGTTTATATAATGATCAGTTGTTGTTGTAGTCATTTGTCACTGTAACTCTGCGAGTGTGTGCAGCTATGAGTCTTTTACCATGACAGAAGTGTGGAAAACTTCACAGTGCAGCCTCCATATATAGATTGTATACTGTTAAGACCGCATGCAGTTACACTTGTAGCCAAATCCATATCCTGTAGGGTATTTCACGTTAATATTTAAAACAAATTATTTAAAAATTTTGTTTCCAGTGTTGTACAATAATCGCGATTGTATTTGGAGGGCGTGCTGTTGTTTGGTGCCATGATAGAAAGATGCATTTATACTGGTTCAGCATGAGGTTGGAATGCGTCATGGGTGTATTTCTTCACCCCTTGGTTTTGGGTGGATAATCTCAATCCATATAATCCTCATACTCAAGATGCATGAACCAGGGTTCAAGTGTAAAACGCTATGACTTTTCCTGAAAGTGCTCTCTGTAGTTTATAACGACTTCACATGAATTACTAGGCATTGTACTGCGCCCTGCAATAATTACATCTAGATAATTCCCTGTACATGGGCCTCTAACTGCTGGGCGTCTAACTCTTTGGCCTACTTTTAAGAGTACCCCATGATCTCCAGTTTAGAACATGTGTTTCTGAATGTTCCTTTAGTAATGTTGAATATAACTACGAGCTTAATTACTGAAAGTAAAACTATAGTCATATATTAAACAAGTGCAGCACAGAACAAACATTTTAAATGAAATATACCTACAGGATAAACAACAGCTTCTGAAAATAAGTTTACATTTGACATCTAGCCAAGTTACATGGTCCCTCCAGCACTGGTTTGAACTGTACCTTTTGGATTTTTTTTTTTTTTAAGCAAGGTTTGAGAGTTCATATCTGTTGAGCTTTGAGCCCTGTATTTTTTTTTTTTTTTTTTTTACTCATTAACTTGTTATAATAAAGTTCAGGCACTTATCATTCAGACAAACATGAAGCTCAGACCTGCAAAACAAAGAAACAAATAAGAATTTGCCCCGTGACAATTTGCCAGTAATGAACTAAACATTTACAATTTCATAAGCATTCAGTGATTATGCCTGTCACAGTGACCACATATTGTCCTAACTGTAATTTGTGTTGACTGCGATCAACTGGTTTGATTTCACAATCATAAAATATGTAGTCAAGCAGAACACTTTGGCCAGTACAAACTTCCTTATCTTTAAGTTCAACAACATGATGAAATTTCAGTCCTGCTATGTCAATATATTTCAGTCACTAGTCTCAGTCAAATGCTTTAAACGTTAAACAATTGGAATTGTATTTTATCAGGTGACAGTTATATTTAGTTGTAACTTAACCACAGTTGATTAAACTTGTAGATGTAAACTCTGCTCTTTACTATTCATTAATTTGGGTACATACATTTTGATGTAGCATATTATTGTTTCGTAACCTCTGTGTAGATTTCAGTAATACCCAGGTTCGTATTTGTGTATTCATTATTATTTGTGTTTTGTTTTTAATTTGAATTTTTACAGTCAAAAATGCAGAGAGAAATTTAATTAACACACCTGTATCTGTTTCATGTTCATAATTGGCTGTATACGTGAGGACAAATTCAACAGCAAAGACTGATTAAAATTCAGAATTGGATGTAAGCCAAAATTTCATAATCATGACAGACTTATTTGTGATAAGTCACATACAAATCTTGTAAACACAATAAGCTGTTTGAGGATCTGTAGGACAATGCTGGGTGGTAGCGATGAGTTGCACACAGTGTTATGTAACTGTATCGGGATGTTACGTGATCACTGATGACACATCCCTGTTAACTGCTCCGTTCTGTGCAGCCATGTGGATGTACGTACTGGCTTTGGTGGTCCTGTACTATGTGGTGCGCTGGTTCCGTGAGCTGGAGAGGGTTCCAGAAAGAGGGAGTAAGTACGTGTACATCACTGGCTGCGACTCCGGCTTCGGGAGCCTTCTAGCACGCCATCTGGACAAGTGCGGATTCTGTGTGGTGGCAGCATGTTTTACAGAGAAGGGTGAAGAGGAGCTGAAAAAATCCTGCTCAAGCAGAATGTCAACAGTCCATCTGGATGTCAGAAAGCAGGAAAGCATTGACAAGGCTGCAGCCTTTATAAAGGAGCTAGTGGGGCAGAAAGGTGGGGAAACAACACAAAACCTTTGGAGAAGTTAACATGGCATAAAACATGTTTTTTTTTTTTTTTATTGTGCTCTAAGTGATATATACTGTATATTCCAGTTTTCCAGTAAGACCTAGATTTTCTTCTCAGTTCACTTATACCTATTTCTCACATAGATTTTCTAGAGCATTTAACTTGAACCAATTTACTGATGTTTAGCCAAATGTTAAAAAGCTTTTGGCAAGCAGTGTACACTCAACATCCACTTTAATAGGAACACCTGTTCACCCCATTCTGAAGTTTGATGTGAACATTAACTGAAGCTCTTGGCCTGTATCTGCATGATTTTATGCACTGTGCTGCTGCCATATTATTGGCTGATTGGATAACTGCATAAATGAGCAGGTGTACAAGTGTTCCTATTAAAGTGGACAGTGAGTGTATATACAGATGGGTGACAAATTACAGAAAAATTGATGTCTCTGTTTTGCTGTGGGGACTTTTTGTTGCCATGGTTTTGGTCCAATAGAATGAAACATTTCTATCCTTATGGGAGTGCTCTCTTCCAGCATGACAATGTCAGTGAATGATATTGACGTTGAGTTTGAAAATAATATAAAGTATATGTCATAGCCCTCACAGTCACCAGATCAAAAACCAATTGAATACCTATAGGGGATTATCAGAATGGTGTTCATCCTTCCAGTACATTTCCAGAGACTTATGGAATCACTGCCAAGGCACACTGTGCACCTTGTGTTGTCCAGACAGACACATTACTAAGACATTTTATGTTAATCTTTTTCCCTTTAATTTGTCACCCATCCATCTATCCATCTATCCATCCATCTATCTATCTATCTATCTATCTATCTCTCTCTCTCTCTCTCTCTCTCTCTCTCTATATATATATATATATATATATATATATATATATATATATATATATATACACACAGTATCTCACAAAAGTGAGTACACCCCTCACATTTTTGTAAATATTTTATTATATCTTTTCATGGGACAACACTGACAAAATGACACTTTGCTACAATGTAATGTAGTGAGTGTACAGCTTGTATAACAGTGTAAATTTGCTGTCCCCTCAAAATAACTCAACACACAGCCATTAATGTCTAAACCGCTGGCAACAAAGCTGTAGAGTACAGCTCTATACATGTGAGTGGACAGCTTATACAAGCTGTACACTCACTACATTACATTGTAGCAAAGTGTCATTTCGTCAGTGTTGTCCCATGAAAAGATGTAATAAAATATTTACAAAAATGTTAGGGGTGTACTCACTTTTGTGAGATACTGTGTACATACATACATACATACATATATATATATATATATATATATATATAGATAGATAGATAGATATAGATATAAAATAAATATAAAAATACAAACACTTGTTTTGGACCAGCTGACAGTGATGTTACTTGCTAATGAAAGATTTTAAACTGTCCTGCAACACATTTGTCATCGGGTGACAAATGGTCTGTAGATGTGTTGTGAACACAAAAAGAAATGAAGGAAATGAGAGATGTTATTGTGAGTGTGCAAAACTTCCACAAATGTGCTAAAACTTTCCCGTGTTTGGCAGGTCTATGGGCCGTGGTCAATAACGCAGGGGTCTCTGTTCCGTCGGCTCCCTGTGACTGGTTGACCCTGGAAGACTACAAGTCCATGCTGACTGTCAACCTGGACGGAGTCATCGGTGTGACCCTGAGTGTCATTCCTCTCATTAAGAAAGCCAGGGGACGTGTGGTTAACGTGGCCAGTGTGTTTGGCAGGATCAGTCCAGTTGGAGGACCCTATTGTGTGTCCAAATATGGTGTGGAGTCATTTAATGACAGCCTCAGGTAGTGACAGTGTGACATTGGTATTTTTCTCAGCCTTTTCAAGTATATGAAAAATAGTTCTTGTTGCAACAAACTTTGAATAACTTTATTATAAAGAGATACTGTGACCTCTTTCCTAAAGCAAATACTTTTTCTGTTATTCAGGATATGTATGCACCCATTCGGAGTGAAAGTCCTGTGTATTGAGCCAGGTTTCTTTAAGACCACTGTGACGGACACTGATGTGCTACTCAGAAATATTAAAATGCTTTGGGAAAGATTGCCAAAGGAGACAAAAGATGACTATGGAGGCAATTACCTAAGCAAAGGTATATTTGGATATGACAAGTTCTGTATTCAATACGATGGATATAAAAAAGTCTACACACCCCTGTTAAGTTTTTGTGATGTAAAAAAAATTAAATCGTCGGAATTTTTATCACCGTCGATGTGAAATTACAATGTATAAAAATTAAGGGAAAACAATCAAACATTTTTAGGAAAAAAAAGAAAAATAGTAAACTTACAATAAGCTATTTGCATAAGTGTGCACACCCCTAAACTAATACTTTTGTTGAAGCACCTTTTGCTATAATTACACCACTCAGTCTTTTTGGGTAAGGGTCTATCAGTGTGGCACATCTTGACTAGGCAATATTATATCTTTCTTGCAAAAACATTTCAGATCCATCAAATTGTAAGGGCATCTCCTGTGCACAGCCTGCTTCAGGTCACCCCAGAGATCCACAGTTGGATTCAGGGCTGGGCTCTGGCTAGGTCATTCTAAAAAAAAAACATTGATCTTCTTTTGGTTAAGTCATTCTTTTTTTATTTGGATGTATGCTTTGGGTCATTGTCATGCTGAAATGTGAAATTCCTTTTCATCTTCAGCTTATTAGCAGACACCTGAATGTTTTGCACTAAAAACGGCTGGGATTTGTAGCTATTCACAATTTCCTCCACCTGGGTAAAAATAGTGGGGCAGTGGTAGCTCAGTGGTTGAGACGTTGGACTACTGATCAGAAGGTTGTGAATTCAAATCCCAGCACTGCCAAGCTGCCACTGTGGGCTCTTGAGTAAGGCCCTTAACCCTCAACTGCTCAGTTGTAAACATGACCTAAAATGTAAGTCGCTCTGGATAAGGGCATCTGCCAAATGCCATAAATGTAAAAACCTCAGTTCTGGCTGAAGAAAAGCAGCCCTGATGCTGCCAGCACCATGCTTCACCGTGGGTATGGTGGTCTTTGAGTGATGTGCTTTGTTTTTTTTTTTGCACCAAACATACCTTTTGGAATTATTATACCTTTTGGAATTGGTCTCATCAAACCATAACACATTTTGCCACATGGTTTGTGGTGGTTTATTTGGGCTTGGATTTTTTTTTTTTTTTTAAAGAAAGGGTTTCCATCTACACCATAGCCCAGACATGTGAAGAATATGAGAGATTGTTGTCACATGCAGAGGGTAATCAGTACTTGTCAGATTCCTGCAGCTCCTTTAATGTTGCTGTTGATCTGTTGGCAGCCTCCCTGGTAAATTGTTTTGGGTTTTTTTTGTACATTTTGGAGGGACATCCTGATCTTGGTAATGTCACTATGGTGCTCCATTGTCTTCACTTGTTGATGATGGCCTTTACGGTGTTCCATGGTGCATCTAATGATTTGGAAATTCTTTTATACCCTTCTCCTGATCGATACCTTTCAACAAGCAAGATATATGCGTGCTTTGTAAGCTCTTTGCAGACCATGGCTTCAGCAGTCAGATGAAACCAAGAAGATGTGAAGAAAATCCTACAGAAACAGCTGGTCTTTATTTGGGGTTAATCAGAATAATTTCATTGATGATAGCTGTAAGATAATCACTTTTGAACATGAGATTGAATGTGATTGGTTCATTCTGAACACAGCCACATCCCCAATTATAAAAGGGTGTGCACACTTATGCAAACAGGTTGTTGTAAGTTTTATTTTTCCTATTTTTCCCTAAAATGTTTGTTTTTCACTTAATTTTTATACGTTATAATTTCACATTGAGGATGGAAAAAGTTCTGACATGATTTGTTTTGGTTTCTTTTTTTTTTTTTTTTTACATCACAAAAACCTGCCATTTTAGCAGGGGTGTGTAGACTTTTGATATCCTCTGTTGCTAGGAGACCATTTTACACCATGTGTAATTAAACATTGATGTTTCTACTTTAACTGTATGTTTTGTCTTCCTGTGCTGTCCAGTGGAAACAATGATGAACGAGAAGTTCAGCAAGATGTCAGACGGTGACTTGATGAAGGTTGTGAGCTGTATGGAGCATGCCGTCTCAGCTGTGCGCCCTCGCATCCGTTACTCCCCTGGGTGGGATGCGAAATTTTTCTGGCTGCCACTTTCTTATACCCCAACCTGTATTTCTGACTACTTGCTACTTAAAGACTCCATCAAACCTGCCAAAATGGTGGATTAGACTGATGCAGTGAACTACAGTAAAGTCCAGTTGAAAACAAAATTCCTTCTTCCTATTGTGTTTTCATTTGATATGTCGATATGTTTGTAGTGATGCAACATACCTCAGTACTCAACATAACCAATGATCTGGTTTTTACTAGGTGTAACAGACAGCTATGTGGTAATCCTGGTGAACCTGAGCAGGGAAAAAGTCCAGTTCAAAGCTGTCATATAACTCTCCTGCCAGCACATGTATTCACACGGTTAAACATATTGAGAGGAAATAAAGATGCTAGCCAGACTCTAACTTTGTTAGAGGAGCATAAAAATAATACACTCTTTGTATTAATGCATTAACGTTGCTAACTAGCTCACCATATGTTATTATGTTACGTTTATGCCTGGTCTGGTTTCTGGGCAACCAAAAGATGGGAAAAGAGGGCCTAGCTAATGAAATTATTTGTCCACCCCTGTTTAGAATGCTTGATAATGCACCTGTGGGAATCATAGTTCTTTTATATATACTTCCACTATTTCAGGGAACATAGACATAATCTATCACAAATTAACATCATAAATAAAACTGCTAGATTTCTATAGTTGTGATTGACAGCTTTCTTTTGCAAACTACAGACCACACAGAGTGTTTGATGTACTCCCTGATATATTCCACTTTTGGCTCTGAAAAGGTATTTTCTGGAATTTGAGATACAAGATGATATGCTTTTGTATACATTTAAGAAATCATTATTTGTGCCATTTGCAGTTATATCATCAATAAACACAAGGACCTGGGGCCGGATTCATTAAACGTTCTTAAGAATAAAATTCTTAACTGACATTTTCTTCTTATTTTCTAACTTAAGAAAGAAGTTAAGAATATTTTGTATTCAATAAAAATTTTTCCCAATTCTTACCCAAAAATTCTTCTTGGAAAGATAAAGAATGTTCTCTTTTTTTTTTTTTTTCTTAATTGTTCCTAAGACAAAATGCAACATATAATTGCAACATATAATAAATACTGTATAACTACTACAATATTTTACTTACATAAACTAACATACTTGACTTATTGGTTTCCACTTTCCAGCAAGTAAATTGTCCTATGATGGTTAACGTTGTTAAACAGAAACATCTCACGCCCTTTACATTTGAATAAATGATCGGGAGGTGATTGCTACTTAAAAAACAGGATAATAAATTGATACATTTAACATTTGGCAGTATTGAATTTGTTGTAGCTATTATACTAGTCATTTTATTTTTAAGGAAATAAATCAGATGTTCTTAAGAAAATATAAACATTCTTTCAGCCCAATAAGACTGTCCCATAAGCTATGTTTTTGGTTGCATTTAGTTTATTCTTTCAAAACAGCATGGGTTGAATTTTCCAGCAAGACCAAGGGGGTATTCCAGAAAGCAAGGTTAACTTACCATCACATAAACCCTGAACTCTAGGTTGATTAACCCAAACCTTGCTTACTTGGAGTATGTCGGTTCCAGAACACCTGTTAGGAGTTAGTTCAATCAACCTCCAGTTGGTAACTCAGAGTTAAGGCACGTGCACGGTGAGTGTATAAAGATATTGTCAATGGATCGCCGATTTCAGGAGTTACCATGGAAACCCAGGGTGAGAAAAAGCGAGCCGCGTACTTTAGCGAAGCAAAATTAGAGGTTTTAATGCATTCTTATGAGGAATATAAGCCAATAACAAAAAAACAAAAAAAAAGTAACACTGCTGCACGGCAAAGGCCAGAGAGTTGGCTTGGCAAAAACATAACGGATCGAGTAAATGCATGAGTTGATGAGTTCATAAATATATGAAAAGTTTCCTTTCATTATGATGCAAAATTGAACACTGATCCTATTAGACCCGTGCCGTAACATTTAATAGATAAGCCTTTACTTTTTGTCTTCTATCAATTTCTTAACATTGTAGCCTACACATTGGCTTCATATTTTATCAGGTGTAATTCTTCCGGACCCAGAATAAACTTCCTAAACTGTAACCTAACTAATTGGCCCAACCTTCTATAATAACTTTTGTCTTTGTTCTATACAGTATAGCCAACAGAAAGAAGAAGAAGGCTGAAGGCTGTGAAAGGGGTGGGGGACCACCTTCACCCACTCCGGCTGAGGAGCTGGCACTGTCCCTTAATCAAGGGTGACTCGTGGTCAATGAGATTCCAGGGGGCAGTTCATCAGAGTCAGCTGCCTCCTATGATACAGGTGGCCTGGTAGCCTGGTAAAATGTAGGTGTAGCATATTAGTACTTATGATTTTTTTTATTTTTATTTTTTTAGCTTTCCAGTGCTTTAAGTGACTCATCCTTAAACACTCAAGATAACCATAAACACTGCCACCTTGGAAAAGGTATTTTGAAATAACACTTTATTGGCAATGTTTCACTTGTGTATCATGCATGCTTATTTTATTTTACTGCATATGGTGTGTATTGTAATCTTAATTGTGGTGCCCCTACGAGATGTTCCTTATGTCTTTGTATAGTAGTTGTATTTGTTTCAGAATGTACACTGAGCATCTTACTGGTTTCATTTTCTTACAGTTGCTGATGGACACATTGTATTAATTGACCCTCCTGCAACAGCACATCCTGCCACAGTTGTAAGTGATTATTGTCTTCCGGTATTGTTTGTTTGCTAGACCAAACCATTAATCATTAGTAATGTGCACTGCAGGATGAAGATGAAGAGACCACATCTGCTGTGACAGAGGTACAAAATGAAGATGCTGTGAGGCCCACAGAGGTATAACACATAATACATTCCCTTGTTTAAAGATAAGATGTGTGATATTAAAACTTTGTCATTGTCCCCTTAAAGATTATGGCTGGGGATTCCTGTACAGTGGAGGGTCCATCTACATTTACATTTACGGCATTTGGCAGACGCCCTTATCCAGAGCAACTTACATTTATGTCATTTATACAACTGAGCAGTTGAGGGTTAAGGGCCTTGCTCAAGGGCCCACAGTGGCAGCTTGGCAGTGCTGGGGTTTGAACTCACAAATCAGTATCAGTATCTGATCAGTAGGGCGAAGGGCAATGCATAAAATGTGCTCGGTATTAAGCACTGATCCACGATGTGTCCCATTGCCAGTGAGGTTGCAAAGAGTTTGTTAAATAAATTACTGTGAAAAACAGTAACACTCCCGCAAATATTCATCCGAATATGAAAACACACACATATATACGTGGTCTTATCACCCTCTCACGATGAAAAAAAAAATCGTGTAATCTGTGCTTCCTTGTCCACAGGACGTTCTTCAAAAGGGCACACCATGCTCCGTCAGCTCTCTGGAACAAACTAACCCTGGAACATAACCTGCTCCGGAGCATGTTATCTTCAGAGAGCAAGTTGCCATGGTTACTTACATACCCAGAAAGTTACCTCCGTTTTTGAAACCGAAAGTTGGGCCATGTTATCAGCTAACTTACCCTTAAACTTACCTGAGTATGTCACATAACCAGCTTTCTGGAATACCCCCCAGGTTTCAGTCACAAATGGCCTTGACATGTTGATATGAAAATTCTTGAAAGTTAAAGTGTTCTTATTGCACAAGTGCTTAAATGTGTGCACAGCATTTTTAACCCTTATCTAAAAGAAAAGGAAGTTTATTAGGGATCATTAGAATGTAGTTTTACTGGTTTTTCAGATTGTGTAATATCGTTCACAAAAGACTTTGGAACCAAGATCTACGGCAACGTAGATGCAGATGAAAAATGATGATAGCATAATTTATGACCACTTACTCTAAATGCTTTCTGAATCTGGACAACTACCACGTTCTCCTTTACAGTCTTGACTCTATATGAAGAATGCAGTCAGAAAGCCAGAAAGTAGCTTCAGTGTACTTCAGTAACAATGGTAGATGTATATAATAATGTGCAGCCAGAACAGTTTCAAAGCACATTGGCACAGATTCTACATGTCCCTAGAACTGTACTGAAGAAATGAAACACCATCCTTCCAAAAGATATTCCCTCAGTTGGTCTGCAATCTGTCAACTGTGAAGGCCATAACATACGATTTATAATTTTCATATTCATCAAAACATTGTGAACCCTTGTGTCCTTTTAATGTTATCCAGGAAGTGGCCACTCCCATCACGACAGAAAAGTTTGATCGGTCAGAAAACTGTAATTGTATTGATTTGTCTCGAGAATGTGGTGAAGAATGATTCATCTGAACCTATCACTTTCCCCCCACTATAGGTTTTGCACCACTGAACTGTCAAATGTACATTTGTCTTCGGGGCATTCCATCTCAAGTGGTCCCATGCAGGTTGCTCGACCATTTTTAATTTTCCTAAAAAATTTTTTTGAGTGATCACCTCTATGTATTGGCATTGCAAAACCACCAGGTTTTTTTGACTGCAGCTCAAAAGTCACTGCTTTTATCACAGGAGAAACAATACCACAGCTTTGTTTACGGTACTGTTCATTTGTAAAACACCCAACTAAACACTGTAATTCCATATTTGGATAAAACCTATTCACGCATACCAATTGTACACCTGTACCAACATAATAGATCAGACTGGTTCTTCAAATCTGGCCCTTGAAGTCCACTGTCCTGCAGAGTTTACCTCCAATCTCAAACTCAATTTTTACAGCAGACTTATTTCTGTGAAAATTTCAGGTTAGTATCTGGTCCCCTACCAGATATATTCAACCCGAACGTGAGGATTTCTTTTATTGCACTTTCTCACCCCCACAAAAAATAAGAAGTCTCAAACCTGAAATGTTCTGCATGCCCACTATACTTACATAGGTACCCCATAAAAGAATTAAGACTGAGACTTGAACCCTTCCCATTATAAATTGACCCTAAAAGTGGAACTGTGAGCAATCTTGAGCACTACATTTGGACATAATTTCTAAGTCTATGAAACAAGAATGTGCAATATGTTCATACATGTACACGTACCTTGTAATGTGCTCTAGAGGTCAAGTTTTTGTTCCAAGGAGCTAGGACCATCCTGAGCCAAGATATTGAGGTTTCCATAAACAGCTGTATAACCAAATACACGATGACTATATAGAGGTAATCACTCAAAAAAAATTAAGAAAATTAAAAACAGTCAAGCAACCAACTTTGCAGTTATCAGACCACTTGAGACTGAATGACCCCTTTGTAATGAGGGGTTTATAAATACGTCCGTAATATAATATGACCAAAAGTTTCTCTCCACAGTAATACCACAGAAAAGGAGGTTATGCCTCAAATATTCTGCAATTAAATAAATAAATAAATAAATCACCCAGTATCTCACATCGTGTTCTACAGACCATTTTGAAATCTCTACCGCTGGCATCCTATCAAAAATATTGGTTATATAAACTAAGGTAATGTTGCTATACAGGCAGCAGGAGAGGAACCAGGTCAACATGCCTACCATAGATTCTCGACACAAGAGCGCCACTTTGTGGACAAACCTAACGTGTTTGCATAAGTATTCACCCCTTAAACATTTCCACATGTTGTAGTGTCATAACCTGGAGCTGAAATGGACTTGATGACCATTTGATTTACACAATAGCTTCAGATTTGAAGCAGACATTTGCTAGTTGCCTAAGCATTCACCCCCTCTGTCAACACCTGTTACAGCCAAGTTTGGCTGCAGGTCTTCTTGGATATGTCTCTATTGGCATTGTATATCTATAATCCTGATATTTTAGCCCATTATTAATGGCAAAATTCCGCAAGCGCTGTCAGATTGGATAAAGACCACTGGTGAACAGTCTTACCACAGATACCCTACCCTGTCACTGACTTTTGGTGTACAGCCTCCTTTACACAGGCTTGTGGTTGTGCCATAATTTTTCTGTTTTAAGAATAGATTTAATGGTTCCCCACAGGATGTTCAAAGCAAGTTGCAAGGCATTGTGTGTTCCGACACGATCGTAGCTAGCATCAACCTTTTCAGCAATTTGTGCTACAGTAGCTCTTCTGTGGGATTGTACCAGACAGGCTAGCTTTTGCTCCCCACACACATCAATGAGCCCTGGGGGCCCATGACCCTGTCACAGGTTCCCCAGTTGTCCTTCCTTGGACCACTTTTGGTAGGAACTAACCACTGCATACTGGAAACACCCCACAAGAGCTGCTGTTTTGGAGATGCTCGGACCCAGTTGTCTAGCCATCACAATTCAGCCCTTGTCAAAGTTGCTCAAATCCTTACAGTTGCCTGTTTTTCCTGCTTCCAACACATCAACTTCAAGAACTGACTGTTCACTTGCTGCCTAATATATCCCATTGCAACAAGATAATCAGTTATTCATGTCACCTGCCAGTGGTTTTAATGTTGTGGCTGATTGGTGTATGTAAAGTGTTAGATTCCAAAATTTACAGTAGGGCTATTTAATGTTTTTCCCCTAGTCAGTTTTCCCCAAACTTAATATTTAGGTGCCTGCAAATTGGTGTGGGAGCATATTGAGACACAGGCCTAATATTTTTGAAAAGCAAAATTAAATAAACGTTTATAGTTCATGTTCAGACTTGAACACCGACAAATTTTTAACCTAAGTTTGTGTTAGTATTTAATGTTTCTTTTGCTCAGTAGTAATTGTTTCTTAGGGAGGGAAAAAGCAACCATTCCATCCAATAAACTTAAATATTAAACATCATTCCAGTTTTTCCCCCTTACATCCAATGTATATTCGCTTAATTTATTGCATCTCATCATAATGTCCAACTATCACATTGTGTTTTAATAAATATTGTGCTGCACTAGCATGGTCAGTGAATTCCTACCTGTAACAATCATTGCAGACAGTCAGTCTGTACAGGATTGCGGCGTTTGTGATCGTTGCAGCCAAAATTGCTTGATTTTGCGTTGGCCTTTTTCAAAAAAAACTTTTTTTGCGCGTTTATTGCAGAAAATTACTTGAATTGGCAAAATTGCAATTGTACTCAATTGTCTTGCAAGGTCTTTTGAAGTGATTGTTGGTAAACGAGACACGTGAATCAAAGAGGGTTTAGCTGAATGCAATATCACATGGCATGTCTTGGCCCAAATCTGCAGTGATTTTGATGAATTTCAAGCTCCTCCAAATATTACAGAGTTGGCTTGATCTTGCGTTAATTTCTGCAATCACAAAATTCTGGAGGGAATGGACAGTGGCCCAATTATGCAACTGAGCTTTTAATCAAAGTCCATTTCCAGGTACAAAAGAAAATGGACAGTTTGTGGTAAGACAGATTTTATTTCCATCTTTGTTATTGGAAACATTAAATATAACTTCAAATGACTGACAATACAGGTACAACTGTTGAATGTGACTTTACAAATTAAGTGCTCCACTCATTCCATTTCGATTTTTTAAATCTTGCCCAAATACTTTATGAATGTTCCTCAGCAAGTTTCTCTGCCTTCTGGACCACCTCCTCGATGGGACCCACCATGTAGAATGCCTGCTCAGGCAATGAGTCATACTCTCCTGTTCAAGATAAAAGGTGCTTCAGTAAGATTGCACTAGAGGCCCTTTATATTCAATGGGCTAATGTTACCTGTTGAAACAAAATGGGACAGGGGGGAATGCAAACCTGCAAGAATGGCCTTGAATCCTTTGATGGTTTCCTTAAGGGGCACCAGCTTGCCCAAGTGTCCAGTGAAGACCTCAGCCACCTGGAAGGGCTGGGACAGGAATCTCTGGATCTTACGGGCACGAGCTACAGTCAGCTTATCCTCCTCGGACAACTCATCCATACCCAGGATAGCAATAATATCCTGCAGAGACTTGTAGTCCTGCAAAGACACAATCACTAATGTAAGTGACAGTTACATTATTAGGATTCTAATTTGAAAGAAGTGGATTCATCAGAAAACCACTGAAAACCTTAACTAGCACTGAAATTCAAGCTGCCTTGAGTTGTACTACATGCCACCCACCTGAAGGATCTTCTGTACACCACGGGCCACATCGTAGTGCTCAGCTCCAACAATGTTGGGGTCCATGATACGGGAGGTGGAATCCAGAGGGTCCACAGCAGGGTAGATACCCAACTCAGCAATGGCACGGGACAACACAGTGGTGGCATCCAAGTGGGCAAAGGTGGTGGCAGGGGCAGGGTCAGTCAAGTCATCAGCAGGCACATAGATGGCCTGAGGAACATCAAGAATTCAAGTTCAAATCCAATCAAAAGATATTCAAACCAAACAAGCATACGAATTGCTTTTAAATCCAGGTACAAACCTGCACAGATGTGATTGAGCCTTTCTTTGTGGTGGTGATTCTCTCCTGCATGGTACCCATGTCAGTAGCCAGTGTTGGCTGATAACCGACAGCAGAGGGGATACGACCCAGCAAGGCAGACACCTGAAAAAGAACAAGATGTGAATTTGGCTGCTAATATTGCACATTATGATGAAGAGTCAGACATCCATCGGTAATGACCTCTGATCCAGCCTGGGTGAAGCGGAAGATGTTGTCGATGAAAAGCAGCACGTCTTGTCCCTCCTGATCACGGAAATATTCAGCAACGGTAAGACCAGTCAGAGCCACACGGGCACGGGCGCCTGGGGGCTCGTTCATCTGTCCATACACCAGTGCGACCTGGAGGCAGAAAACATTTTTACATCTGTCAATTTCTTCTCCAAGGCAGCAGTTGCCCCAAAACAAATTCAAAGACAAAGATGGAAGAATCCTGAATTACCTTGGAGGTGGTATCCTTCAGGTTGATTACACCAGACTCAATCATCTCATGGTACAAATCGTTTCCTTCACGGGTCCTCTCCCCGACACCAGCAAACACGGAATAACCACCATGGGCTTTAGCCACATTGTTGATCAGCTCCATAATTAACACAGTCTTTCCTACACCAGCGCCACCAAACAAACCTACACAAATGTTGGAGGGGGGAAAAAAAGCATTTGTAGATTCAGATTTTAGGTCCAAATTTATGATCAAAGCCACAACCTCAACTTACAAATGTGAAACTCAAAAGGTTAATATTGTTATATGAACATGGAATGGCCACATTTTAATAAACTACTGAGCTGTAGATCATCTCTTAACACACCCCTCCCAAAGGTAAATAGTTGCAGGAAAAACCTGTGACTGCACTGTGGGTGCTGGAAGATACATCAACATGTAAAGATTAAGCTCTGAAAGAGTCTGAATCATACCGATCTTTCCACCCTTGGCATAGGGGGCCAGAAGGTCGACCACCTTGATTCCTGTGACCAGAATCTCCTGTTCCACACTCATGTCTGTAAACTCTGGTGCCTCAGCATGGATGGGAGCAGTCCTAAAGACAAAACATTTTACGGTCTACCAATAACACTGTGGGACAATGCTCCATGAAATGGTACGCTATAAACAAATTGTCTTACGTTTTTGTGGTGATTGGTCCTCGCTCATCAATGGGCTCCCCAATGACATTCATGATCCTGCCCAGCGTCTCAGGTCCCACAGGGATTCTGATAGGGGCACCAGTATCCAAAACCTTCTGACCACGCACCAGACCCTCAGTACCATCCATAGCAATGGTGCGTACAGTGCTCTCCCCTGTTGGAAAAGATACACAATACTCAACCAAATCCCTAACTGACATGTACAAACACCTTCCCCTGTCCGAATCCTAATCCTGCCACCCCGAGGTGCAGAAGATCCACCTCATCTCTATTGATTGACAAGATTATGACCAATTTGTCTCCTTCACCTACTTACACAACTAGTATACTAAAATCCTAATGCCACTAAGGCACTGCAACAAGTAAACGTAAGCATTTCTTTGAGGGTTGTACAGGTGCAAAATGTTTGCTTGTCATTAATCTGGTCAAACAGCCATTATATAAGAAGCATTCATCTGCAGATTCTGTATTTGCATGCATTTCATTCATCGAATCTCAATCACTGATGTTCAACTTCATCCTGCATCATTTTTGTCCATTTCATGCAGCCCATTCAAATGCTAATCTAATATAACCTCAACCTCTAAACACCGCTGGTTAAGTAGGCTCTCTGGAACATTTACCCAGGTGCTGTGCCACCTCCAAGACTAGCCTAGTATCACGACCGGCCACCTCCAGGGCGTTGAGGATGGGCGGCAGACCTTCGTCGAACTGCACGTCGACGACGGCGCCGATGACCGCCACGATACGACCGCTGGCAGGGGCGGCAGCAGCAGCGGGAGCGACATAATCCCTGCCTGGAGTATACAGAGGGAAAAACAATGTGTCAATGAAAAAAACATTAATCACGACTTCCTGCATCAGGTATAAAAACAGACAAGGTAACGATTTAATATTTCTAGAGATACAAAGGTTAAGGCGTTTTCTTTTCTTAAAACTTTTGATGCGACTTCGATCCTGCGTTTTCAGTGGCTCGAGGTCAAAACATTAGCTACAGGAGCTAGTTAGTTTCTAGTGCCAGTTAGCATATTACACAGGTTAGCTTACCGACTAGGAATGGCTAACGTTCGGTTATACTATGTTGGGGTCAAATAAATACGCACATAAGCCTTAAACTACACAAAAAATAACAGTAAATAAAAACACATCGTTCTTTAGTCCACGACGCTAACTTGCCATATTAGCATCTAGATAGTTGACTGGCTAAGCTCACTTAGCCTTCATGTCACTTCCACCATGACACATAAAGGTCATTACGGTTTCAAGTCAACCACCGTTACTGCTACTTTCCAGTTTGTTTCGTGATAAGAAGACGCGTCATTTTTACCCAATATACTTGTACATACCGTTTATATTAAACAAATTTAATATAAAACGTCAGCAGTAAAAGACTGCGGCCTGCCCGCATGCTGCCGTTGGACCGGCCTCGTTATGGCGGCGTCATTGATTTAAGAAGACCGTGCAAAAAATGCAAAGCAATACAAAATTCTCAAAAGATGTCAAATAAGCGCATAGCTTACGAGAAAACAGCGCCGCTGGAGCTCCGGTAAAAGCCTTCAGGGGGGTAACCCCGGGCTTCAGAGCCTGCAAAGCCCCTGTACAGCAGCGTCCCACAGCTCCCAACATCTTCAAAATGGCTGAAGGTGGAACGGGACGGCGGCCCGGAACGTCTTATATACAATTGGGGCGTGTCCATAGTGCGCATGCGCCGAACATGGCGGCGCCCCCAATACGCATGCGTCCTTTTCTGAAGGACAGCTATGGCAGACAAGAGTCAATGAGAAACATGTATTTTTGGTGTCTATTTTAATCTCGATGCTCATGACTTGTTCGTGGCTTCATGTACAATAAGTCTGCCAGATCACTGGGAAACATTTAACTAGAGATACTCAAGATCTAGAGATACAGGGCATAATCTTCACCGAATTTTAGACTCTACAATATGGAAAGAAGTATGTCCTGATACTCTGATTCAATTGAACAGAGATGCCATAAAACGTGGGGATGATAGTTAGGGCCTGTGTAAAGTATGAATGACAATTGTCCATCAGCCTGGTGCACATGTTCTCCCATGTTTGTGTGGATTTCCTCCAGGTTTTCCGGTTTCTCCCACCTCCCATAAACATGCTTGTAGATGCACTGTCTATGCTAAATTGCCCATAGGTGTCAATGAGTGTACTCCTGCCTCAAGCCCAGTGTTCCCGGGTTAGGTCTTGATCCACTGCGACCATGGCCAGGATAAAGCGGTTACTGAAGATGAATAGACAAGTTATTTTAAAGATAATAATACAACAGTAAGGAAAGTTTCAAACATTTATTGATCAATAATAATTAACAAAGGAAGCTGGACAATAACTTACCAGCTGTCAGAATCATCTGTGCAGTTCAGCCTTTTAGAAGCTGGTAGGTTATCAGACCAAGCTGGATTTTTCAGCAGTGTTTATTAGATTTAAAGTTACAACATTTAATAATGCGCAAATTTTCCAACATGGTATGCATTTAATTATACATATACAATTATAATTTGGCCCTATTGTCATATATATTCCTTCACACACCTCAGGGAGAGTATAGTCAAAACTGTATACCCACTTGATTACAGATTTGGTGACATCATGTAATGGATTTGAAATAAAGACTCTGCAATAATACTTTTTTTCATTTTTAACCATCTGTTACAGTTATGTTCCCATCCCTCCTACTGCCAAATGGAGGGACTCTGCTTGGTAATTTCAGCCTTGTCATGCATTCATTATTTATCAGTGAATCAGTCCATCCATACATCCATTCATCCCTACATAACAAGACTTTGTGAAAAAATGACACTAATGTAAGTGGATACAGCATAGATCCTAGTCATACATCTACTAATTAAGACTGGCCATTGCCAATAAGTTAAGCCAGTATGTATTTGTGAACGTAATATAACAGTCTATAAGCTGTATGCTAGGAGGTCAAAAATAACATGAATGACATTTTAATTACATGTTCAGTATTTGTAATGTTTTTATCTGACTCTGTTCTGATATTTTTATTTCTTTTAAGATGTTTTTTAGGTATCCGAATATATAACCATGAGATGATGTGAGGGTGGCTTATTTGGCTGCTCACTGCTGTACTTTTTTAACCATATAAGCAAATGTTTTGTGATGTTGAGCCATTAATGGTTATGCTGTTAAATGAAATCTTTAGAGAACATCTACTATACTTAAATAAATATATAACTATAGCTATCAGAATAAAACCATACTGGATTTATGAACCATAACCAATGGCATGTATGCTTATTTGGATTCTTTATCCATGGCTCCAAAATCAGGGAATGAAATTTCCACATTTTCTCCTTTATTCCAAATGTAATTAATTATATCACTTTGGTGTCTTTAGTTTTTCACTGGAGAATAAAGTAGCTAGCCAACAGGTGAAATAAACAGAGACACTCCAGGAGCAGAGGGAAATAACAACAACAACAATAATAACAACACTACTACTACTACTACTACTACTACTACTACTAATAATAATAATAATAATAATAATAATAATAATAATAATAACAACAGCAACACTACTACTGCTACTACTAGTAGTAGTAATAATAATAATAATAATAATAATAATAATAATAATAATAATAATAATAATAATAATAATAATAACACCTGCTCAGGACATTTCCCCTTCACAGCAGCAGAGGTCGCGACATCTTCCAAACATTTCCGGTTCACGTCCTGACTCCTTAGAATAGAAACACACCAAGATCACTTATTCGTTGTGAACCTTGTCAAACATTGCAGTTGTTTAAGCTCCGAGCCTTGTTACCCTATTGATTAGTGTTAGCTAGGCGAAGCTTCAGGAAGCTTTCTAAGCAACCGTGTTGAAAAATGGTTCGTTTCTCGAGTGTCCACTAGAGGCCCCTAGTGGTCAACAATAAACTATAGACCTGTGTGGCATGTAAAACTTTTTAGATAACATCACAAAAAGGCAAAACAAAAAATAAATAAATAAATTAACGACCTGTTTTAAGCCATGTAAAATAAAAGAAGTCTTAAAAGTGTACCACGTTTTTATCTTGGTAGTACAAAGATCTCTATGGTGATAGAGCTTATAATGCTATTGCACATACGGTGTGTTGCTTTCATAGCTATGCCATTGATGTAATCCAGTCTGTAAGATTAAAATCTAAAAAGAATAGTGTGCTTCATCTGAGCAGTGACAGTTTCTTTCAGTGGCAACTGAATGCAGCTTCGAGATTGAAATTAGAATATAGGTGTGAAAGAACCTCAGCATATATGGACCCATTCTCGAGGCAACCCCTAAACAAGGCTTCATACCATCATCTGTGACCATATTACAGAAAAACTACTCAAACAATGATACAGAGTTTCAGCTGAATGTACCCTGCTGTCTCTATGCAAAGCTCTGAAAAAAACAATAGAAACCATGACAGAAATTCTAATGGTATCCACTACAAATACCAGTACGAACCATCAGCTAACCATTAAAATCATTACCATTACCATTATTGCTCCATAATGGTATCCAGAAGACATAACATGCCACCAATAGAAGGCAACAAATTAACAGTAGAGACCCACAGGGTCCATTACAGTTTCCATTAAACCAATATCATTCCCATTATAACCATTGAAACCTTTACAAATTCTATGAGGGATTCTATTGTTTTTTGTTTTGTTTTTTTCTGCAGCGTGGTACACCACATAACATCACTAATCCAGTGTTTGACCCTCTGCTTGTCCTCTTAGTTTACTCTTTTGGATTTTCCTTTCACCTGATTGTACTGTGACTACTCCCAACCACATTGTTCTGGTTTGTGATTTCTCTGTGGATGTAACTTGTTGTGACTTACCAGGTGGCAGAGAATGGCCTTTGCCCCCCTAATTGCCACCCCTACTTCTGTGGTTCTTAAAATATGAATCTACTCCCAAGACACCTGAATCAATAAGAGAATTGTTAGAATAAATAAATAAATAAATAAATAAAAATTTAAAAGTTGTGTAATTATCTAACCCGCTGGAACACACATCTGACTTGGAGTTGTCTACAAAGAGTACAAATGAAAATAAATGTTTCTAAAAATTTATCATGTAAATACTAATGCTGTAGTAAAGTTTGACCCTGAAAAGTAGCACTGATTTTACACTGGACAAAATTGCATAATAATAGCATGATCATAATACATTTATAGCATAGTTGAGAAGTAAACCAAGTTAAGTGACAAATGCGTTGATTTGTACTGTACCAATTAGTTCTATAACCACCTGTATCTAACTTGTTAGTAGGGTTGAACCATTGCTTCATCAGTTAGAGTTAACTTATTCTGAATTACAGATTTGTTTGGCTCCGTGTGTCCATGTGGATTTCCTCCACGTTCTCTGGTTTCATCCTACCTCCCAAAGCATGCCAGTGAATAGTCTACTCTGAGTTTCTCCTAGGTGTTAATGAGTGTATGAATGTGTGTGTATAGTGGCCTGTGATGGACTGGCATCCCATCCAGGTTATATTTCCCCTCATGCCCAGTGTTACAGGGATAGGTTCTGGGTCCACTGCAACCCTGACCAAGATAAAGAGGTTACTAAAGAAGAATAAATTAAGATTTGTTTTTATACTTGATGTCTGAGCCCTTACAAGATTTTGCAATGATATGCTGAAATTTAAAGTCCAGGTGATTTGGATGAAATACATACCTAATGCCTAGTACAAGCAACACCCAACTCAAAATATTTTAGCATGCGCATCAATAAAATAGACTTTGCGCATGTCTCAGTGACTCCATTTCACCTGTAATGACATGTGGTTTATGGTGTTATTGAGAACGCTGATTTCCGAAGTACGCAAAAGACATTAGACCCTTGGTATGTTATTCCTACCCTTTACTTTATTACAGATAAGCCTGTGAACACTAACTTAAACATCAGGTCCCTGTTAAGCTAGCTGTATTAAATATTCAAGTTCTGTTTTCAGTCAGGTGGGTTTTAATTGTCATTCCTCTACAGGTGCATCTCAAAAAATTAGAATATCGTGGAAAAGTTTTTTTTAAAAATTCCGGAATTTAATTAAAAAACTGGAACTTTCATATATTTTAGATTCATTGCACATAAAGTGAAATATTTCAAGCCTTTTTTGTTTTAATTTTGATGATTATGGCTTACAGCTCATGGAAAAATCCAGTATCTCAAAAATATTAGAATAAAGAATTTATAATACAGCAATATCGACCTGAGAAGACTCTAATCAGCTAATTAACTCAAAACACCTTTTTACTCAAAACACCGTTGCTCAGTGGTCCAAAGTCCTCTTTTCAGATGAAAGTAAATTTTGCATTTCATTTGGAAATCAAGGTCCCAGAGTCTGGAGGAAGAGTGGAGAGGCACAGAATCCAAACTGCTTGAAGTCCAGTGTGAAGTTTCCACAGTCAGTGATGATTTGGGGTGCCATGTCATCTGCTGGTGTTGGTCCACTGTTTTTCTCAAGTCGAGAGTCAATGCAGCGTCTACCAGGAGATTTTAGAGCACTTCATGCTTCCATCTGCTGACAAGCTTTATGGAGATGCTGATTTCCTTTTCCAGCAGGACTTGGCACCTGCCCACAGTGCCAAAACTACTAGTAAACGGTTTGCTGACCATGGTATTACTGTGCTTGATTGGCCAGCCAACTCGCCTGACCTGAATTTTGTCAAGAGGAAGATGAGAGACACCAGACCCAACAATACAGAATCAAAACAGACCCATGAAATGTTATTTTTTCAGAGCCATGGTACAACACATAATGATGCAGTATCACAGTACACAAAAACTACATAAAGTGCAAATACATGACAGTGTGACATGAAGGCAAAAATACACAATAAATACACAGGACAATAAACACACAGAACTAGACAGGAAAACCAACCAGAACAGAATTGTATAGAATACAATGTTGCTCACTGTTTTAAGGGCTATTTATAGGGCTGACTGTTTAAATAGGGATTTATATCAATGTAGACTTTTAAGTTTATCTATATCCTCACTACATTCTCAGTTTCTTAGTTAAATGGGCTTGCAAATAAAACATCTATAGTTGAAAGTGCTTCAACATACAAAGGTATCACAGCTGTGCATCCTGTTTTCCTCTCTAACTGTTGGTGCACATGTCTGATACTTAACTCAGAGCTTCCGACCGGGCAAGATAATTCAAGATTAGTCTTTCATGGAGACTGAGTGTAACTACAGACATGTTTGTATTTTACAGTAATTACAACTAATGAAAGGCAATGGATTTTGTAAGTAGCACAGTTTAGCAGGCCCAGACATACTGTATGAATATGAAAATATTATACGTCTCAATTGATATGAATTTTTTTTGTACTCACATACAGTAACTTCACTGCACACCACAGCTGATACAAGACCATATACAGTACAATGTGTATTTGACAAATTGATTACACTACAACTATGATAAACTATTATAGTTACATAATTGGAAATTAGCCCTCTGTAGTTTTTGGAAGGGTCTGGAAGTCCTCAAATCCTGTTTTAGCAGCATCCATCACGAATTAATATATACCCTCTATAGCATCTGTACACACCTTTCTTTACAGGATAATTTTATTATCAGTGTCTAAGAGCATTGTCCAGAAGCCCAGAACAGAGTGTTTCACTTTTTTTTAATATAATAATAATTACATTAATAACGTAATATTTTAATTAGGAGAGGGAATGTTGTTTGCCAGTCCTGATGTGTTTTCAGACATTAGAGGCTAATTTGCTCTGCTTTGAGGCAGCTGTAATTGAGCTGTAATGCACAGATGGTGCTGCTGCTGTGACCCTGGGCAAACACGATTGCAGAGTTAACAACATTAGCTGCAGTGTTTGGATGTTTGTCCTGGATGCACTGGCACCTGCATGATAAGACAGGATTTTGCATTTTGTGTAATGAGGGTTTAGTTCTACTGATAACCTCCTTATCTCTCATGTCTTTTAAAATATGGTGTGTTCACTTTGTTTTAGATGCAGTTTATTTTCCCTGTAGGCATTAGTAATGTTTAAAGTACTAGTACAGAATCTTTTATTCGTGTCTAAAATTGATTTATATTTAGCATATTTATAAACTCTAGCACATAATATGAAATTTTGAATATGCTATAACTAAAGGAGCAAAACAAATGGTAATTTACCTAACAAGATATTTCAGGTTCAATGTTTGTGCAAGTTTAATTTGCTAATTAGTTAATGCTATTTCTCATGGTCATAAATGAATGAGCTACACTGAAGTGGATGGAGTGACAGAAAAAAGGGGTGTGGCATTGCGAAACCCAGCAATGCAGTAGGATTTTCAAACTTGTTTAGCTCCAGAAATGAGCATGGGCTATAGCTTCCTGAGACCCTCTTTTAGAGCAGATGAAGGAATAAGACTTTGAGAGCAGAAATATAGAGGCCATTCCACAAGATGCAAACCACTCATCAGCAGTAAGAATCAAAAAGCCAGATTGGAATTCATAAAGAAATACAGAGATGAGCCACAAAAGTTCTGGAACCAAGATTAACCTCTACCAAAGTGATGAAAAGGCCAAAGTGTGCACAAAGTAATGATCAGCTCATGATCCAAAACATAAAAGCTCATCAGTCAAGCATGGAGGAGGTAGTGTCATGGCTTGGGCTTGCATGGCTGCTACTGGAACAGGCTCACTAATCTTTTGCTGACGATGTAACTCTGAGGATGTAAGCTGATGATGATGGTAGCAGCAGAATGAATTCAGAAGTCTACAGAACTTTCTGTCTTCCAATTTACATGAGAAATGAGAAATGCATTCAATCTAATTGGGAGGAACTTCATCATGCAGCAAGACAATGACCCAAAACACACTTCCAACACAACAAACACAAAGTGGAAGGTTTTAGACTGGCCAAGTCAATCACCAGACCCTAACCCAGTTGAGCAACATTTCACCTCCTGAAGAGGAGACTGAAGGGAGAAACCCCCCCCAAAACAAACAACAACTGAAAGAAGCTGAGGTACAAGCCTGGGAAAGCATCACAAAAGAAGAATGCAGCAGTTTGGTGATGTCAGTGGGTTGCTGGATTGATACAGTTATTGCAAGCAAGGGATATGTAACCAAATATTAAGTGTTATTTACTTTAAGACTATCTGTTCAAATACTTTTGCTAACCTAAAAATTGGGTGGTCTGCCACCAAAGGTGCCATGTTCTAAGTTGTTAAACACACCCAAATGCCTTTAGTGAAGAACAAAAACAAAACAATTGGCCTTGCTGTTCCAATACTTTTGGAGTTGGGTATGTAACCCAACTTAGCACTTTATTATTTTTTAAAAATCTTATGTTGTCTGCATGCTTTTCTTACTGTATTACCTCCCCAACAGAGAATACTGATAGTAGTCTTAGTCTATGACCTAAAGAACCAGTATGATGATGTATTTATTAATAGAGACTTCAAAGCACTGTAAGTCTCTCTGGATAAGGGCATCTGCCAAATGCCAGAAATGTAAATGTAAATGCAAAGTTCAACACAAACAGACTGCTTCATCCAAATACAACAGATTTAATTAGCCAATTTTATCCATAACAAATTACACAAAACCATTTAGTGGCTAGTAAAGGTAAGTTAAGCAGACAAGCTTCTATTTCAACCAAAAATGGAGCAGATAATCTTCTATTTCAACTAGCTGAGATGCTAAGAAATAAAAGCCCTTTTTTTACATACAGTATGTGTAAACTCCATAGAAATCCAACATTATTAAAGCAACAAATATATTTATACAATAGTCAGCACCATCAATGTTGCTCAGATACCAAAGCATTATCAGTCAAATTTGACAGTGGTGACTAAGTGGTTAAGGTTTGGGGCTACCAATCAGGAAGGTTGTGGGTTCAAATCTCAGCAACTGTTCAATCCTTGAGCAAGGCCCTTAACCTTCAAATGCTTAAGTGTATCCTGCCTCAATTGTAAGTCACTTTGAAAATATGTATATTCACTTTCCCTCTTATGACCTCCCTTTGATGCTTTACAAAAGATGATCTCAAAATAATCCATTAACTCTAAAAGTGTCAAATAGTTTTTCTCTGTAGGAACTGGTGTAAAACAAATTATCTAGATAAGGTTCTGGGGCACAGGGCTTTGATTCTCCTAGGACATTTAATAATTGGGACATGGCAGAGATCGAAGACAATCTCGTCTTCCAAACCATTGACATGACGTGCTCGCTTGTAACCCGATCAGATATATATAATTGTCTATGTAGTGGCCCATGAGCATCAGTGCTAGTGATAAAAAAGTGAAAATTTATGCATTCATGTTTTGTGATAATGCTCCTTCACCATTACAAGTAATATAAATTATTATATACTGTAGTGTATATGTGATATAGAACCTGTTTGCCCACCATTTGCCTTTATAACTGACTTTTTATTACTTTGTGTAGCTTATCAGACAGGATTCTGCAGAGATTTTTTTTTTGTTATAGTTGCGGCCAAAAATGCTTGATTTTGCTGCAGCCTTTTTCAAAAATTGTGATGCAACTTGTGGAGTTTTTTGTGCTTTTTTTTTTTTTTGCAGAAACTACTTGAATTGGCGAAACTGCAATTGCACAAAATTGTTTTGCCTGCTCTTTCACAGTGATGTTTGTTAGTAAATGAGACCTTTTAGCTGTACTCATGTTCGATGCAGGTGAATCGAAGAGGGCTTTGACTGTATGCGTGTTGTGATGATGTCACATGACTCGTCTTGGCCCAAATCTGTGGAAAATCTGCTGTAATTTTGAAAGATTGCAAGCTTCTCTGAATATTGCAGAGTTTGTTTGATTTTGCGTTAATTTCTTCTACCACAAAATCACAAAAACCTGGAGGGACTGGCTTATGGATCCTCTCTTTTGTAATTTTTTTCAAACCATTCTGTTGATTTTGTATCATATTTTAGATTGCTGTCTTGTTACGGTATGCAGAGCTACATTTTGGATATCTCGATTGAATATTGCATTGGTTTGGGATTAAGGCCTGTGTTAAATCAGTTGAAATAATGACTGCAATAGACCCAATTTTCTATACAAAGTAGCCTCTGTTATTCAGATTTCTAATAGCTATTTATGTGTACAAAACAAATTTTCAGTGAATATCAGTTAGGATAGACCCCATTGCATGAAATAAACAAAGAGTGATGAATCGAGAGAAGATGATCATTTGGCATGTCTGAATAGGAACACTTATTTATACATCTGTAGACTACAAACGTCTGAGAACCAGCAGGATGAGGTAGAAGTCTTGTCTTCATTTCCACAGTGTCAGATGAACGCATGAGCTTCTGTCATTACAATAATGTCCACAGTGACACCGACCTGACATACCAGGTGGAAGCAGGTCTTTGTGTGTAGAGCATTTCTTTTATCGTGTTAAGCTGTCAAGACTTTTGAAAGATGGTGTAGGAAGTGTTGCTTCTTGCGGACTAGATAATTCAATATCACATAAATGAGCCAAGGTTATGTATCTCTCTCATCATATAAGCTAAGCGGGATCATATCATCTTCTCTTGGTGACAACTGACAGGATGAACGACTTCCATTTGGAAGGTTACCAATCTCTGATGGGTGGAGCATGACAGCAGGTAGGTGGGTGGAACCAGAGTGGTGGGAGGAGCATAGAGAGTTAGTTGGGCTGAGCTGAATGGCCGTGGTGTCCTGCAGTGTGTGCTCACTGGTCTCCATCTCAAATGCGGTTCCACCCATCCTCATTAAGCCCCAGTGGTCCGGTCTTGTGTTGGCATGAGAAGAATGGGCGGAAGGCTGGCGACTAAACATGCAACACAGTCCAAAAAATGACAGCGCCACCAGCAGGAGGAGGGGCCCGATGATGATGGGTGGGTTGTTTGCGGGCAGCATATTAGCAAAGCCAAAAGCACCTACAAGAGTGATGTTGATCCCAGCCAGCATGATGCAAAGTCCACAGGCGCAGCACAGAGCTGGGGAAGGGTGGCTGCGCAGACGCATGGATCGCTTCTTCTGCGCTGCAGCCAGATGTGGGTCTTGTTCAGAGCGAATCATCCTCCCCGTGGAGTCTCCTCACTTTCTCAGCACTTCCTTTTCAAGGTATCTGGTAAGACAGAGAAAGGGACTGGGAAAGACAGTGATGATTAATTAATGCAGCAGGGGAGTGGAATAACATTTGCTGTTGTGCTAATATCCGTCCGGCTGTGTGTCATTTCAGAAGGAACTCTCGGGAGGGGCAATTCAATTAGTGCAGCCAAGTCCAGATGACTGCAATGATGAGAAGCTTTGTAAATGGCTCAAATTACTGTGCCATATAACTTTATTACTTGGTATGTCTGTGAAAAGATCTTTTGGACAGGCTTTGGTGCTGTAAATGTCTGTGTGAGACATTAACCAGGAATATGGCATGCATTTCTCTATGGACATGCATTTATTTCACTGTGCACACACTGCCTAAGAAAAGGAACTCGGCAAAATCAGAACTTCAAGCTTCTGATACTTTTACTAAAACATACCAGTCAAGTAGAAATAAAAATAACAGAAGGTGAAACAACTGTCTTGGATAATGAAAATAGAATGAAATTTAACACATCAGAGAAAGCTCAACATAAAGTTAAAATAACTTTAAATAGGTAAACTTTTTGTGTTCTTGCAACTTTTGTTGCATTTTTGCAAATCAGTTAAAAAACACACAATTCTTTGTAACTTTATGCCAACTCACAAACAAAATCACATGTCCATTAGACTATTACATTTAATAGCATATTGATTATGCTTATATATGCGATTATACATAATCTTGAGTCTGGAATAGATTTCACACTTACCAAAGAGCTACAAGCTTTACATTTCCAGCTTTAGAAAGTAGATCCTCCGTGTATATGCGTAATATGCTCTTATGTGTAAAAGCGCATTGAGTTGCTCTGAAATGCAAAGCAGCACCGGGTTTAACCAGAGAGTCATCCAGCTGTGCTCCAGCCAAGTGAGCACCGAGTTCTCTTCCAGCTGATTAATAGAGAAAGATCCGGCTGAGAACACCTCATTCCACGCCCACCACCATCTGCGCTCCAGACTAAAGAGGCACCATGCCCTTTTCCATTATATTGTGTGGACTTTAATACTCCTTGTTGCGGTTTTCATATCTCTATTTTATTTATCTGTGAAAGAGTGTGTGTTGAATGCAATTATACAGTTGCGTACAAAGGTCTAAATAACATTAGGACAAAATGAAGGAGACGAAGAAATTTTAAGACATTTCATTTATTAGGTTTCACAGATTTCTTGGTTATCATAAGAAGAAAAAAAAATAGTCAAGTATTGTATGTTAATGAAACATGAATCTTTTTTTGTTTTGTTTTAAAAATTGCATCGTTGTTTCTCATTGCCTTTCTCAAAGCATCTTTTGGATTATCTGAGGTAGACCGGGGTTGACAAATTGCATGTAGCAACAGATGGCATAAGGTGGACCAGGTACACTGGAAACTGAGTGTAAACAATGGTGGATCTCTCTACTTAAAATAACTATATATGATAGGAAAACTGAGCTGTAGTCTATTGTATAAAACGCTGCAGCAGTTCGGGTCAACTTGTCCCCTTAGAGAGAAGAGTCATTGCAAATCAATACAAAGATATTCTGACTGATCACTTTTATTCTAGGATGAAACTTTTATATATGTGGTCTCTTCCACGATGGAAATGTCCACATTCACAAGGCACAAGGGCTCACTAAATGATTTGATGAGTATGAGAATGATGTAAATCAGACTCTGTGGCCTTCAGTCACCAGATCTCAACCCAATTGAACACCTATATGAGATTTTGGACCAATGTGTTAGACAGCGCTCTCCACCACCATTATCAAAACACCGAGGGAATATCTTTTGGATGAACTGTGTACAGTGCGATTCCAGATACATGTAGAATCTAGGCCAAGGAGCTTGTTACGATGGCCCAACAGACACATTGTTATTTTCCCCTTTGTTATCTGTCTGTATTTCCGAAATGAACCTGTGGTGATGTGTGTGGGGCCACTATGGATGATTCAATTTAACCAGTGTTGTTGACAGCTCCATTCTGGCTGAACAAACCATTGTTCCACCAGTTGTTAATGTCCATGCCCACTACTCATCAGACCAGAACTGGGTTTTCTCAGATGAACAGGTCACTGTGGCACAAAGGGTGTTATCCTGTTAGCCTGAAGTGTGAGGGTGAGGTAATGGTGATTGCACAGGCACCTTCTTTTGTGAATGCCATTCAACACACACTATGCCTACCTCCTGTGTGGTAATAAGAGGTGTGCCACTTTTGGATACACTATATGGCCAAAAGTATGTGGATGCCTGACTATGACCCCCATATGTGGCTCTTCCCCAAACCTTTGCCACAAAGTTGGAAGCACATGATTTTCTAGAACGTCTTTGTTTGCTGCAGCATTACAATTTCCCTTCACTGGAACTAAGAGGCCCAAACCCTGTTCCAGCATGACCATGCTCCTGTGTACAAAGTAAGGTCCATAAAGACAGGGTTTGCCAAGGTTAGAGTGGAAGAACCCGACTGAACACCTTTGGGATGAACTGGAAGACTGACTACATGCTTTGTGGCTAAATGGCACAAATCACCAAGCAACATTCCAAAATCTAGTGGAAGGACTTAACAGAAGAGTGGAGGCTGTTATAGCATATTAATGTCATACCTTTAAATAGGATGTTCAGCAAGCATATCTGGGTGTCATGGTCATGTGTCCACATACATTTGGCCATATAGTGTATTTGCAACAGAGGTGTGCAATGGGACTAGGCTTTTCATGGGAGTGGGCAGTTTTTACTCACATGTATATTATCATCTGAAGCGTGCACTATCAGGCCTGTTATAAACCTTTGTGACAGTTTTGATATGCCGTCTCCACTAGTTCCCAAGAAAACCATCCTGATGGTCCAAAACATAAGACGTAGAACAGAAGGTTACTTATGCAGCCAAATCTATATGCAGGAACACCAGGCCCCCTGGGTCATTCAGATTGACAAGAATGGCCTGAGGACGAACGTGAGGGTCACACGGTCACAAGGTGGTGTCTTTGCTATTTACAGACAGAAGTGACAGAAACATAACATTACTCTAGGGATTCTAAAGAGCTGAATACAAACATTCATTCATTTACCTTCAGCAACTGTTCCATTCTGTTCTCGGTCATGGCAGGTCCAGAACCCACCCTAGGAACACTGCAAGGAGGCAAAATTCAACTTGGATGGGACACCAGTTCAAGCACACACACTCACACTTAGTGGCACTTTAGCATAGCCAATCCACATACCTACATGTTTTTTGGACAGTGGAAGGAAACCGGAGAACCCGGAGGCAACTCACAAACATGGGGAGAAACTCCACTCAGAGAGTAACCCGAGATCAGAATCAATCCCGGGACCCTGGAGCTGTGAGGCAGCTATGTTACCTGCTGCACATCGTGCCGTCCTTCAAACATTATTTTAAAAATAAAAATGTCTATTACATTAAGAAACATTAAATGTTTTCCTCTAAAAAGACAAATTTAGGGGAAGGTGGCTTATTGTCTGGAAAAAGTACTTGTTTAAAGGGGTCATATGATGCTTTTTAATGTTTTCCTTTTCCTTTAGTGTGTAATGTATATGTTTGTGCATGTATACGATCTGCAAAGTTACAAAGCTCAGTCTCCCACAAAGGGATTTATTCTATCTAACAGAGATCACTGCTCCAGACCTGCCGAAAACGCCTCGGTCGAAGTCCAGCTATTACTTCCGCAAACGTCTACACAATTTGAAATATCAGCATAATGCCACCACAATTTTTTAATTTTCTGCTCAAGTCGTGCTTGCAAAGTTGGTTCCGATTGATCTGCTTGATCAACCGCATTTTCAGAATCTGACTTGGGCTCGAACTGATACAGTAAAACCAATGACATTATTAACTGTGTTTATAATTGCTTTAGAAGCCTTGGAAGCTGACGCTTGCAATTATGGTAAGTGGCATTACATTTCCGACACACACTTGAGTTTTTGGCCAATCACAACGCAATGGGTCAGCTGGCCAAACAGAGCACTGTGGGATTTTCGGAAGGAGGGGCTTTGGAGAAACCAGTTTTTCAGACAGACTGGAAATGTAGGTACTGCAATAATGTACAGTATGTGAAAAATAATGCATTTTTTGAACATTACAGCATGTTAATCTATTCTATTACACCCAATAAACAAAATAACTAACTTTTAAAATGGCATAATATGACCCCCTTTAAACAGAGGGATTCTAATCACTGTCTGAGAAGTTGTATAAACAAATGCCAAGTCAACAAGAGTGGTAGAGCTAAATCAAAATCCATTTGCATTAGTTTTGATGGTAAAAATTCTGCCATGTCAAAGACACTTCAGCAGTCATTGCTGTGGAATTGCAGAAATGAATTCTCTATTGGAGAAAATTAAAAATACAAATTAAAATAAAATATTGTAATATAAAAACAGGGAAACAGCCAAATGTATAGAACAACGCATGATGAGAAAGATAAGAGAGACAGAGAGAGAGAGAGAGAGAGAGAGAGAGAGAGAGAGAGAGAGAGAGAGAGAGAGAGAGAGAGAGAGAGAGAAAAGTCTGACTTTTCAGACATAAAATACCTACTGACAATACAAGTGGGGAAAAAAAAATAACACTTTGCAATAGTCTTACCGTACTGTACAAAGTGCATGCTACCTGCTGGCATGATCTGTAACATTGCAGAGCCCTGATAAATTGTGCAAATTGGGTTTGAGGTAAAAACATAATATGCATACAATAATGCATAAAAATATAGGCCTATCTATCACTTCTGAACAGTATTTCTATAAAAATAAAAATGGCATAATACCTCAAATGCCTTCACAAAACCATTCACTGCAAAAAAAAAAAAAAATCACCAAAAAAAAAAAACATTTTTACAAATAAGTGCATAAAGTAAAATAATCTCCTCAAATACACAAGGCAGGGAGACTAAAAAAAACAAGCAAGCTGAGAACCATTATAGTAAATGCTTAATGCAGATGCTCCCACCTTATTTTTAAGCACCCTTAATTTGAAAAAGAAAAAACCACCAAAAAAAAAAACCCACCAAAAAACAAACAAACAAAAAAAACACCATCAGCAATAAATATTTAAATATTCAGAAATCTCTCACGGCTTCATAATTTTAGTATGCTAAACATTGGATATGTGGTCCATAATGAATTAGGACACCCACCTAAGGATGCATTTTTTAGAATGTGTACCTCTTTGTAGCTCTGCTGCAAAGCTTAATCCCTTAATGCCATTACGGTAAACAATACTGTAGGTGTAATATGTGTTTAGACAGATCACATGTCTTAACATGATGTCCATTGCTGTGTGATCATAAGTGGTACAGAGCATAGCTCAGGCACAAAACTTCCGACTTGCTACACGTGTTGTGTGTGAGGTCACTCTGGAACCTGAGTAGTGTTCAGGTATTGGCTGGTGCTGCGGAGGGCGTGAGCCTGTGCTCTGCGTCTCGCCAGTCTGGAGTTGGAAGGGGGCGAGAGTCTCATGGAGCACATGATGGTGCTGTCATCCTCCTGCTCTTCATCCTGCTGCGACAGCTGCCTGTTAAAGGCTATAGCCTCCGCCGCAAACTGGGTCAGGTCTTTAGTGCTGCACTTCCTAGCAACAATACAGAGGACCAGTTACAAGCTAGAAATAATTAAGGCAAATCCAGACACTATATGGACAAAACAGCATACTGAGATTATATTTAGGAACATATCTGGGACCACTGAGATTCTCACAAAACTATTCTTACAATCCATGTGTGATTTGTCAGCCCAGACAGGATTTTGCAGAGTTTTTTTGTGATTGTTGCGGCCGGAAATGCTTGATTTTGCTGCGGCTTTTTTCAAATTCTGCGATGCAACTTGCGGAGATTTTTGTGCTTATTTTTCAGAAAGCTATTAGAATTGGCGAAACTGCAATTGCACGAAATTGATCGTTCGCAGTGATGTTTGTTGGTAAATGAGACCTTTTAGCTGTACTCATGTTCGACACACGTGAATCCATGAATGTGCGTTGCGATGTCACACGGTGCGTTGTGATGACATCACATGGCCCGTCTTGGCGCAAATCATTGTGATGATTGAAAAAGTTTGTGTTAATTTATACAATCGCAAAATCCTGGAGGGACTGGTTTGTCAAACTGCTCGTTTGCATATTGCACACTTCTGCAACATCAGTACTGGAAAGTCCAATATAATGATAACAATTAGTAAATAATATATTGCTCCACCCTATAGGAAATCAGAGACCTACTTTATTACAATTTTCCCATAAATCCAAGCATAAAAAGAAGAATGAACCTGAATACCTTTGTAAGACATGTGGAGTTGGAAGACCTCTTTCAGGAGCATTCTATAAAGAAAAATGCACAAAGGTTTAAAACGTGAATGACATGGTAAGAAATAAATGTATCTAATTTCCCCATGGGATCAATAAAGTGTTATCTTAAAAGTAAAATGGAGAAAAATGTGGAGAAGCAGCCTTACCCCCTGAACCCAAGGGTGCTGTAAGACCTGAGCCGCACTCAGCCTCAGCATGGCGTCTCGCACCAGCAGCCGGGAGATCAAGTCTTTGGCTCCATCTGAGATGTGAGACCAGTCCCGATCCCCAAACTCGTATTTCCCCTCCTGGATCCGCTCAAACAGGCTGTTCTGCACACAGGACACGCGAGCACTTTCAGTCCCACAAGGACAAGCATAAAGGTAGTATGACTGTCAGAATCAACTTTACTTTGTGAACACTACTGATATTTTCATACAATTCACCCATTTAAAGCGAAATCCCATGTTCTACAAGCATAACATGCTTTCTCTGAATTTTAACCATTGTGATGATTGATGTGTAAAAATTGTTTTGGTACAAAAGCATGTTGTTTATGGATATTTATAGGTTGTCACATATATTTCGAAAAATCATGTTTCAATTATGTAAATACCCTAAAAGTTATAGTTGTCACAAATTGGCATCAGGTCTTCTGAATCTCTGTAATACTAATAGACATATAGTGCGCTGTGATGTCATACAATATGTAGTGAGCATACAGTATATATATATATATATATATATATATATATATATATATATATATATATATATATACACATACACACACACACACACTATAATGTACATAATAATATATCTCTGTTTTATTTATATATATATATATATATATATATATATATATATATATATATATATATATATATATATATATATATATATATATATTCAACAGAAAGTTATCCGAGTGTGTTTCTCTGCTTGATTCTTGAAGATGGTAGATATTTATATTAATCTTGGGTCACCCAAGAAATGTATAATTGAGCGAAGTATCAAAGCTTAAACAAACTCTTGTTGCTCTGTGGAAGTGTAAAATTATATACTCATTAATATTTAAAAGTATTTAAGTACTACAGGCTCTATTTATGTGAGCATGACACAAAAATAAGGCCCTAGATTCCAGCTTTGTGTGTTATCAGTATATTCGTTAAAAATGCTGCAGGAGGTAACATGGGACAGAGCTGTGTATTTGTAAAAAGAGCTTGGGTTTAAATGTGTACATTATCAAGAGGTGTGGTTAAGCCTGCTGTTGTGATATAGTATGCTCCGTTCATTACCTGTAACAGCTGAGTGTATGCAGTTCAACACAGTATCATCTTCATAATGATTAGATATCATACGCCCATAGTGTTGAAACGTTGATACAAGATATCAAATTAGATATCAAACGCCCAACATTGAAAGCTTTCATGCTTGCAAAATTTAGAATTATTTATCTACTTTTAGCCAGTTCGTTTAGAGGAACCAGCAGATAATTCTCCCAGTTTATCTTATATCCGGAGTATGAGGTCTATTGGATTATATGTAATTATAGCAGAAGGGGTCCAAGTAGCACTGATACAGGCAAAAGATGTCGGCTTCAAGGCCAAAAGTCTACTTGGTCTTTCACCTTTATGGTAATATGTTATTCTAGTACGATGGATTGTGGATTTTCTGAAAGTGGCTAGCCTCATCGTCATGTTCAGCCCTGTAGGCGCTTTCTTTTCTTTATTTGACTAAACAGCAGCTGAAATCTCTTAATTTATGCCCAAAAATATAACTTAAAACTACACATGCATCGCCCTCATCAGGCCACCGAGCACATTTGTTGACCAAAATTTAAAGCTGAATTTAAAGCTGAATTTTAAATTTAAAATTTAAACCTCCTGTTGCACCACTGTACTTACTTCAGGGCAGGCATCTGCATTTACGACTATGGAAATAGCAACAGAGCAAATGCAATAATTGCCCAATCAAAATGGTAATTACTCCAGCATTAACCAACCAATTACATTTGCATAAGAATAAAAAGTAAATAATTAAAATTACAATGCAGTTTTTAAAGGAATTTGACAGTCCTAATAGGCAGCACATTAAATAAAAAATGCAATTGCAAGCAAGATATCCTTATTGGTAGAGGCCGACCGATTGATCAGTTTCGCCGATTAACTGGCACCGATAACCGATTGCTGGAACGATTGATTATCAGCAAAAATCCACACCCACAGTTTTTCGTGATTGTGTCCGTTGCGGGAGAGTCTGAGAAGGGTCCGCTGTCATTATACAGTACGAGAGCGGCCTCTAGAGGGGAAATTAAAACTATCACTGACAAATTTTGTTGTGTTTTGGATTCATTTTGGATGTCTCTATTTTTATTTGTTATTTGGAGTGTTACTTTTTGGTTCAGTTTGGATGAATATCTTTTATTTACTGTAATATTTATTAAGTTAGTAAATATATAATAGTATAATAATAATAATAACAATAATTAATATATATTAATATTTATATATTTATTTCATTTTAAAAAGTACAGTACATTTTCATGGTACAGTCAGTAGTTTATTTTTGCAATAAAGTTCAGCAATATTTTACTCTGAGTGTTATGTATTCATTCAGTATCAATTTTAAAAACTATCAGTTGATTAATCGGTTATCGGCAGGTACTGCCCAACTTAGTTATCAGTATCTGTAAAATCCAATATCAGTCCACCTCTACTTATTGGCATATGTATGTGGTTATATGATTAACGTTGTGTGTAGGTACACTTGCATACTGGATCTTACCTGGCAGGCACGGCAGGTTTCACCTTGTTCCCAGCCACAGTTAGCTCCACAGTGGCCAGTAAAAGGTGGACTCCCACTAAGCAGAATGTACAGGATCACCCCTAGGCTCCAAAGATCACAGCGCTTATCGTAGAATGATGCTTCATCTGTAAATACTTCCACCACCTCTGGAGCCATGTACTCTGCTGAACCACACTAAAGTGAACAAACACTGTCATTTTTGAAATACACACTTTAGATGACTTTGATCAGTTTCATGTTAAAGTACGTTTAAAATGTGTGTTTACTGGTGTAGTAAGTTCAGGTGTAGTTATGGGGGTACAGGCACTGTTCAACTTCACACCACTTCCCAAGTCAAAATCACAGATCTTCACAGGAGACACCTACAAACACAAACACATGTACAGATATTATTAACACAACCTGTCACTTGAATCTTCTGACCTTGAGCACAATAAAAATACTGATATTTTTAAACCTGTCATGACAAGAATATTATCTAGGAATTTTACAGAGCCTTGGGTAAGTACTGGCAAACACCCCACCAAACCCCACCCCTGTACTTTCCCACATTTTGTTGTGTTACAACCTGGAAGTGAAAGTGAGTTATCTGGAATTATAAGTAATGAATCTACAGAAAACAAAATTCTCAAAATATTGAATTGCTGACAAATTAAAAATTGTACAAGTTGTGATTGCCTAAGTATTCGCTTATGTGACTAAGTGACTTTGAAAGCGGTTTCATTATTATTGTTATTGCAGTCGAAAGCAAACAATCAATGACTACAACGCTCATGTATTAGTGCGATATGTTAAAAAAAAAAAAATACAGAAGAGTTCTTCAGGTGACTCGTATGCAGGGTAAGATTAGTCTCTTAGCAAGAACCCCTCTGTATTTTACACTGTAGATACAAATGTTATCAGTTACATCAAAACATCCATTACTAGTGTGAGGAATCAGTAGAATAATTAAATACCTTATCAACATATTCGCACAGGATATTTTCAGGTTTCAGATCCCGGTGAGCAATTCCTGTAAGACAGAACAAAATAAGATTTCATAATATTATAATTCTTCATTTTCATGTAGTTAAAGGCAAAAAATTATCTATATCTTACAGTTTATAAACCCATGTTCTACTTTTACATACCTAATACAACACTAAACCTTTCCTAATTCCAACCCCAATTCTAAAAAACTTGGGACGCTGTGTAAAATGTAAATAAAAACAGAATGCAATAATTTGCAAATCTCATAAACCCATATGTTATTCACAATAGAACATTTCAAATGTTGAGGAAATGTACCATTTTAAGAAAAAAATTAAGTAATTTTTAATTTGATGGCTGCAACACGTCTCAAAAAAGTTGGGACGGGGGCAACAAAAGGCTGGAAAAGTACGTGTTACTAAAAAGAAACAGCTGGAGGTTAATTGGCAACAGGTCAGTAACGTGACTGGGTATAAAAAGAGTCTTTCAGAAGTAAAGATGGGCAGAGGTTCACCAATATGTGAAAAACTGCGCCTACAATTTGTGGAATAATTTCAGAATAATGTTCCTCAATGTAAAATTAGACTATAAAGACTATTAGAAATAAAGACTATGAATCTCATCATCTACAGTACATAATATCATCAAAAGATTCTGAGAATCTGGAGAAATCTCTGTGCGCAAGGGACAAGGGCGAAAATCAATATTGCATGCCCGTGATCTTCGGGCCCTCAGGCAGCACTGCATTAAAAACAGGCATGATTCTGTAATGGAAATCACTGCATGGGCTCAGAAACACCTCCAGAACTCACTGTCTGTGAACACAGTTCGCCGTGCCATCCACAAATGCAGGTTAAAGCTCTATCACGCAAAGAAGAAGCCATACGTGAACATGATCCAGAAATGCAGCCGTCTTCTCTCGGCCAAAGCTCATTTATAATGGACTGAGGCAAAATGGAAAACTGTTCTGTGATCAGACAAATCGAAATTTAAAATCCTTTTTGGAAAACCATGGACACCACGTCCTCTAAACTAAAGAGGACTAAAGAGGAGAGGGACCATCCGGCTTTTTGTCAGCGCTCAGTTCAAAAGGCGTGGGGGTGCATTAGTGCCTATTGAATGGGCAGCTTGCACATCTGGAAAGGCACTGTCAATGCTGAAAGGTATATACAGGTTTTAGAGCAATATATGCTTCTATCCAGATTCCATCCCATCTTTACTTCTGAGAAACTCTGCCTCTCTAAGATACTCTTTTTATACCCAATCATTTTACTGCCCTGTTGCCAATTAACCTAATTAGTTGCTAAATTTTCCTCCAGCTATTTCTTTTTAGTAACACTTACATTTCCAGCCTTTTGTTGCCCCAGTCCCAACTTTTTTGAGACGTTGCAGCCATCAAATTCAAAATTGCCTTATTTTTTCCTTAAAATTGTGCATTTCCTCAGTTTAAACATTCAATGTTTTCTATGTTCTATTGTGAATAACATATGGGTTTATGAGATTTGCATATCATTGCATTCTGTTTTTTCTTTACATTTTACACAACGTCCCAACTGTTTTGGAATTGGGGTTGTATTTTTAACCAAATGAGCCCTGTGTTATTTGTAGGAGAAAGGAGCATTTATGGTATGTTTTTTTTACTTTCTGAAACTTATGTATCAATTAAATATAAAAACAATATAAATATCAACGAAAGTGCGGATCCTAAAAGTGATATTACAGTTAGTAGTTATTTCCAACAGGCACTTATTGGAGTCACACTTTTTCTGGGGCTAAATCTCAAATAGTGCACTAGGTAGGTACTATAACACCATCATACCAGACCCCTTGAAATGAGTATATACTGCAATAATCTATTTGGGATTTGGCTAACTTTCATCATAAGAAGCATACAATGTAGATAAACACCAGCAACAACAAAAAAAAATCATATTTGTGGATAAAAAAAAACTATGAAACAAATTAAAAATACAAAGTTTGTTTGCTTAGAAAAAAACTCGGTTTCATTTTCACTTTTCATGGGTTATACAATTTTCCAAAATTCCAAAATCCAAAATTACAGGCTTAAGAAATATTCCACTTATTTGAATACTAAATTTTCTAAATTATTACAACCAAACTCAGGAACTGGACAGCCCTATTGTACAGTATATGGTTTCAGTACAGATGGTTTCATTACATTATTAAAGGCAGCCAAATGAGGAAACACTACCTTTAGTGTGTAAGAAATGCAGTGCTTGAGCAATATCCCTCACGACACGACTGGCTTCCCTTTCATCAAAGTGCTTCCTCCTTTGGATGTGTGTTAAAATGGAGCCTAAAAGGGCGAGAAGGTAAAGATGGAAGGGAGAAATATAAAATGAGTAATGATTACTGAATCAGTTCTTTCAGCAGGTTTTAAAATTGATCTGGTTGTAGTTTTGATTAGAGATCTGTACCTCCACACAGCTTCTCAAACACCAAATAAAAGCAGCTGTCATCCTCAAAAAACTCAATGAGCTCGAGAATGTTCCTGTTGTGAAATGCAAAGAGGCTTTACCAAGCGTGTCAGTTCCTTAACACAACCCTGAAATGTTTAGTAGATTAGCTACAGGTGCATCTCAATAAATTAGAATGTCGTGGTAAAGTTCATTTATTTCAGTAATTCAACTCAAATTGTGAAACTCGTGTATTAAATAAATTCAATGCACACAGACTGAAGTAGTTTAAGTCTTTGGTTCTTTTAATTGTGATGATTTTGGCTCACATTTAACAAAAACCCACCAATTCACAACAAATTAGAATACTTCATAAGACCAATAAAAAAAAAACATTTTTAGTGAATTGTTGGCCTTCTGGAAAGTATGTTCATTTACTGTACATGTACGCAATACTTGGTAGGGGCTCCTTTTGCTTTAATTGCTGCCTCAATTCGGCATGGCATGGAGGTGATCGGTTTGTGGCACTGCTGAGGTGGTATGGAAGCCCAGGTTTCTTTGACAGTGGCCTTCAGCTCATCTGCATTTTTTGGTCTCTTGTTTCTCATTTTCCTCTTGACAATACCCCATAGATTCTCTATGGGGTTCAGGTCTGGTGAGTTTGCTGACCAGTCAAGCACACCAACACCATGGTCATTTAACCAACTTTTGGTGCTTTTGGCAGAGTGGGCAGGTGCCAAATCCTGCTGGAAAATGAAATCAGCATCTTCAAAATGCTGGTCAGCTGAAGGAAGCATGAAGTGCTCCAAAATTTCTTGGTAAACGGGTGCAGTGACTTTGGTTTTCAAAAAACACAATGGACCAACACCAGCAGATGACATTGCACCCCAAATCATCACAGACTGTGGAAACTTAACACTGGACTTCAAGCAACTTGGGCTATCAGCTTCTCCACCCTTCCTCCAGACTCTAGGACCTTGGTTTCCAAATGAAATACAAAACTTGCTCTCATCTGAAAAGAGGACTTTGGACCACTGGTCAACAGTCCAGTTCTTCTTCTCGTTAGCCCAGGTAAGACGCCTTTGACGTTGTCTGTGGTTCAGGAGTGGCTTAACAAGAGGAATACGACAACTGTAGCCAAATTCCTTGGCACGTCTGTGTGTGGTGGCTCTTGATGCCTTGACCCCAGCCTTAGTCCATTCCTTGTGAAGTTCACTCAAATTCTTGAATCGATTTTGCTTGACAATCCTCATAAGGCTGCGGTTCTCTCGGTTGGTTGTGCATCTTTTTCTTCCACAATTTTTCCTTCCACTCAACTTTCTGTTAACATGCTTGGATACAGCACTCTGTGAACAGCCAGCTTCTTTGGCAATGAATGTTTGTGGCTTACCTAGTGAACCAAACTGAGAGACCATTTTGAAGGCTCAGGAAACCTTTGCAGGTGTTTTGAGTTGATTAGCTGATTGGCATGTCACCATATTCTAATTTGTTGAGATAGTGAATTGGTGGGTTTTTGTTAAATGTGAGCCAAAATCATCACAATTAAAAGAACCAAAGACTTAAACTACTTCAGTCTGTCGCATTGAATTTATTTAATACACGAGTTTCACAATTTGAGTTGAATTACTGAAATAAACGAACTTTTCCACGACATTCTAATTTACTGAGATGCACCTGTATAACTGTGACGAACATAGGATAATATATAAATGCTTACTTATTCCCTTGGCACTGATATAATGTCTCCACCTCTCTAAATACCCTGCTTCGACTGTGGCCGGCAATCTTCTCAATAATCTGAGTCCATACACAGTAACAGATTATTATTATGTGTCTATGACATGGCACATTAGTTCATCTCATGCATTAAACATAGATGTTTTTATTAAAGGCTTGTATTGACCCCATGCCACTAATGTGACATCTCACCTTTACAGCGTACTCCTTGCCATTTTGCAGGCTCACACATCCTTGAACTTTAGCATAAGCCCCCTGCCCGAGCACCTCGTCAGTGAGCCTGTACAGATCTGCAATACAAGAATCATTCAGTTTAACCTCCCAATCTGACACAAAATATGCAATACAACATTTTAATAATAACAACAGTTATTCTTCCATGCTATCTGGAGTAACAGATTCTCCAGTGGTAGTAGATGAAGGTAACATGCTGGCAAATTCAAAACGGATGGGCTCGATTTCTCAATTTTTGACTTACACAGATATGAACACTAATGACTTAGAATATGCCACAATTTATATAACATAACAAAACATGATTTCTGAACTTTTACAGCCTGTGCAAAGATATTGTTTCTGATTGTGATTGTGGGTTTCCTCACATGAACTGCTTGCTTCAGCTCCTTCCACAACATTTCTATTGGATTAAGGTCAGAACTTTGACTTGGCCATTCCAAAACATTAATTTTATTCTTCTTTAACCATTCTTTGGTAGAATGACTTGTGTGTTTAGGATCGTTGTCTTGCTGCATGACTCACTTTCTCTTGAGATTCAGACCACAGACAGATATTCTGACATTTTCCTTTACAATTTGCTGATATTATTCAGAATTCATTGTTCCATCAACGGTGACAAGCCATCCTGGCCCAGATGCAGCAAAACAGGCCCAAACCATGATACTACCACCACCATGTTTCACAGATGGGATAAGGTTCTTATGCTGGAATGCAGTGGTTTCCTTTCTCCAAACATAACGCTTCTCATTTAAACCAAAAGTTCTATTTTGGTCTCATCCATCCACAAAACACTTTCCAACAGCCTTGTCCATGTGATCTTTAGCAAATGCAGACAGGCAGCAATGTTCTTTTTGGAGAGCAGTGACTTTCTCCTTGCAACCCTGCCATGCACACCATTGTTGTTCAGTGTTCTTCTGGTGGTGGACTCATGATCATTAACATTAACCAATGTGAGAGAGGCCTTTAGTTGCTTAGATGGTACCCTGGGTTCTTTTGTGACCTCGTGGACTATTACACGTCTTGCTCTTAGAGTGATCTTTGTTGGTTGACTCTTCTGGGGAGGGTAACAATGGTCTAAATTTCCCCCATTTGTACACAATCTGTCTGACTGTGGATTGGTGGAGTCCAAACTCTTTAGAGATGGTTTTGTAACCTTTTCCAGCCTGATGAGCATCAACAACTTTTTTTGAGGTCCTCAGAAATCTCCTTTGTTTGTACCATACACTTCCACAAACATGTTGTGAAGATCAGACTTTAGCTGTGTCCCAAATTACATACCATCATCTCAAATGGCACACTTTTGGTATTGTACTAACCGGAAGTATATGCTGTTTCCTGGTCGAGGGCAAATTACGCACGTAATGCGATGGCGCTAGCATTAGCAAAATAGCCAAACAGATAACAAAAATGAATCGGTACATTTTACTGTTTATGATAATGTTTCCTTTTATGCCCAACAAGACCTGTCACAGTCAGACGGAGGCGTGATCGTCTCCGCAGGCGAATCTTGCTTGCACAATTTAAAATCAACATAGTAAGTTGTGGTTGCGGCTATGGCTGCTGGCAATGTATGCATCTTTTTTTTCGTTCAGCATCTAAAGCCTGATATAGCCCCTCCCCATCCGCTATGTAAGGAAAGCTGCGACTGTTGAGTGCATGAAGTGTCCATCACTCCATACTTCATTTTTTTGGTTGAATGAGTGCATCATCTGGGAACTTAAAGTGCACTTCGTTTTTTGGGGGGTTTTTCAGTTTGAACAGACTGATCACACCATTTATACTACAAAATGGCGTAGAATAGTGCACAAGTGTGCAATTTGGGACACACTATTTGAAAGATCCCTGTTTTTTAAATAAAACAGGACACTCACTCACACCTGACTGTCATCCCATTGATTGAAAACACCAGAATCTAATTTCACCTTCAAATTAACTGCTAATCCTAGAGGTTCACATTCTTTTGCCACTCACAGATACGTAATATTGGACAATTTTCCTCAATAAATAAATGACCAAGTATAATATTTTTGTCTCATTTGTTTAATTGGGTTCTCTTTATCTTCTTTTAGGACTTGTGTGAATATCTGATAGTGTTTTAGGTCATATTTATGTAGAAATATAGAAAATTCGAAAAGGTTCACAAACTTTCAAGCAGCACTGTACATGTAGTACAATGGACAAACTGGTTTAGAGGAATTACCTTTGAATGTTCCTATGGAGCTGTCTACTGCCCGAGTCCTGCGTTTCTTCTTCCTTCGCATCCCTGCATCATTAATGTCCACTGGCTGACTGCTCTCTGTCACTACTACACACAGAAGAATGCAGTCAAAACACAGATTTGCTGGCATTTCTTTGTACTTAAGTGCTTTTACAACTGTGCCTAATCTTCGAATTGAAGTGGATTTGGATCCCTGTACCTGAAGAGTTCTGGGCAGCACAGCGGGAAGGAGCAGGAAGCGCCACATCACCATCTGATGGTCCAGACACCAAAGAGTTACTGGTCACCTGAGAAACAGAAAATCACACATAAATCAGAGTGAAAAGCCTTACAATAACAACAGTAATGTTCCAACTGAACTAGGAGCCAGCTATGGTCTGGTTTGTATTGTAAATACAAATACACATGAGATACACAATAATAATTATTATTATATAGCAGTAGGCTGCTATAAAGCACGGCCTGTGATTTGTCCATCACTAGCAGGGGTGCACAAGCCACTAGCCACACTCAGGACAAGCAGATTATGTTTGTGTGTCCATAGTTGCACAGTGAACAAGTAGGTTCAATAGGACGGTCATATTGTGGACACCAACCTTTCCACCAACCAGACACAAAAACACTTGATCAACTTTCGCAAAAAGTAATTTTTTCAGATACATTTAAACCCAGTATGCTCCATTTGGTTAATATATTTCATGGTGATGCAATGACAGACTTGCACATGTCACTAGTTCTCCTTTAATCAGGAGAATAAAAGGACTACGGTTACACAGCGTCATACTTTGGGGTAACATTAGATTTTTAGGCAACCAAAACATGGGACTGGGGAACCACACTGAAACATGCACTTGCCTGGTGGGCAAGTTAATGAATTTGTGATTTGTCCACACTGCTTTTGTTTACCACTGAGCATCCTGACCAATCTCATATGTTCCAGATGAGAGTTTGGCATCGTTCTGACTTGTGGATAAATATAGAGAGGGTTGTGTAATTACAGAGTCTACTTTATGTGTGCTTCCACAAAGGCAGCTTGCCAGGTAAGTGAAAAGAGGACACAGGGTGAATGACATTTACAGGAAATCCAAACTGTAACCTAGAATGACTGCAGCCAAAAAAATTGTGGCCAACTGAAAACAGTCATGCAATCAATGAGTATAAATAGTGTCAGAAGGACAAACTCTAACTTTAAACCTGACCACTTATCATAAATGGAGCAAGGTCATAACTGAAGTCATCATGACAGTATCTAAATCATTAAATATGAGATCACTCTCTTGACATTTTGAAACTTCTTACTGTCAGAAAGGGCCGACTAACCAAATAAAAAGACTAAATTATAATGAACATACAGTAGGTATTCACCCATAATATGCATGTAGAAAGTATTCTGACTAATCCTGTGTTTTTTCCTTATTTTGTTACATTACAGCCTTACTCCAAAATGGATTCAATTATATTTTTCTGTTGTGTATGTGTACTAAAAATACAAACTGAAATATTTCAAGGATAAATCAATGTAAATGTGATCAAGCTCAACTGAGCTCAACGTCAAGTGTAATAACAAAGGGTCTGAATACTAATGCAGATGTGGTATTTCCCAGCTGTCTGATCACCTGTTAATGCTTTCACATTATGGAGCAATGAGATTAATAAAATAAAATATTAATTTAGTCAATTTTAGAGGAACAAATTGAGCAAGTGAAGGCCTCTTGATAATTTCCAATTGCAGTATATCCTTTTTGAGTTTGTATAACCTTTTTGAGTAAAACTTTGTGTTTTAATTATTTCTATAGCTCCCAATTGCCAAGGGAGAACAGCATTTGACTTGGAGGACTCTGGTATAGCAACATTAAGGCATTTAAATTTACAAAGAAATGCATCATGCTTTTCTGTCACTGCAGTGCTGTCCGATTAAAATTACCTGGCGCGTGCAGTGAAGCGCCTGCAGATCCGAGCGCTCACTCTTCCTCACCATGTCTGCGGCTGGAAAGAAAAACAGTGGCTTCCTCACATCACTGTATTAAATAGAATAGGAAAATGTATGTACAGTTTCAATATTAGTATGCACTATTAGTTACGTATGTAACTGTGGTCCTGTAAAAGAGAGCACAAGGTGCCATCAATTATGGGAACAAATAGGTACTCGCAAGCGTGGAGCATTGAATGATCCAGTGCATCTGAAATCAGGGAACCTTAAACGCTAAACAATTCACTGGTTGTAGTTTTTAAATCAGCTCTCCTAGTTAATATAGCAGAAACTATGGCAACACACATTCATGGATTGATTTGCATCGGTCTATGTAAGAAATGTTTCATCATTCGGTCGTCTTAAGTAATCGAAATGATGCGAGTCCTTTCACAAATCCCTTGTCTAAGGTAGAAAATGTAGTGCGAGTCCAGATGAGGTTTTATGGTAAGCACCAGGTGCTTGAGGGGAAAAAAGCTGCCACTTATCCGTTATAGTCAAGCAGCAGACACTACAAAAGTTTACACTGCTTTGTCACAAGCAGATTTATAGAAATCCAGATAAATATTTAGAGCCATAATGAGCGAGTCAGAGGTGATACTGGCAAGGGAAAACTCCCTGAGACAACAAGAGGAAGAAACCTTGAGAGGAACTACACTCAAAAGGGAACTGATCCTCTTCCAGGTGACACCAGGCAATGGGATTATAAATCACTAATCTTCACTATATAGTCAAACAGTAGTGAGTGTGTTGAAAGGATGGTCAGTATGAGCATCAGGGTTTTATGATTACAGCAGAAGTTTTTAGGTATGTATTTTTAGGAAACTTCAGGGGCATTCCTACTTGTCTAATATAGCAAAGTCAAAAACATACATTATAAGGCGAAAAGTATGTGGACACCTCATATTAATGGGGAGACGCCATATTAATGCCCATGGCTTTGGAATGGGATGTCCAACAAGCTCATATAGGTGTGATGGTCAGGTGTCCACATACTTCTGACCTTCCACTGTACATTGATAGAGCTTGTTTCAAATTAACGAACTCAAAAGCTGCAATGAACCAATACCCAAGCTGCCAATCACTCCACATCCATATGTCGATTCATAACATAACATATGGAGCTCATATGCAAAATGCATAACACTTGGCCAGTCTGTAAATATAACTACAACTTATAACTCAACTTGAATTTTTTCTCTTAAAGGACACTGTCTGTGAGCTTTGAATATCTATAGGAGCAAAGTTAAGGAACCTAAAGAGGGGATATTTAAGGGGTATATAGTTTTTTTCTTTTAAGTGACTGAAATGCTCTTCCCTCCATCTTCTGGACTTGACCGGAATAAACCGGCCTCAGGGCCGCGGTGATTGACAGGTTAATAAAGCGCGAGCGAGATCAACGCTTATCCACTGGTCACGTGACAGACGCTTAAAGGAAACGCTACCCGCATAGCGAACATGTTTGAACATTTCAGTCAGCGGCTTTATCTTGGCGAGGGAAACTCCTGCCACATCACAGGTGGTTAATATCGTTACAACGTAAATTAATTAGGGGAGGTTTCACTCGTTATCCAACATTCTGTCACGGGAGCCTGGAAGCTACAATAATCCTGGGTTAGCAATGATACCGTAAACTCTTTCATTATAAACACACCCAAACCGCAAGTGGATACCAAGTGGATCTATTCTCCTATATAAACACATCAGGGGCACCGTTATATTTTAAAACGTTTAAACACAACAGGACAAAAGCGATGTTACTTACAAATGAGCTAATACTACATTACAGTCTCACTTCAGGATGACGCGGCAACATAATTAACTATACCACATCATACCTTTAGACTAGGAAGGTCATCTCTAATTTCTCCTTGCTAAATGAAAATAAACAGTTCAGTAAAACTGACTGTCTGCTTATGTAACACAGGCTGCTGCAGATAGTTAGCGAATACTGTTACAAAATACACGCAACAAATGGGGAACTATCTAACAGTCTCAAAGCCTGTACATTTAACAAGCTGAGTATAAGAAAGAGAATAAAATCTATTAAACAGAACATCATCCAAACCTGGAAACGGCGCCCAAATAACTCTATCTGCGTCTTAACCGCCTACGCCTGTCTTTCCAGAATGCGCGCGAGAGGAGGGAAAACGAGGAAGAAACACAACAGTGCCCGGCCCCGCCCACCACACATTTAGTCTGCATCCCATTGGTCTATTGCGGCAGGAGCATGATGACGCAAACGGACGGAAGTTTCACCCAATGACTCAGTTCTTTTTTTTTTTTTTTTCATCATCTTCTTCTTCTTTTTCTTTTTTTTAATGAACCACTTTCAGTCATGGATCCGAAAAGGAACTGTGTGCAAATGACCTCAGTGCTTTTGGTGGTCACAGTACAAGTGGACTAAAAAAGTGGTTCTGTTTCTGGACATGTTACCAATTTATGAGCTCTAGAGCACTTGTTCGCTCCATGACTTCTTTAAAACCACCCAGCTGTATAACAGTGAGAATAATGTGATCCAAAATGGCTGTTTTACATGATGCTATCATTTGGCTGTGGGTGAAATAGAGAGTGGAAAAAACAAACAAACAAAGAATACAAGCAGACGCTACATATATTCAAATAGTAATTTACAATAACTATTTTCCAGTCACTTGATATTTATTATCATTCTGCCTAACTACTTAAGCTATTACTACTAATTAGCATAATTGTTACTGCCACAATGCCCCAAACAGCTTACTCCATACAACCCCAGTGGCAGCCATTAGAGTATTTTTTACACTTTAGCCTGTGAGGTAGGGCTGGGTGATATATCGATATAATATAGATATCATGATAAATGATTATGCGATACACTTTTCTGAGATATCGTTGGTATGGTGATGTTGATTAGGTTTTTAATAATTACAAATTAAATGGTACCGAATGGATTCTGTTTATTTGACTTTTTTTATGTAATTTAATCTTCTTGGTCTTTGTAGGCATTAAACAAAAGTATTGTCAAATTCAGTTGAACTTTTTTGTTTGTTTGTTTATTTCACTACTGTTTTGCAGACAGTCTGTTAGCTAAATTATATAATCATGATACACATTGTGTATTTTAGAAATGTCCTCAAGTATTGTGATATGATACTTTTGTCATATTGGCCAGCCCTACTGTGAGGTGACAGAAACAGTGGCTACTTATTTTCACACAAATCATGTGTACCATAAAATAAACCACAAATGAATCATACTCAAGCCACCTCCAGAAATGGGCTTGTGGGTTGTTTTGGGGTCTGAGTTTGTTTGTTGTATTCACATACAAAAAACAAATTCCATGTCAACAAACTGACACCACTTGAAATGCTAAAATGGTTGGTCTGAAATAGAAGGCAGTTGCCTTGTTTCCTGTGCTGTCTCATAAGTCATAAAAAAAAACACATATACAAATATCTTATTTGTCCACAAACTCTCTCCCATGTGTTTTCTGCTGCTATTTTAGAGCCAAATTGTTGCACTGGATTACTTGTGTGCTGTCTTCAAAAATTGGTCAGATTGGTACCTCACAAGGCCACAAACTTTTGATTCAGACATGACTCGATCCCTTCCTGCCTCTGAATATAGCCTTAGTAGGCAGCATTTTTATGCTTTGGACACAACTATAGTCTTAATTATTATTAGTTACATTTATATAGCACTTTTCTAGACACTCAAAGTGCTTTACATAGTATGGGGGGAAATCTCCTCAACCACCACCAGTGTGTAGTATCCACCTGGATGATGCAACGGCAGCCATAGTGCGCCAGAACGCCCACCACATTGGTGGAGAGAAGAAATATAGCCAATTCAGAAGCCATGATAGACAAGGGCCAATTTTGCCAGGACACCAGGGTGATACCCCTACTCTTTACAAGAAGTGGCCTGGGATTTAACATCTCATCCAAAAGACAGTGCTCTTTTTACAGTATAGAGTCCCCGTCACTATCATGGGGCATTAGAAACCACACAGACCACAAGGAGAGCACTACCTACTGGCCTCCCTAACACCACTTCCAGCAGCAACCTTAGTTTTCCCCAGGAAGCCTCCCATCCAGGTACTGGCCAGGCTCAACCCAGCTTAGAGTCAGTGTGAAACCAGGTGAGAACCGCAGGGCGATATGGGTTGGTTTCACATAGTACAACAAAGGTTCATTTATTAAGGTAATTTGAAATCATTCTGACCTTGAATCTGACCCAAAACAGGGTCTTAATTAACCTTTTAAAATCTTTGAGAACAGAATTTAAATAATTTCCCCATTGTGGTCCCATTCTTATACATAATCTGATCTGCAGTCAGAATATTTAAAACTATTTTCACACACAAGATGCTAGAAATGGTTCTTTTTGTAATGCACCAGCGGCTATAATCGCCACCTCACAGCTGTAGGGTCCCTGGTTTGATTCTGAGCTAGGGTTACTCTCTGTGCAGTGTTTTGTAACTTCTTCATGTGTCTATGTGGGTTTGCGGTTAAGTAGATTGGCTACTCTAAAAGTAGACAGAGGTTTGAATGTGTGTATGAATGTGTTCATGATGCCCTGTGGTGGCTTTTGATTTACTGTAACTCTGACTATGACAAAGTGATAATTAAAAATTAATGAAGGAATGAATAAATGAAAAAATGAATGAACAAATGAATGAATGAATTAATGTTTGGTTTGTAGCCACTGTTTAATAAATATTTAAATTTAAGATCCTTATCTTAACCAATATCAAATATTTATTTTATGCTGAACATGAAATAATAATAATAATAATAATAATAATAATAATAATAATAATACAGAAACTATTTACTTATCAGAAAGCACAAATAAAAATGACTCATGCAAGTTTCTGAAATACTATATACACAGTAAATATGCAAAAGCGCCCATTTAAACTTTGGACACCAGGGGGCCATCCATATCATGTGGGGCAACAGCATCACCTGTCTTCCTTACATGGCTATTTGTATTTATTTGACACTCACATACTCTCTTTATATTTACAGTGAATTTTAAAAGTCTAATAGCCAGAAAATAAATTATGATATAAATGAGTGTTAGGACTTGATCTGCATCCTGCTGTACTATTAAAGATGCAATAAAGCTCACTTTGAGACTAATAACAGAAAGATTAGGCAAACAGTTTGTTTGGTTGTTCAGCTGCTTTTTTTTTTTTTTTTTTTTTAATAAATTCTTAGGATAATGATTTAATTTATATGTTGTTGTAAAATTATGTATAAATAAAATAATACAAGAACAGTACACATTCACATAAAATCTATGATACAAGCAAGACAAATACCACAGTTAGCCCTTTGGCAGTGGTATTTACATTAGACCAAGAATGTCATGTTTCAAGCTGCTCTGAGTACCCAGGTGTTTAACATGCCCCAGCACAGTTCCAGAAAACACAAATGACAAGCCAGTATACTCCTCAGGGGCAAAAATGATAATACTGAGTATTTTTGAGTCAGATTTCAAATCCCAGACATGTAAATATGCGGCATAAAAGCTTCATTTAGCTTTCACATATAGAGTGTATAAAAGTTTTTGATCACTGGCTGACATTTTGTAGTTTAAAACATTGTATAAAATTGACAAAAACTGAATCAAAATATGATCCTATATATTTTAACGTTCTTTTGCAGTCTGATGTGTAAAAAAGAAAAGAAATATAATGATATTGGCTCATATAGCATATTTTAACCATAAAAAATTTTTTTTTGGAATATAAAGTCCACTACAGCTCTACTTAGGCTCATTTAGTAGGATAATATCCTAATACAACAAGGCAAACCTTAGGTCAAATATATTAAAAATTAAGATTTAAAAATATGAGATGCTTGGACCATTGATGTATGAACATCGGCAGTCTGCTTTTAGGTGTTACTTCACTGTCCACCTGCTTCAGTTACAGATTCGCTCTGTCATGGCTCTCTGTTGGAAAAGAAAATACATGAATTTTGTATGTATGGAATTTTAGTCTAATTTGTTAAAACATATCCTTCTCACCAGTGGCTCCAGTTCGGAGTGTTCGATGAGACTAAACTCAGAGATGAAGTAGTAGTAGTGTTTGTAGCAGGTGTTGACATGAGCCTCAGCTCCCATGTTGCAGATGCTGTCAAAGTGATGGATATAAACGTGCACAAACACACGGAAGAGCCGACTTAGAATCTTTTTACAGACCTGCTGGAAGTTCTTCGGAAAAGGGACCCCTGAAAAGGAGAAAAATCTTTAAAACCTGGAGTCACGTCATATTCTTGATTAAATGTGTATAAGGGTTGGTCCAAGGGTATGCAGTATATATCCTAACTGCATATATACTTGTGATTCTACTTCACTGAAACCCTAGCCAGCTGGCTAACATGAACGAACACACCAGGATCTGTCATTTTTAAGTCATATATGAAGTTATATTTATAAATGGTCATAATCCATCCATCCATTTTCTGTACCGCTTATCCTACACAGGGTCCCAGGGAACTGGGAATCCTATCCCAGGGAAACTCCACACACACAGGACGGCAAATGTGCTAACCACTAAGCCACCATGCCCCCCAAATGGTCATAATCTTCACTGTTAAATTAACCAAGTATTGTCTTTAATTATATAATTCAAATCTTCCATGAGCCCTAGAAACATTTGTAGCCAGCAGTAGCATGTGACCATATGGTTTTGGTGGGGCAAGACAACATTGATTAAATGACATAGTCTCAAACAAAATTAAGTTGAGACTCAACTTTTAGAAATTCAACTCTAGTGAATTTTATGAGTAACCTCGTAATAGGCAGTTGATTTCGACAACATACTATAGTCTAGCAGCTTGTTTTGAACAGTGTTACATGTACCTTTTTTCAGCTGTGTTTGTTACAGCAGGAGTGTTTCCTGTCTCCAAGGCCCATAAATAAGAGTTAATATCATTAACCAAGGTTGCTAGGTTTCAGCTAAATTTCCAACCTAACTACATCCCAAAAACCACAGAAAATACCTAAAACCAGCCCAAAGAAATTCATGTATTTTGAAAGGGAGACAGCATGGTGCACACGTATTTCTGATATTATTATCAAACTATGACAATCAAACTATTAAGCTTTGCAATATGTCTTACAATAGAAATTATTCAGTACATCATAGACACATTGTCTATACTTACACTGGACCTTTGTTTGCAGAAATTTGACAAATTTGAAAGAAAGTTTCCAGTTATTTGCTGTGAAACAAAATCTTAGCAACTGAAGAGTATTTTTCAACTATCCCAATTTGGTGTAAAAACCGTGACCCTGCCAACCCTGTCATTAACTGTCCTGTCCATTGCTCCACCTCCACTGAATATTTTCACAGAGCGAGCATTGGGGCATTGTGATTCCTACCCTAATGTGCCTCTATTAGCGATTGTTGCAGTTCCTATTTTGACCATTATAAATAATAATATTGTGCTTCCCCACAATTGTGCAGCATCTAGAAAGGCAAACCAATCAATGGAACATTGGCTTGTATCTGTCAAACAGCAACATTTTTAAAACCATTGATCACTCAAATAAGGCAGCTACTATTTCAACAGAATATAAAATGCATGGAGCTGTGAACGAGGACTTTATGAAGATTAACATTTGTTGCAAGGTTGATATATAGAGGAGCCTCCAGTGTTTCTACGTATCACAGAGAACTGACTACTATAAATTACCTACTATAATAAAACAGCTCCTCAGATGCACATAACTGCAGTTAAGCGTGATGCAGAATTTCCATTGTGGTATACAATGTATTTAAGAGAGCATGCAAAAGACATGGACGGCCTAAAGATGAATGAGATTACTAACAATGGTACCACTTAAAAAGTGGTACCAAAGTGGTGGCTTTGAACAGCAACTGATATGAACAGCTTTGCTACGATGGCTTTAGGATTGCAATTACCATGAACAGTTCTGCACTCAAGACACCTGGTTATGTATTTCCTGGTTACACAATTGCACTTTTTGACCATGTAGTACACGGTTATAGAAGGGAATTATTTATAATTGCACTATCCACTGCACCAAGATGAGGATGGGTTCCCTTTTGTGTCTGGTTCCTCTCAAGGTTTCTTAATCATATCGCCTCATATCGTCTCATTTTTCCTTGCCACCGTCACCTCTGGCTTGCTCATTAGGGATAAATTTATAAATTTCAAATTTATATATTTCTGTAAAGCTGCTTTGTGACAATGTCCATTGTTAAAAGCACTATACAAATAAAATTGAATTGAACTGAATTGAATTGAATAATTGCGAACACACCTATGCGTGTAGGGAAGACATTCTCATTGTTGATGAGCGATTCAATCCAGTCCATCAGCAGGTTCATATACTGGATGGCTGGGAGTTTGGTGGGCTTCTTGTAATGGTCTCCATCCTGCCATCTGTACTCATAGCGAGGGCCTCCAGACATGACAGGGCAGCTTCTCTCTGTGCAGAATTCGCTAACTGTTCCATAGATCAGGTTGATGCGGTTAAAGAAATCTACCACATGCACAGCAATCCAATCATTAATGTTCTCTCCCTCAGGCAGCTGAACCACCTTCCTGAGGTCCAACCCTGACTTCAGTGATGCCTGGGCTCTCTTATACAGCTCAAACCTCTGCGTGCCAGGCTCGAAGCGCTTCCGAGGCCTGAACGTCTTGTCTTTGCTGAACACTTGGCCAAGGCATAGAGCCATGCTTCTACAGCTTGTGGTAATAGTAGAATCTCCACCAGATGTCAGGATAGATGAGATGAATTCTCCTGTTTCATCAACTGATGATACTTGTAAAAAGAATAAAAATATGAATAGAAATTAGTATTCTGTCATTTTGGATATTTTTTTTTTTTAGCAATTCAAGAGTCTGAAAAGTTTACAATTAAGTGATATTTGACAGAATAAAAGTTGTTGTATTTAAGATTTCTGGTAGAAAAATGCTATTGCAAGTGACTTGAAAAGATTTTGTAATGTGGGTTGTGATTTGGCCTTCTTCACTACACAGATTAAGTTCATGGTTGCGAGTGCCAAGTTAACAAACGTTCAGAGAGAATTCAGAGCTGTGGTATGTCTAAGTTGCGATGACACAAATGGTGTACTATGCCGAAGTATTCTTGATTCTGAGGATATAATTATCTGCTGCCAGATTAAGCATGATGAGAATAAAATCTTTTTTTTTTCACATTGATGTGACTGTCACAGTTATTGAATACCACATGCCAAAGCAAATCCTCATGGTTGCCCCATAATCTCACAATGCACTGCTCGGATGGGCAGCCCACTAACTCTGTTGGGTAGCTAGCTAAAATATAGTGTTTGGGTCAAAACAATCACATTTGGTCACTTCCAAAGTCTGTATGTTCATTATCCAATCTGTATGATCTAATCTGCATATTTTGTTCTCATGTCAAATAATTAGGCTTAGCACATACAGATAAGACACAGAACAATAAATATGCACACTATTGGTCACTAGCCGGCTATGATGAGTTCATTAGCTTTAACAACTTCACAGGTGAATAATCATACAAATTACCCAATCAAGCTGCTCCTTCATCAAACAAACACCAAATTAGAGAACAAATACTGTAAAAGAAAAAAATATCTCTCCTGAATCCTTTCATAATATCATATTGATTCTCTGACCCTGATTTGGTTTGGTTATTCTTACATGCTTTCTAACATTCTCTCTCACGTGATTGGCTGCCTGCATTTGCCTGGCACTGTGAAATCAGACTTCTTTTATGCCTAAAGTTGGCTGCATGATGACATTTGTTGTACCTGACCTGGCATATGAAGTACACATACATGTTTCCAGACACCCCTGAAACAGCACTGACTGAATTACTATTACAGGATTGTTGGGGAAACTCGCACCAGCCCAGAAACATATTGTGGAGCATTTTTTGTCCCCCGACTCAATAATTCAAAATTCAAAATGCAATTATTATATACAGTTAAAAGGAAATTAACAAATGTAGCATAGACAGAACAATGTCATGCATGAATAACAAGTTTGAAAACTGGCCTGCATAAGAAAGCTGACTATTTTATCCTTCTTGTTTGAAATTCACTCAAATGAAGACAGTAATTTATGAGCTACCTCTACGTGGGGAATAATTACACCCAGGTCAAATGAAAAGTCTCTATGCGAAGCTAGTAGTAGGTTTGTGCCCTAACAGAGGTCAAATTAACAGTAAAAATTAACATCTGTTTTTGTAAAGGACCACACATGATGCTGTTGGCCATAGTACTCCATATTATTTTTATATCAATTGCTGTGGCTGAACACAAGTAAATAAGCAGTCTGTACCTGCTGCTGAGACATTTCAGTTATATTTACTGGTGTGATAATCATTTTGACCTATGAATTATTTTAGATTAACATGTGTAACATAGTGTGACCACCGTTTTTTTTTTTTTTTTCATCACTTCTTTTGTTTCTATGCGGTCTGACTGCATATGATAACAGACCAGCAGTGTGGCTCGCTCAGGCTTACCCTCTCAATTCACAGCCTCTCTTTTCCTGTCTATTGACTTATGGCTGTCTGTAGTCTCTATACACAGCTGTATCAACTGAGCACATTCAGTTGAGACCTGGAATTAACCTTCCCCTTTGGCACAATGGTGAGCAAGCTACTGACTTACACTGGGAGATTTATGTTGTAGCCACACATATGTGGAGAACTGAAATGACTGGAATCAAATGTTTGGCTCTCTTTCTGCTTCCAAAGCACAGTATTTACTACGAGCTAAAGAATCCATTTAAACATAATCACAGCTTAAAATCTTGCTATCTAATTCTTGAAACAAATCAGCTCAAAAGTCATAAACAGCCCTCAAAGACCTTTATCATTTGGTTATACTTGATTATATGGTGAAAACATTGTAAAAATGCACAACACTCCATTTGCCTGAAGTACTGCTGTGGAAAATAACTTTTTTGTTACATCATCGACAAGGCTAGAGTGTAATCTGAAGCATATAACCATTGCCCATTGCAGATTTTCTTATCTTACTGTATATCTTACTCGCATACCCATATACCGTGAAAACGTGATGAAAGAAATAGATGAACATGTGATGCCTGTGTAAAAGCACTACTATATTGATGAAAAGCCTTTATGTGCACATCTGTATTTTATACAGATGTGTGGGTCTGTGGGGGAGTGAACCATATTCTACACATTCTCAGGAACTTATACATCTTTACATATTCCAGCCTATAGAGTCTAATGGAATACAGGGTTATAAATACAAGAGAACAAACTGCAAAAACAACTCATAAAGTGCAAAAAGGCAAAGTTAGGTTAGACTAATTGAGACAACGTGTAGGTATGAAAAGAGAAGGGGAAAAAGGATCTTTCCTACAGTACCTGGCTCAAGTCCCGTCCTGAATGCTTGGAATGCTGTGGGGAACTATGGGAAAGCTCAGGAGAAAATCTCTGCATCCAGTTAGCAGACAGAGGACATGGATTACACCGTTGTCTAAAGAGTTTTGTCTCAGTAACTCATCGGAAAACCTGAGCAGTCTAAAAACAAATAAGACTCGATAATCAGAGAGAAAAGTTGTTTGGCTTCTCTTCCTGGGAATGATGTCATATCCTGATTTTCTCAGCCAGCCCCTACTGCCTGACTGTGTGTGTGTTTGTGTGTGTGTGTGTGTGTGTGTGTGTGTATGTGTGTATTGGAGTATGGATGTGTGTGTGCACTTAGAAGCAGCTTGAAGCTATAAAGGAGGATCTTGTTGGCTGTGGGAGGAGGAGCAGCTTCTACAACTTTATTCCCTCCTCTTTTGTCCTCAGCTCTGCCCACAACCACTACTCACTAAAAACTGGGCACTTGGGGTCAGTCAGGCATGTCATGTGAATCTCTCACACACACACACACACACACACACACACACACACACACACACACACACACACACACACACACACACACACACACACACACACACACACACACACACACACACACACACACACACACACACACACACACAACTCACTGAAAACTGCCCACATGGGCTCAGTCAGGCATGTCATGTGAATCTCTCTCACACACACACACACACACACAAACACACCTTGACATCTGACTGTGTTAAGAGGATATCTGACTCGGAGAAAATCTACAACTATACATTAAATGTATGAGTCAGATCTGTATCCATATTCTTTTCCTGAATACATCGTTATATGCTTTAGAAACGTAACTGGGTTTTTTTTCTTTCTTTTTTTGCACAACAGTAAATGTTTTATGTTGAAGTAGAAAAACTAGAAATGTCGGCATAAGTTTTATTGTAGGTTGGACCTTGTGGTTGAGCACATATTTGTAGTCACTTGTATTTGATTTATGGGGAAACACACACACACACACACACACCAAAAAAGTCCTGTTTAAGTGGGATAGTACTAGACAGTTCCACAAACACGTTCAAATCCCAAATTGTTTCATTTGTAAGGTGTTGTAATTAAATTAATTTGCTTGCCATTGTGGTATGTGGTTAAAAAAATCAATTACATAAAAAAATGCAAAACTAATGCATTTTCAGAAGATCATCTAACTACTGATCAGCATGAATGTCTCTTTACTTTCTGTAAATGAAAAGAACAAACCATTTGTATCCAACAGATGGAGGCATTTCATAAGAATGAAAGCAAATGTGTTCATTACAGCAAACTGTGCTTGTTACATGCATTTTGGTAAACAAAGAAAAGGTAAACTGGCAAAAATGACCACGTTAAAGAAAAAAAAGAGAAAAGAATTAAGCATATACCCTACACATACTTTCACTCTAATCTATGTTGTTTTGTTGGTTCTACAAACAAAGTGGCAGATCTTGCAGTTTTATTACATCACAGGAAGTGAAACCAGCCAAACCCTCAAATAAGCAGAGTTGTGCCTTGTAACATTTCCGTTTGACCTTAAACCTACTTTGTAAATGAACTGAATATCGGTAAGTCAGAATAGGAAAACTATGGATAGAGAATCATCACATTTGCCAAAACAATTCTATGAGATTTATTGTATGAAAGTCCTAATTCATTTTTAGCCCTATGAAATTGATGGAGACACAGGGATTTCCATTCGTGACTGAATATTAATGGCAATTAATATAAAATAATCCACACTAGTATGACCGCATGTGTCATGTAACAAATATCACAGAGCATAGTGGTTTAGTGGTTAAGCTACTGATCAGAAGGCTGTGACTTCAGATCCCATGGCTGGGTCCATGAGGAAGGCCCTTAACCCTCAAATGATCGTTTGGATCCTGGCTCACTTGTCAGTCACTTTGCATAAAAGTGTCAGCCAAATAAGTAAATTTAAATACTGAACATGCAGACATATGAACCCTTTCTCCTGAAGCACAGCTGGCACACAGGGATGGGTTGCAGGTGGATGATTTTTAGTCTTCAAAACAATAGTTTGAAATTCAGTTGTTTTAATTTGCTGAGACATTTCCAATGCATGTAAAATGAAACATGACAAATGAATAATAACTGCTACAGGAGGGACAAGACTTCCCGGATCACCCTCTGTAATGAGAAGGGTTATATCCTGTGCATTAACACAATGCTATAAGTATAATATAAACGACACAATACAGTGATGTTCAACAGAACCTTACCATGATCAAGGCATGTTCTATGAAACTGTTAACAAGCTGAGCGAATCCATCTATTAATCTGACACAGTTTTATGCTGTTCTTATCATATATCTCATCATTCAGACCTTCAAAACACTGATGATCCATTAAGGTTGTCAATACATACATAGATACATACGTGTATATATATATATATATATATATATATATATATATATGAATGGTCAACATGGGTTCTGTTTCAGCTTTTTTTTTAAATTTTTTTTTTTAACAGTGGCCACAAGAGGCCCCCCACAAAACTACTTCAGTACAAAACAAGACAAAACAAAATAGGTGTTCCCATCTAATGTTTCACCCCAGATTAAATTACTACAGCGAGCCTGAACACGTAACAAATGCCGCTGCTACCTGATTGGCTCGTCGGCACTGCATCCTTGTTGGTTAATTCCTAACCGGCAAGATATTGTACTAAAAATGTATTATTTAGTACACTAAGTCATATATTTTAAATAGTGTCATATTTTACAGAGACAGCCTGCTACTTTTATTCATCTACATATACTACTTTATGCGGTAGCGTGCGGATGGAGACACAACCTGCATGCTGTCGGCACCTTTCCCGTCTCACCGCCCACTTTTTCCTGTAACTAAAGGGTGGAAGAGTTGCGTCACATCTTACGACTTGATCAACGGTTCTGAAACGGCTTGAATTTCATCCACAGGGACCTCCAACAGGTAAATTCATGTACTGATGCGTAGATGTAAGGAACATATTATAGGCTACAAAATCTATTTCTGTTTTGGGTCGCGGATGATCTGGCCACTTGTCTGAGTTTACGGACTAGATGGAGGGGGGAAAGAGTGCTGTTGTATATCTTATATGTGTCTAACGTAAGTCTGTGGTGTCGTGTGAGTCGCTGCTGTGCTCTTAGTTTTGTAGTTTGGACACTGTAGACGATGGAGAAGTCGTTGCATCACACATGACTTTAAAGCGGAAACGTGACTTTGAATGAAGCGGAGCTTGACGCTGACCACGCCCATGCAAAGCGCTGATTGGTTGCTCGGGCTCGTCACTCAGCTCGTTGCTTTCGTCGTCATTCTTTCGGGTGTTTCGCTTGACTCGCTCGGTTGGTGTTCGGTGTCTGTACACACCTGAGAAGTGGGCCACGTACAGGTGAGTCCGTGTGGCTGCCTTAATGTCCTTTTTTTTTTTTTTTTTTGTCCTCTACGAATAATATTTATCTAGCTTTAATAGCCATGAAGTGTCAAATACTCCAAGGAAAAAACAGGACATTGGTATTTTATTTGTATCGCTTGTTGTTTGGTGTGAAAATATGTCTTGAATACAATGAAAGTATATCAGTGTAATTTTTATATGAACACTGGTATATTCCAAATGAATAATAAACTGAAATTTAATGTGTGCGACTGTTTGTGTTTACAGTTGGATAGTACTGGCTAATCAGGACCAGTGTTTGTGTGTGTGTGTGTGTGTGTGTGTGTGTGTGTGTGTGAGAGATGGGACAGAGTGGGGTGTAATGCTGTACATGCCACTTGAGCTTTAAATGTATGACCTCCAGAAATCCAGGTCCTCATACTACTCTGGAGGAAAAACAAAAAAAAAAACAACCCAAACAACTCTATAGACTTCAGGACTTCATTCTGGTCCTGACGCTTCATTTACTCAGCAAGATTTTGCCTGTTGGTGTTGTGATGAAGATGATTGTTAACTAACCTCTGTTAAGCAATCCCAGCCACACGTACATATGAACTGTAGACTAATGAATAAGAAAACTGTATTCTCGTGATGGGAAGTGTGCTTTGTTGATATTAAATGTATATTAAACGAATATTAAAGCGTACGTTGGTAAGCTTTAATATTCATCGAGTAATCCGAAAATGGGTTTTATGGAGGAAGGAAGGAATTTATTTATTTATTAATTTTATTATATTATTATTTTATTATGGGCGTATTATATTGTCAGTATGACTAAATGGGGCCACTTGATAAGAGTGGTGAATGATCCCTCAACCAAACACACACCCCCCCCCCCCCCCCCCAACGTTTAAAACAACACGAAAGGGGCAAAAATGCTGGTTTGATAACTGCTTCTTTGTGCAGTGTAATTTGATCCTAATCACATTGTCTTTGTATACATTTTGATTGATTTTTACAATGCACGGACACGCTTTCTGACAATCGCTGATGCTTGTCCACTCTCAGGTCATCAGCACACTCATGTCAATGAGTAGAAATGATCAGTTGAGTTCTTGGCATAAGTCTTGCCTGTTTAAACAATTTGCTCGTAGTTAATTCCAATCATACCACAGACTAAGGATGTCCTGACTCATCCAGACTCATTCAGCAAATAGCTGCAGAATGACTAGGACCGTCCACAAATTGTGTCGAGGCCACGCTCTGGTTACAGCCGCTGATTTTGTTTTGTTTTAGTAGGACCGCTTTTAAAGTTCGACAAGAGTGTCGTTATATCAGATTGGAGAAGACGATCCTTCCCTAAACAAAGGTGCCATGGAGACGCACTTTGTTCCCCCTGCAGCCACACACGGTGCTAGCCCTATCAAAGCTAAACAATCAGTTGCAACTTTAACGACTGAACGTGTTGGTGATCGTCAGACATTGCACCTTGTACACTGGATTAGGAAAGTGTAGTAAGTGAGCTGTAGGACTTGCATGCATGCAATTTACTACAAATGATGTCAGTGTATGAGTATGGGTTCTTTTACATATGTTCAAGTTGTACAACCTTTCATGTTTTTCCTGTTCTGTTGAACTTGCATGTCTTTACCATGTGTTCGCCAAAAAAGAGAAAAGATCAGTGTGCTTTTTGGAGTTCACTGAGCAGCACACAAGGGTGCTTTGTATGAGATTCGAGAAGTTATACCAAGGTCACATCAGGTATGTGTGTCTAACCCGTTACAGGTTTAGAATAGTGTTGTGTATAGAAACAAATTTAAAACCATCCCGAAAGACTAGATATTGGCTAAAGCTGTATATTCTAATCAGAATTAGGAGATGCATATTCGTTACATGTTACAGGCAACTCGCTACCTACCTATTTATCTTTGAAAACTCAATCAGCATCATCTTTTTGCTTCCCATCAAATGAAGATCAGATCACTTTAAAAAAAAAAAAAAAATAGTTAGCAGATCATGTAAAATCACCTTAAAATGTTTCATCTATAAGGAACTGTAACAAATCAAATTAAACTGTTGGCTGGGCTTTTTTTTGTGTTTGTTGCATAAACACGAATGGCATGGTGTGTGGTAGCTTAAGGGAAAATTCCATCAATACTTAAACCCTCAAAGGGAATTACAGTGTAATCTTACATTTCCAAGCCCAAGCTCATGGTCGGTTTGTTGAGTGTGACAGCTCTCTGTGAAGCAGGTTTTTCTATGCTTGTACATACCCACTGCAATGAGGAAAGTTCTTTACTTTTATTTTTAAAACTGGCTTATGTAATGCCTTTAGCCACACAGTAGAGTGGTATCACTGTTGTGATCTGCCATGTGGTATTCTACTAGTTTCAGATTTATAGGCAGGGTTTCTGCTTGCAGATCATTTAATTTATTTATTTTTGGTACGCCGGAGAGGAAAGTTGATATCCCAGTCGACAAATGCCAAAGTATTAACAGAAATTAAAACACAAATTACAGCAAGAAAGAAATTTCATCACTTTCATCACAAAAAATAACATCTAGGTGAAATATCGATGTCGGGCCGCATGATACTCAAAACTTGTCATTTTGACAATATCATACAACACTCTGGGAAAAGCGAACTATTGCCATATGGCAACAACCATGGCAACATCTGTGTTCATGAGCATGTACAGTTATGTACAGAAGTTCAATATCACAGTCTATCAATAAATCCCCAGATATGCAAATTACCTGTCCAAAGAGAAGTGACTGCCTTTTTTGCGTTGATGTATACACTTTCACTCACTTTCACTTTTCATACAGTTAGCCAATCAGCCTATCATGTGGCAGCAACGCAGTGCATAAAATGATGCAGATACAGGTCAAGAACTTCAGATAATGTTCACATCAAACATCTGAATGGGGGGAGATGTGATATCAGTGACTTTGACCATGGCTGATTGGTCAACTGCTGATCTCCTGGGATTTTCACATGAACAGTCTCTAGAGTTTATACAGAATGGTGCAAAAAAAAAAAAAAAAATGCATCCAAGGAGCAGCAGTACTGCAGGCAGAAATGCCTTCTTGATGAGAGAGGTCAGAGGAGAATGGGTCTTCGAGACTGCTTCGAGCTGACAGGAAACATAACTCAAATAACCACTCTATACAACTGTGGTGAGCAGAAAAGCATCCCCGGAATGCACAAACTTGAGGCTGTTGGGTTACAACAGCAGAAAAGTAGAACGGGAAAGCATCACCTTGCCTTTTTCCGATCTTCGATGAGCCCGAGCCCACGGATACCTCAGATTCCTGCTCTTGGCTGGCAGAGGTGAACATGATGTGGTCTTCTGCTGTAGTAGCTCATTAACTTCAACTTGTGACATTTTGTGCGTTCTGAGATGCTTTTCAATGTAATCATTATAGATTATTGTGGGTGAAAATTCTAGTTCAGCAGTTTCTGAAATACTCAAACCAGCCAGTGGTTTTTCTTCATTCTTATGTTTGATGTGAAGATTAGATAATTGCATGAATTGGGATGTGATACAGTATCAATAAAAAAAAAAAAAAATTCTTTTTTTTTTTCTTGCCTTTGTATTAAAAGACTGACAAGCACATCAAAATGGAGACTAAATATGAAATTGTCAGTTTTACTGATTCACGCTTTGGACTTACAGGTGAGAAAGTGCTCTTGGTTTTGACATATTACAAAGCATGTTAATCTTACTGTTATCTCATGTTGAACCACAACGCAGAGCCTTGTTTAAAGGCACAATAGCTGGCAAGGTAAGATGAAGAACAAAAATATTCCAGGATCAGTTTTGTGACATTGAGAGGAATTTTTTTCCCCTGCACTAATACAAAAGGCAGTTCACGTTTTTCACATTTTATTGAGCGTAAAGAGGAGGAGAAAAAGAAGGGGTTGGGGATTTCCGGTGAGGCCTGCTTGACTAATTTTCTAGTAAGAAAGGTGGAGATTGAGCGAAGGGAGCAGTTGTCCTGCTGTCTCATTCTGTATCTTTCTAAGACTTGTTTATCCACTAGGGGTAGAGAGACTGGTCCAACAGGCTTTGGCTGTCTGAGAAACGGAGCTGTTTGTATTATAAAGGTAAACGTGTCTCAGTGGAAACGGAACACCCGATACCCTCATCTGTGAGGGTTTTCGGTTAGCTGTGCCATTTTGAATTCTAGTAGGAAGACAACTGGACTTGTTATACAATGGATATAAAAAGTCTACACACCCCTGTTGAAATGTCAGGTTTTTGTGGAGTAAAAGAAAGACACTAAGATAAATCATGTCAGATCTTTTCCCACCTTTAATATGCAATTGCAAAGTATGCAAATAAAGTGAAACAATCAGAAATGTTTTGGGGCAAAAAAATAAATAAAAATAATAAAATTACAATAACTTAGCTGCATAAGTGTGCACACCCCTAAATTAATACTTTGTTGAAGCACCTTTTGTTTTTATTACATCACTCAGTCTTTTTGGGTAAAAGTCTATTAGCATGGTGCATCTTGACTTGACAATATTTTCCCACTCTTTCTTGCAAAAACAGGTCACCCCACAGATTTTTGGTTGGATTCAGGTCTGTGCTCTGGCTAGGCCATTCAAAAACTTTGATCGTCTTTTGGTTAAGCCATTCCATTGTTGATTTGGGTGTATGCTTTGGGTCACTGTCGTGCTGAAAGGTGAATTTCTGTTTCATCTTCAGCTTATTAGCAGACACCTACAGTGGGGGGGGAAAAAGTATTTGATCCCCTGCTGATTTTGTATGTTTGCCCACTGACAAAGAAATGATCAGTCTATAATTTTAATGGTAGGTGTATTATAACAGTGAGAGACAGAATAACAACAAAAAAATCCAGAAAAACACATTTCGAAAAAGTTATAAATTGATTTGCATTTTAATGAGGGAAATAAGTATTTGACCCCTTCGACTTAGTACCTGGTGGCAAAACCCTTGTTGGCAATCACAGAGGTCAGATGTTTCTTATAGTTGGCCATCAGGTTTGCACACATCTCAGGAGGGATTTTGTCCCACTCCTCTTTGCAGATCCTCTCCAAGTCATTAGGGTCTCAAGGCTGATGTTTGGCAACTCGAACCTTCAGCTCCCTCTACAGATTTTCTATGGGATTAAGACTGACTAGGCCACTCCAGGACCTTAATGTGATTCTTCTTGAGCCACTCCCTTGTTGCCTTGGCTGTGTGTTTTGGGTCATTGTCATGCTGGAATACCCATCCACGACCAATTTTCAATGCCCTGGCTGAGGGAAGGAGGTTCTCACCCAAGATTTGATGGAACATGGCCCCATCAATCGTCCTTTTGATGCGGTGCAGTTGTCCTGTCCCCTTAGCAGAAAAACACCCCCAAAGCATAATGTTCCCACCTCCATGTTTGACGGTGGGGATGGTGTTCTTGGGGTCATAGGCAGCATTCCTCCTCCTCCAAACACGGCGAGTTGAGTTGATGCCAGAGAGCTCGATTTTGGTCTCATCTGACCACAACACTCTCTTGAGCAGGGGGATCTTGCGGGCGCTGCAGGATCTCAGGCCTTCACGGCGTAGTGTGTTACCAATTGTTTTCTTGGTGACTATATCCCAGCTGCCTTGAGATCATTAACAAGATCCTCCCATGTAGTTCTGGGCTGATTCCTCACCATTCTCATGATCATTGAAACTCCACGAGGTGAGATCTTGCATGGAGCCCCAGACCGAGGGAGATTGACAGTTATTTTGTGTTTCTTCCATTTGCGAATAATCGCACCAACTGTTGTCACCTTCTCACCAAGCTGCTTGGCGATGGTCTTGTAGCCCATTCCAGCCTTGTGTAGATCTACAATCTTGTCCCTGACATCCTTGGTCAGCTCTTTGGTCTTGGCCATGGTGGAGAGTTTAGAATCTGATTGATTGATTGCTTCTGTGGACAGGTGTCTTTTATACAGGTAACAAGCTGAGATTAGGAGCACTCCCTTTAAGAGAGTGCCCCTAATCTCAGCTCATTACCTGTGTAAAAGACACCTGGGAGCCAGAAATCTTGCTGATTGATAGGGGATCAGATACTTATTTCACTCATTAAAATGTGTCAAAAGTCAATGTATAACTTTTTTAAAATGCATTTTTCTGGATTTTTTTGTTGTTATTCTGTCTCTCACTGTTAAAATACACCTACCATTAAAATTATAGACTGATCATTTCTTTTTCAGTGGGGAAACGTACAAAATCAGCAGGGGATCAAATACTTTTTTCCCCCACTGTAAATGTTTTGCACTAAAATCAGCTGGTATTTGTAGCTATTCATGATTCCCTCCACCTTAATAAAACCAGCAGTTCTGTCAATGCTGCCACCACCATGCTTCACTGTGGGGATGGTGACATTTAGTGATGTACTTTTTGTTTGTTTGTTTGTTTTTTTTGCACGAAACAAAACTTTTGGAATTGGTCCCATCAGACCATAACACATTTTGCTACATGGTTTGGGGTGATTTAGTTGAGCTCGGATGTTTTTTGTGAGGAAAAAAACATTCCTACCTACTCCTTGTGACTTACCCATGAGCCATTAGTGATGTTTCTGTTCTCTATGTAAACGTTTTGCCTTTGTTAAATTAATGAGATAATTTAGTTCGTGTCTGCATGACAGCTGCTGTTCCAGAATAACTGTCAGCTGGTGACTTCCCTGTTTCATGGTTATTATGGGCAAGTCAGTTGTACACATTGCATTTGCTAATGTCATGGCCACTCTAGTGCATTTACATTATTGGTATTATGTCTTGTCTATCTTGCTATTTTATTTTTCTGTTCTCATTCAGACTTCGTAGCTTCCTATGGAGCTTATGTTTTGATGAATGCTGGTCTAGTGGGTGGCTTATTAATAGCGGTCAACTAACCAAAGCCTGAACAGTCTAATGATTTGAGGGCAGCTTTGTGTATTTAGAGAGGTGCGTGAGGCTCTGGATGTTGCTTTGTGTTCGAGGGTGTGTTTCTGTGTTGCCTTTGCTGCTTAGGGCGGCCGATGCAGAACAATAGGCCCCTTCATGATAACAGAGTGGCTACTGATTTCTTGCCCTGCGCTGGCGAATAATCCTATGGACGCAGGCTGGGGTGAAAGCAGCAGGTCAGGCCACGGTCCTCAGCTTTCTGAGGAGAGGAAGGACACCAAGGTGGGCGGTTTAGGGCAGTAGGGAATGTCTATTTAGGCCAAGTTGTTAGCGGGACTCTTCTCTTTCCTGTTAAAAGAAGCCTGCTCTGCCACAGTAGGACTTTTCCTGCTGCTCACTTACTCTTGCGCATGCACACACAACTGTTTCTCTCTCTCTCTCTCTCTCTCTCTCTCTCTCTCTCTCTCTCTCTCTCTCTCTCTCTCTCGTACACTCTCTAAGCCAGTTATTCATCCACGGGGTGAGTCAGGGTGGGAGGAGTCTCTGAGGCCAGCAGTACCAGTCACCCTGTAGAATCTCACTTTTTTTTTTCTCTCTCGCTCTCTTTCTCTCTCAACTTCTCCTTTCTCTCTCTCTCTCTCTCTCTCTCTCTCTCTCTCTCTCTCTCTCTTCAAGCACTCTCTGTTACCGTTCAGGCTGTGTTTTACGTCTGAACTGGGAGAGCAATAACTTGACGGGAAACAGAGTCTTGGCCCACCAGCACTCAACAGCAGCAGCCTCTGAGGAACAAGTTTAAGTTTAAGGTGGGTGGAACATTTTTACTTTACAAATATTCAAGAAATGTGTGACAAACTCTCGTCTTTTAACTTTTCCTGATCTCTTCTTAAACTTTAGGAAGCACAGTATTATGAACAGCCGTGGTCGGTTTTTGGCTGACTACTTTTATCGCTCCTGCTGCGTTTGCTAGAAAGACGATCACACCGCTTTAAAACAGGCACGCCCCGTTAACAGATGCCGGTCTGTGTGTTTGCCTTGTTGCCTCGATTCTCTGGGATATCCACCCCCTCCCTCTGTTCATCATTAACTCCATACCATCGGCCATTTTTTTTCCCCTTTTTTCCATTGCATGATTCATTGACAGGATGCTTGTTACAGCAACTTCTCAGCCTCGCCCCGTATTTTGGGCTTTGGCTGTAGCAATCACACTTAGCGGCCTTGGTTTCTACTTGAAACAGTCATTTGACAGTTAGGAAATGCTTCACTGAGAGAGGTTTTTGTGATCCGACTTGTCTGGTTTAGGGATTTGTTAAGTAGTTTTGGGATTCTCTTTTCGAGTGCCCTGATGGTCTGTAATCACATGACAGACATGCGAGCAAGGGAGGTCATTTCACGCCTGCCAGTGAACTCAGAACAGGCTGAATTAAAAGGGCCAATGGACTGGTTCCAAGTATGTGAACTATACATTATCTGGTGTTGGTAGCTGGTGCATTTGTTTACAAAAATTTTTTTCCTCAAAACCATCCAGTCTCTTTTTAAAACCTTGAATGGGACTGAACTCACAACATCAATCGCCCAATTAAACAATCCTTTAAAGCACTAAATAAGTATGTATGTTCTATGAGATGGTTTACTTCTTAGTCATTCTATAAATACTAGTGTCTAGAAGTGTTACACCAACTACCTGGAGTTTCATTGTGGATTAGCTCACCAGATGCTAAAGCTGCAATCAGTCATTTTAGGCAGGCCTTTTTGTGGGTGTAGATGCTGGGTGTGATTGGTGGTAAGTTGTGGCAACCACTCATCTCAGAAGCATTTCTAACATCCATTAGTGTACTACAAGGAGTCCACGGCCTACCCAGTGCCTTGAATTGTGTAAGGAATATTGCAAGTATCTTGCTTATAGTGTTGTGGGTGAAACATTAACATCACTTTCCTAGTTTTTAACAATATAATGCAGTTTGGCCTATCTAACCTCCCATTAAAGACTTGTCATAATATCTACTCAAGCAGCAAGAGCACTCAGATAATATAATGAACTTTGAACACAAGATTTTTGTCTTTGTTCTGTACAAGACACTATGTCTGTACATTACACAACTGACACGGTGAGGAAGTGTCCCCAGTACGCCTCTTGTGTAACAGGAGTTCTTGCCCACTGTGTGGCTCTCAGATCTTTCTGTGATCATTCATTTCATGATCTGATTGTGCTGCGTGTGTGAGATCAGGTCAAATGATGCACGTATGCATGTGCACTTTTTTTGCACACAAGTGATGTATGCAAATGATTAGAAGAAGCAGAATCTTCTCATCACATATACATTACAACACAGTGAAATTCTTTTCTTCGCATGTCCCGGCTTGTCATGAAGTTGGGGTCAGAGTGCAGAGTCAGGCATGATATGGCGCGCCTGAGCAGCTAAGCTTGCCCAACAGTGGCAGCTTGGCAGTGTTTGGGCTTGAACCAACAACCTTCTGAGCCTTAACCGTAACCCAGCGCCTTAACAGTTGAGCCAACACTCACCAGCAGTGATTAGAGGCACCTGCTAATTAACTAATCTTTTTTTTTTTTTTCTCCTGAAAGTTTGCTAAAATGTAGTGTTGGTTAAGACTGGACCAATAGTGAGCTAAAGACATTTTAGGTAGTCCCAAATCTGATAAATATTGCCCAACATTAGGTAATAAACATTCACACCCCTGATATCCTTTACACATGGGTGGATAGTGTGGATTTCTTTTGTTTGCCTGACATTATTAGGCTAATCTCATTTCCTGGGATCGTAAAGTCAATATGGTCTTGTGAAACCAGGACACCAAGTTACTTTTAAAACTGAGGAATGCCACTATTCTTTATTCTTCACGGGTGAATTCAATTGTATATGTTGAAGAGGTTCACCTGAACAAATGTCATCTGGTAGATTTACATCACTGCACATGCCAAGGTGTGATAACACTCATGTGGGCCTATTTCAGAGATTCCAGCATCAACCCAGATGACACTTGGGTGAAACAATCCATGACGCCACAATTAATACATGAACAAACAAATCTTGCTGTGCTTGTGTTATGTCATGCCCCTTTGAGCTCCACGCTATCAAACAGTAAAGATGATGTAGTAAAAGTGAATCTTTAGCTATACGGACAAATTAACCAAACCGCTTTCAAAACCTCCCAAAGTTACTATGTAATTACTATTATTACCACACAACAAACTAACTTACCCATCTCTCAGATGCAGGATTATAGTATTATATTTTGACTCACTTTCTGGAATCGCCACGCAGGCCACTCCAAATCCAGGATTTTCCCAGCATGCACGTGTTGTTCCTCAAGGTCATAACATTTAAGAACCATAAAAGTAAATGGAAATGGCACGAGTAGACCTTGACCTTGATGAGACTGTGTAATACTAATGCACAGTATTTCATAGAGGAGGTCAATGTTCAGAAGAGGTACTTCCATGTGTTCAGTCTTTTTGTGATTCTAGATACATTTACATTATGAGTAACTCGTGTAAACGTAGCATACGTAAACTGCAGTCTATGGGGAAATGAATATCCTCTGTCAAAAATGGAAGCAGATGGTGACTGGCTCCGAAGATTATCAGTTAGTCATTATGCAGAGAGGCATAATGCTTGGCTAATCAGGAGCCAGCGGTGGTGTAGGAGGTTGTGGTATGTGGCTTTACAAGGGTGGACAAGGGTGCAGCATACATCTGCTGACATTGACTGTTTGTTGCACTGCATATTTTGGACACACATTTCTTTCCATGTTGGACTTTCCTTAAAACCACACCTGCTTCCCTCCTCTGTTTACCTAAAACAAGGCAGTGACTCAGCCAATGCGATAAGGACAACCTTTTATACAGCCCTAACTGCATTGTGTTTCTAAGGCATGAAAAGGAGAGCGTATTGCCTCCTGTAAGTTAATTCCTGACAGTTTTTTGTGTGTATGAAAGGCATGCCATATTTGTCCTCAACCCTCAACATGCAAACTGTGCACCTCCCTCCTTCGTCTCTGTCTGTAGCTCCTCCCTGCCATCATCAGACCATGTCTGCCGAGAGGAAGAAAGGAAGGGATGTTTACAGGGAGGAGGGATATGGGCGAGAGCCGTGTCACTAGTTAACCTCATGCACATTTTTTTTTTTTTTTTCCCCCAGTCAGCATGTCACATGTCTGTAACATCATGCAAGTCATTACTGGTTGCATTCAGTGTTTTCTGTTTATAATGCCCCATATAAAGTATTCTTGGAATAGAATTGTCATTATTTACAGTGAGAACAAACATGTAGAGTCACTGCTTAAAAAGGACTGACGGCACGTTTTTGTTTTTGTTTCCACAGATTTCGCACTAGCCCGAAGTACTTCAAAAGTTTGTGAAAATGCTGGAGACAGTCAGAGACAGAGTGCTTGAAGTGTATGACAAACTCTTAATGGCGAGAGGTATGTGCGCAGTTATGGATTAAGCCCTTGAACATGAAACATGAACTATAATAATACTTACAGCGGTGACTTTCCATTGAAAATCTTTTCCGGAATCTAGACTAGGAAAACCCTTATTATTAGGGCATTGTTCAGACAAGATGCACAAACATGGCATATGCTACAGTACACTGCTCAGTTTCACTCTTGACTGAGCATTGTGTATTTGTAAAATACAATCCACAGCGACATATCCATGGTTTTGGCTATCTAGTTACCTAACTCATACCCAGGCTGATTTAAATACGCAAGCCAATCCGATTACAGGCCGAACAAAGAAATCTGATTTGATAACTTAAAATTTGCAACATGGGCACTAAAAAAAAAAAAAAAAAAAAATCAGATTTAAGAACTAAATCAGATTTGCTCTGTTATGTGAACAAAGTCTAATTGTCTTTTCTGGTTTGGCGTGTTTCCATATCAGACCCACGGCTGAGGGGCTACCCACTGATGGATAGTCCGGTCAACATGACGGCGATTCTGCTCGGCTATCTCTTCTTCGTACTGTACGCGGGCCCTCGAATAATGGCCAACCGCAAACCCTTCGAGCTGAAAGGGCCTATGATTTTCTACAACTTTTGCTTGGTTTTTCTGTCTATCTTTATTGTATTTGAGGTGAGACAAAGTGCCGGACCACTCCATCCACACACTGATGCTGTTTTAATCATATTGCAGTTATACTGCTAAACATTAAAATTAATGCTTAATAAGTGGCTTAATATTTTGATTAATTGTGCCATTGGATGACAATAATGCCACAGTTTCAAAGCCAGTGTCAATTTGCACAGATTTAGTTTTAGGCTTCTGATGAAACTAGATTGTAGTTATTTGGCTATTATTAGTTTTAGTCTAGCAAATTTAATGAAAGTTTTAGTCAATCAAAACTAAAGATTTCAGTTTAGGTTGCCTCACATTTACTCAGTGTGTGTGTGTTTATTTTATTTCCAAAATGCAATACTTTTACTAAATTTTATTTTCCTTTTTAAATGAAACATCAGATTGCTTTACAATTGCACATTGCCATTACAGGCTTACTAAAGCTTTCCCCCTTTTGCTTTGTTGTGCGATGGCTAAGTGGAGTGTCTGAAACGACCATCTCTATCATACAGCAAGAAGTGGGTTTAATAACGATACTCTATAAGCACATTTATTACTCCGCATACAATTACTTACTCTCACTCTCACTCATTTTCAGTAACTGCTTTATCCTGGTCAGCATCACAGTGGATCCAGAGCCTATCCCGTTAACACTGGGCATGAGGCGGAATTACACCCTAGATGGGACGCCAGTCCTTCGCAGGGCACCGCACACACCTATACACACTCATTCAAACCTAGGGGCATTTTATCTTAGCCAAATGTTTTTGGGAGGAAACCTGAGGAAGCCCACACAGACATGCGGAGAACATGCACAAAAACTCTATATAGAGAGTAACCCGAGCTCGAACTGGGGACCCTGGAGCTGTGAGGTGGCAATGCTACCCGGTGCACCACCGTGCCGACCCGCATACAATTGATAAAACTAAAATTCATTTCAGCGTACGCAAGCAAGTATCATATTAACAGGCCAGACATGACAAAAAGCCGTTTTTCCTAAAGGATGAAACATTGTATCGCAAAATAGTGTAGTTGAAAAGTTTGCTAATGTTACCAAACAGGTGAGCAGTACGATCGCATCTTTATCAAAATATGACGCATTAGCATACATATGCAGATAGAGAAGATGCCACGCCTTTGGAAGAAAGAGGGGGAAATTTTTGTTGAGCAAAAGAACATTATTTCGTCATATTTTCTGAAAAGGATGAATTAATATTTAGGTTTGTTGAACATTTTCTCATCTTAGTTTTTCCACTGACACAATTAGCACTGATCATAACACCTATAAACACCTGGAACCACTTACCTGGTTAGAATGCTCACATGACAATGCAAAATATTGTGATTTGATAAAATGCTCATTTGAATTTTGCAGGCCACTGAGATACATCCTGCAGCTATGCTTACAGCCGTTTTCACAAGGATCATGCAAATTATTATTTTTTTTTTAATTCCTTTGCGTTTTCTGCTGTCTAGTTCTTGATGTCAGGATGGGCTACAGGATATACGTGGAGATGTGACCCTTGTGATTACTCCGACAGCCCTCAAGCACTTAGGGTAACATTTGATGTCTATGATCCATTTTGTCATTTTTCCCCAATGTAATTTTACCTGATGTGTGAGCTGTCTACAATAAAAAGGCAGAAATGGAAGAACTTATCATGTTTATATAATGCAGTGTATTTAAAAAAACCTTTTTATTTCTTAGATGGTCAGAGTGGCCTGGTTGTTCCTCTTCTCAAAGTTCATTGAACTCTTCGATACGGTAGGCTTTGTGTTGTATACTTGCACGTGTATATAAATGGTATTTGAGTTTCAAATTCAGATTTGTTTGTAATTCGTTCGTATTTGTTTAGGTGTTTTTTGTGCTACGTAAAAAACACAGTCAGATTACATTCCTGCACATTTTCCACCATTCTTTCATGCCCTGGACCTGGTGGTGGGGTGTCAGCATTGCTCCAGGTGAGCGCTTCAGCATCGAACAGTTTAGCTTTTTTTTTCTCTTTTGACTTGTCTGTGCGACTATGGTCTCAGTAGTAGGTTGGTTACAGTGGTAACGGTATATGTGACCTTCTGAATGTCTGTGCAGGTGGAATGGGCTCATTTCATGCCATGGTCAACTCAGTGGTCCATGTGATCATGTACTTCTACTATGGCCTCTCTGCTGCAGGACCTCGCTTCCAGAAGTACCTCTGGTGGAAGAAATACATGACAGCCATCCAGCTGGTAATTTTATTCAATGAGTCTATCTAATGCATTCTTTAAGGCTCTACTTTGCTGTGCAGAGGTTGGAAATTAAGGGAATTACAGAAAGAATTTGCTGCTTACCAGAAACAAAAGTAAGGCTGTGTGTGTGTATGTGTGTGTGTGTGTGTGTGTGTGTGTATGTGTGTGTGTGTGTGTGTGTGTGTGTGTGTGTGTGTATGTGTGTGTGTACATAAGGTTGTTTTGTATTTTTTTTTTTTTTTTTTTTTTTTTAAGTGCTGCCTAGATGTTTTTGTGCTCATGTGAAAAAGGTGGCTCACACTAAGTGCACACTGTCAAAAGAACACTGCTAGCTAGATATACGGGATGTACTAAACAACAGAAGCCACTTTCTAATAAAACACACAATATGTCCAGTAATCATCCAATTTGGTCCCGAAATGCTTTCCATTATATAAAATATCCGATTCAACGTATCATAAATCTACATGTATTGACTAACAAGCAAGGTTTCCATTTACCATCTACCCTCCATCTTGGAAGTTTTACTTGCCCCATGGGCAGCATCCTGATTGGCCAAAGCATTTAAAAGAAAGCACTGAAAGTTTTAACTCCTGTGATGAGTAAATAGTGTGAATACTAGTACCCAGGACATTCCACTCTACATAATCTTACAAATGTACTTACATATTTCACATGATCCGGTTTGGTCTGATGGCTTACGTAGTGGTCAAATTAGACTTTGCGAAATTTCTTCAGAGACCGCTGCGAATATGGGCGCCAACCGAATATGACCTCACACGCCACTGTTAAAATATACCATCTGTTCCTTTATGCAGCGACACCACAATTCTGGCAAATTCTCTTTTGATGTTGATTTGATATATTTTTAAAGCTGCTGTTGTATTAAACGGGATGGTGCGACACCGCTATAATCGGTGCTTCCTCCATCTTGGATTTTCTCAAGCGGTCACGCCGTGACGTGTCGATCTTCTATTGGTTACACACCTTCACGTAATAAGTTCAGAGTTAACCAAACCTGAACTTTGGAACGCAGCAAAATGCTAAACTTCTTTGCATGAAGCTTGCGTTTCCGGTCTCCAGCAGTCGCATGCGTATGAATAGACGTCGATGGAACGAAAAGTGTCGTGTGCAAGTGTGCTGACCGCACTCGCTACCTCCGTAAAGACCTTTCCATAGTTGGCAAATCGAATAAACCTCTGAAGATTGCTGCAATATTGGGAGCACAACAGTGATCGCTAAAAGAGGTTTAGAAAATGTAATTCCGGTTTAAATTGAATATAGTGCAGTTTAGTGCAAAGGTTGCTCATGGTTTTTGATTGGCTGAGGTAGGAATACTATTTTGCAGCTTATCTACCAATGAAACTTAATTCCCAAATATGGAAGACCGTAAATTACAACTCGGAGGACACCAAAGAGGTCAGAGGCAATTTTAAAGGTACTTCTGGTCATAGTCCTTCTGACACGTTGTGTTCCTTGTAATAATAAAGGAACATCTGCAGGATGTAACAGACCAAATCTCTTTATCAATTTTCTTCATTTTGTCCCAAGATTATAACTTTTTTTTTTAATTTAATTTTATGTACAAAAATACTCTCAAGTGAAGAGCCTTAACTAAAAGAACAAAGATCACTCTCCTTTCATCATTTTGATTTGACCATATCCTGTGTCCTTACAGGTGCAGTTTGTGCTGGTGTCTCTTCACGCTACACAGTATTACTTCATGTCCAGCTGTGATTACCAGGTGCCTGTGATCCTCCATCTCATCTGGATGTACGGCACCTTCTTCTTCATCCTCTTCTCCAACTTCTGGTACCAGGCCTACGTGAAAGGCAAGAGGCTGCCCAAGAGTACCGAACAGCCGACTCAGAAAGGCAAGGCCAGTGCTGTTCTGTCCAACGGAGCCACTTCCATTGCCTACGGAGCCTCGCTTACGGCCAACGGCAACGGTGTGCATCACGAGAATGGCTTGGCCAACGGGAAGAAGCACTATGAGAACGGAAGTGCTCACACCGGTAAGATGAAGAAAGCCTAACGGCCGAGAGAAGAACATCCAAAACGTATGACCACGAGTGCCTGCATAAAATGCCATGGATTGTTTTGGGACCCTTTTTCCCTCAGCCTGGTTTTGTTTATTCCCTTTATTTTGTTTTAAGATGCACAAATACATGGGGAAATGAATGAGTCTGGGATCCCTGTTTGTATTTTTTTTGTTAAAATATTACATATTTTAATTGTTAATCTAAAGAAAATAAATAACGAGCACAATAATATGAAGAGAGGAGATAATTTAATGACTGGCTGTGTTCTTCACTGATGGTGCTCACCTTGTCATGAGTGAATACACTCCTCCCTTCCTTATTCAGACTCCCCAGTGACCAATAGCACTGTACATTTCTCTTAAGGCAACTTGAGCTCCACCTGTAAATAGTGTAGTGTACTGTCAGAACTAATGGGATTGATAGGGATCTAAATTTTTGATATACTATGACTTGAAGATATCAATAAATAAATTCCATTTTAAAATGGTGTTTCATGATTTATTCTTTTTTTTATTTTCTGGTATTTGCATAACATCTTACAAGGCTTTCTTTACATGTCCTCCAACATTATGTACATAATTTCACAATTCTTCTGACACCGTGTTGAAGGATACTGTTAGTTGCACTTGTTCAGAGCAGACAGAGCTGGTGCTTTCATATTGGTTGGTGGAGTAACATTCCCATTGTTTGCGGAGTGTCACCACTGCATGCTTTTAGATGCTTCAGTAATCTCAGTTATGTCAAACATGTAGGATGACAACAAGATCTCCATTCTCTTTTGCTGAAGGGACCAGTGGAGACTAATATGCAGCTGAAAGATCAGCAAGCAGCCTACTGTGTGTGTGTGAGGGAAAGAGAAACAGCGAAAAATAGAAAAGTAGGTTGACTGAGTACATTCAGTGGAAGGAAAAAAGTCCATAGAGCGGCTATGAAAGAATTATTACTTGGTACTGTGTAAGTTCAATGTTTTAGTTGCTCTATTTTAGTGCAGGATAATGTAGGCCAGAGGTCAGGCCACCTCCATCTGCTTCATTTTCATGTGGAACAGAGGAAGTTAAACCCGATGTTTGTATAGCCACTGAAGATAATGGTATTTGTACAGTGACGCACAAGGAAGGAGCCTGTATATCTACAAACCAGCATCTGGTTCGCCAACAGAGATTCACCATAAAATACCCCTACTGAACTTTATCTAAGGAAGACTGAAAGCAAAATTTAAGTCATGCGAATTAATTCCGTCCATTCGGCAAGTGTGGTTTTCTGTGCCCTTTGGTCATGGTGTTGTTGAGCATGCGACTTAGCCTATGCCAAACCCATCTTACACTCCAAGTCAAAAATTATATATATATATATGGCACCTGAAACATGAAATGCTGTCTACTTTTCTACAAAGCAGCTGCACAGTGGAATTTTCAACATGGCTTAGTCTAGACCAAATCTAATGGCTCGAGCCTATGGAACCTTCACAAAGAGCAGAAACAGGATAGATCTGTGAGAAATCTGGGTTATTATATATAAACACAGGTAATATAACCAATGTCATTGATTCTTTCCAGTCGTCGAAAATGTATGTGAGAGGCGGGTTAAACTGGGTCTGTGGCTGGGTCCAGCAGCACACTGCTTTATGACGAAGGTTTCAGCAGGTGACCTCTATGCTATGTCCTCTAGGATGTAAAAAATGAGCTCTAGCTGAAGAGCTGTGTGTCCGTGACGCTGGCACACACTCAGTACAACTGCACTTAGCGACTGGTTTAGACTGTCCTGGTAGTGCAGTGGCAGAGGCTGGCCATTACTGCCTGCCAGGAACTCCATCTGAAACAAACAGAACAAACAGCCTTAAACTAAACAGGTGAACAAATATAACTTCCTTTATGAGTTCTCATTTGAGACAGACTTAGTAAAGTTAGTAAAGTAAAATCTTAGTAAAGCTGGGTATTCGCTAATCAGCATCCAAGCCAACGTTATGTATTTATTTTATAAAACTGTATTTTTTATTAATTCATTTTTATATTTATTAATTAATTTATGTGAAAAGGAGAGTAAACGACAGAAAAAAAATCAAATAGAAGTAAACAATGTTTATGAGGCTTATATGAATAGACATTTTAAAAAGTTCTATTTGATTTTTATATTGTCTTTTATTCTTGTTTTCACACTGATCATTGTTTCGGTCATTCTGTAAAGCACTTTGCAAACCTTTCCTAAAAATATATATTATATATTAAATAAAAACAATTAAAGAAACAAATAAATAAATTCTGATTGGTCAGAAGGTGTTGATTAATTTTCTATAACAGCATGACTACAAGATAAATGACAAGTTTATATTAATGTACCTGTTCTAATATGTTGTGTTTTCTATGATGCACATATGGGGCCTCATCTGTCAAGCTGGATACTAATGGATTTAGGCGTAAATTGTTCATGTGAGTTTGAATCGGGTAAATCTGGTCTTCACAAAAATCACGCAAATTTGGAAAAACTTTCATATCCTACTCCTGCTTCTGAGTGTATGTAAATGTACGCATAAGAAGACTAACTAATGTAAACCTTGGTTGACTGGCTTCGTATCATATAATTTACAATGAGTTACTGAATTTTTATATACAGATTACGCTGTCTTGTTCAAATACACACACAAATTAAATCATTTTTAGACTCGTCGTTTCATATAGGCCTAAACGGCATTAAGGAAATATTACATATTTATTTTTGCATATGATATTCACATCTAGATGTGTTAAACAATTTAAACAGTGTGAGAGCTGTGAAAAAACAACAACTCAAAAACAACAGTTAATGACATCCAACAACCTCCACAGGGCAGGGGTGTAGGTATCTCTGTTCAAAGAAGACTTCGAGAGCAAAAATATAGAGGCCATACCACAAGACGCAAACTCATGAGCAGTAAGAATCAGTAAGCCAGATTGGAATTCACAAAGAAATGCAGAGATGGGCCACAAAAGTTCTGGAACCAAGATTAACCTCTACCAAAGTGATGGAAAGGTCAAAGTGTGGAGAAAGATCTGCTCATGATCCAAAACATACAAGCTCATTGGCCAAGCATGGTGGAGGTAGTGTCAAGGACTTGGGCTTGCATGGCTGCTTCTGGAACAGGCTCACTAATATTTATTGATGATGTAACTCATGATGGTAGCAGCAGAATGAATTCAGAAGTCTACAGAAACAACCTATCTTCCAATTTACAGAGATTTACTATCATCCAATCTTATTGGGAGGAACTTCATCATGCAGCAAGTCCACAATGACCAAAAACACACTGCCAACACAACAAAGGATCATCTTCATCAGGGGGAAAAAATGGGAACAGTTTGGTGAGGTCAGTGGGTCACCAGCTTGATGCAGTTATTGTAAGCAAGGGATATGCAACCAAATATTAAGTGTCATTTACTTTAAAAACTATCTGTTCCTATATTTTTGCTCACCTAAAAATTAGGTGGTCTGCCACCAAAGGTGCCGTGTTCTAAGTTGTTTAACACATATAGATGTAAATATGGGGAAGTTAAAGCTGAAATTCGGATCTATCGCAAATGGCAGAATTGATATTACTGGAAGAGTTAGCACATGATGCCCTTAGGAGGTATCAAATATTTAGAGACTGGTATGGTTTTTTTTTGGAGGATGAAAGTTGGCTTATAAGTCGGTTCCATCTGCCATGACATCATCAATTTTAAAAAGCCTTGTCATAGTTTGGCCTCCCCTGTAGCAGAGTAACTCTGTTAGAGTAACTCGATTAGCAGAAATACTTTTTTTTTTTTTAACTTATATTGTACTGGATGGACGATGCCAAATTCACCTCCAGAATCTCTCTCCGTATTTTGGGTTTTTTTTAGGTGCTGTGACTCCACTGGGTATGCTGATAAATAATTGTTTTTTTTTATTGTTGAAGATGTAAGTCAAAAGTACTTCAACTTCTGCTTCAGAGAAATTTGTCTTTTTTTGGCCGTTTAGTACCCATTTTGCGCTTTCCGCTCAGTGAACTTGGCCTTTTTATGGAGTTTTGTGGGTGCCACCAAATGCAAACTAGCTGTGGTGTGCAAGCTCCCACATAATTTACAGTTCACTGTCATTTAACAACATACACTCTGGAATATTAAAAGGAAAATCAGCGCTTACGAAACTTTTGTAAATCCGCCGTAAATTTTTTGTTTACACAACTTTACTCAAAGATTGATGAATGAGGCCCACTGTGTGATGATTTACGAAGAGACTGGCAGATGCTCCATATAAACATGTATAATTGTTGATATGGTGAAGAATTCTGTGACGAGATGTTTATTTAGCGTTTGTGTAAGGAGTCTCCAGTGTCAGAGATCTGTAAGCAGAGGTAAGCCTTTATGTTTTCCGACAAAGTCTTCAGGATTGTGGGCTTTGCAGTTTCTTTCGTAACATTACGGAAGCTCTATTTTTTGTCTTAATAATTTCAATAAAGTGAAAAAAACAGAGGCTTAACTTTAACATAATGAATAAAAAGTATTATTATTTAAAAAATAAAAAATTGTTAGTGTTTGCAAACTGCTGTGGTATTAGAGGAATAAAACACTTTGGGATGTGCGTTTCGTGTGCTTCATCACACCACCCCAACAATGACTAGTCTGCTACATATCAACATGCCTGTGCATCATGTTTTATTCTTTAGGTAACATACAAGTTGTGTAATTTATTTCATTTATTTCAGCAGTGTTCTCACCTTCTGTCCATCCAGGATGACCCGCAGTGCTAATTTGGTCATACCATCCTCTTTTAGCAGGCTCAGAGAATTGCACAGTGCCAGGCAGAACGCTCGTGCCAGGCGCTCTGTCAGACGGTTATGATTGGCGTAATTGTTCGGGCCATTAGACGGCTCCTCCCGCTGAAGAAAGAACACCTGTGAAGTCAAAAATTGGTCAATCCACCACACTATAAAACCATTGACCGAATATGAAACAGATATGTCAATGGTAACAATAGTGTCTGTGTGTACCTCTGTCCAACGTATGACCTTTCCATTGGCTCTATACTCTAATCTCTGGTGGGCCTTTACACAAGTAATTGATTCCATAGACTTTCCATCAATAGGACTGATTATGCTGTGAATAATAAGAGAGTGGAGTCAGGTGGAGGAAAAGAGGAGCAATAAACCGACTGGTGTAGTACAATAAATGTTTATAATTAAACAGTAACACTGTGATTATTTGGTTATTTATCAGTTGAAACCTGCACCATTGTAAGGATACACATAACTACTGCATGCAAACAAATTCTGTGTCTCACCCCTTATTGAAACGTGGCTCTTCATCCTGCCACCGAATGTGCACAAATTCTTGCCTGTCTGATTGGTGGAGTTTTCCACAGGTCAGGGTGAAGTCTCTCATGTCTCGAAGAGCTCGCCGTAACTCCAGCATGGTTTCCATAGTCACTTGCACCAACAATCCATCTGAAATGAAAAGAGTCACTCTCTGAATGTCAGAATGAACACATACCGTTGTAAATATTTGTACAGTGAACCTGTAGCTCAGTAGACTGGATATGAAATAAAACAATCACTGTGAGGTAGCGTTATAGTCAAAACCACCATTGTCAACTTCAAGACAAGTACAAGATCAAGTCAAGACTGAGTCAGTATGGGAATGAGGCCAAGGCACAATCAAGTCAAAGTGAAGGCAAGACCGAGTCAAGATTGAGACCAAAAGCCAAATTGTTTTCGAGGCCAAGCCTTTACCTCAACTAATGATTAGGCTATGCTTTCTAGAAGAAGGAATTGCTTATAAAACTTTGTGCGTTCAGAAAGAAAAAACACTATATGCATTATTATCATTATTTTATTTTTTTAAATTAATTATTATTATTTTTTTTTTTTTACAAATTCTCAGCAGAGACCAAGACTATTTAGAAATACCCAAGACCGAGACAAGTACAAATGTCTGAGACAAGTTTATCAAACACAATTAAGGTTATAACAAAAACGTTTCACATGTCTGAAACAGCTAAATATTAGCCAGGAATTGGACCCATGAGCACAATATGCCCACACACAGTGAGTAGGATGGTGAAGGAAGGAAAAACATCACAGTTTTAGTACTGTACAGTTTAGTTCATTCTTGTGTTGTCAAGTTTTAAAATCGACTGTCACTCAAACACCACTTTTATAACAACAAGCTGTGTTGAAGCTTAGCCAAAAAAAAAAGAAAAAAAAAAGGAAAAGAAGCCCATCCTGAGAGCATCTCACAGAACGCAGTGCCCGAACGTCACAAAGCATCATTAGAACTACAATTGGCATTATGTTGTGTGGTCAGATGAGAAACTTTTCAGCCTGGGGATTGCAAACAAGGAAAAGCACATGAAAGCCACTGTACAATATGGTGGAGGATTATTGATGCTTTGGGGTTGTTTTGTAGCTGGTGGTTTAGAGGCTCTTGTGAAGATTGATGGCATTTTATTAATGATTATGTCCCCGGATATGTCAGACCTGGTTCCCTCTGCCTGGAGGTTCAGACCTGGCCATAGATAGAGCTTTCAATAAAATTATGTCTCACATACATCCAAATGAGCACAGAAATGGTCGTAAAAGTCTCAATCTACCGAGTTGAACCTGAAAATTGAAGAAGGAAGTTCACATGCACAAACCTATGAATATAAAGAACCTTCAAATGTTCTTCAAGGAGGAGAGAACCAAGATCTCTCTAAAAGTGTCTCCACCCTTGTTAGCCAATACAGGAAGAGACTCGGTGCCGTTATTCTCTCGAGGGCAGGTGTCACAAAATATTAAATGCAAGATTATTGTGCCAATCGAAAACAAACTTTTGTAAGAAGAAAAACAGAAGAAAAAAAATTTGCACTACTTAAAAGATTTTGTGTTTGAATGAAACTATACATGCTTGAGCTTGAAATATGACTTATTGTATGTGTATGTCTATTATATATATATATATATATATATATATATATATATATATATATATAAATTTTTGGTCATTTTCAAAAAGAGTGCGAATAATTCTGAAGATGTACATCTTTTTTATGCTTAGTACTAAAATTTTTTGAACACATTTATTCCCTGAAGGTCTGCCTGACCTGTAATGGTGCAATTTTCAGTTCAAATTGTTTCAGGGACTTTTTGCCTTCTGATTTGCCTTCAGACTTGATAAGATTTAGCTGTGTGATTAGTTAGTCTGCTAAGAACATATTTGACCAAGAAATGAAACGCCACAGAAGGCCATTATGATTCACAGATAAAAGTAAAAAGCTTTGGATCATGATATTTTCCTCTTTCCATTACAAAGGTACAAGTTCTTCATCTCATCTGTCTGACAGACTTTGTACCACAATCTACAGACCTTTTTTTTTTGCTTTATTTTGTTTGTTTTTAGCCAAATGTAACAATATAAGGGATTAGAAGTGTTTATATTTATGGTTGTATATGATATATCTATGATTACATTATAAACACAAATGAATTCTCCACTTAATTATATCATTACAAATAGAAACCGCTGCACAAAAAGTGGGTCACTGTTTCATTAAAGGAAGCACATACTGTTTACTGTTATTGACTGTCCTGCACATTTACAGGTGCATCATACAAAATTTGAATATCATGGAAAAGTTCGTTTTTTTCTGTAATTTAATTCAAAAAGTGGAACTTTCATATATTCTAGATTCATTACACATAAAGTGAAATATTTCAAGCCTTTTTCGTTTTAATCTTGATGATTACGGCTTACAGCTCATGGAAATCAAAAATCCAGTATCTGAAAATATTAGAATAAAGAATTTATAATACAGAAATGTCGACCTTCTGAAAAGTATGTTCATTTATGCACTCAATACTTGGTCAGGGCTCCTTTTGCATGAATTACTGCATCAATGCGGCGTGGCATGGAGGCAATCAGCCTGTGGCACTGCTGAGGTGTTATGGAAGCCCAGGTTGCTTTGATAGCGGCCTTCAGCTCGTCTGTATTGTTGGGTCTGGTGTCTCTCATCTTCCTCTTGACAAAATTCAGGTCAGGCGAGTCGGCTGGCCAATCAAGCACAGTAATACCATGGTCAGCAAACCAGTTACTAGTAGTTTTGTCACTGTGGGCAGGTGCCAAGTCCTGCTGGAAAAGGAAATCAGCATCTCCATAAAGCTTGTCAGCAGATGGCAGCATGAAGTGCTCTAAAATCTCCTGGTAGACACTGCATGGATTCTCGACTTGAGAAAACACAGTGGACCAACACCAGCAGATAACATGGCACCCCAAATCATCATTGACTGTGGAAACTTCACACTGGACTTCAAGCAGTTTGGATTCTGTGCCTCTCCACTCTTCCTCCAGACTCTGGGACCTTGATTTCCAAATGAAATGCAAAATTTACTTTCATCTGAAAAGAGGACTTTGGACCACTGAGCAACGGGGTTTTGAGTAAAAAGGTGTTTTGAGTTAATGTGCTGATTAGAGTCTTCTCAGGTCGACATTTTTGAGATACTGGATTTTTCCATGAGCTGTAAGCCATAATCATCAAGATTAAAAAAAAAAAGGTTTGAAATATTTCACTTTATGTGTAATGAATCTAGAATATATGAAAGCACCACTTTTCAAATTAAATTACGGGGGAAAAAATGAACTTTTCCATGATATATAAACTTTTTTTTAGATGCACCTGAATATACATATAGCAAATACACACATAATCACTGCATTTACACTCATGCACTTTTGGCAAACCTCAGCAATAAAAAAACACCGTTTCACATTCGTAATACACTGCCACAAGAAAGCACTTAAATAAATATATAAACAGCAAACCTTCAACTATGCTGGATTTGGCCAGGTATCCTGATGAAGCCTTCAGTGCACCACTGAATACAAAAAAACAGGAGCCTGTAACTGAGAGACAAAAATAATTTCATTTTAATACAGGTCTGATTATAAAGCAGCAGAGACATTACAATAATGCACGAATCTTTAAACTGTATTGTTGACGCCCCCTGGTGATCATTATTGCTGTTAAATGATAGAGGTCAAGAGAGCTGTCTAACAAGTTGGTCAAAACCTCTCATAGTTGTTCAGTTGGGTTGATATTGAACACTATTGAAACCTTCAATAGAGAAGTTTCCATCCTGTTTGATATCAATTCTGTCATTTTGATTTTGCACAAAAGACAATACGGACAGAAATGCTTGAATGTCAAAGAACCTGATATACACTAGCAGTAAAAAGTTTGGACTCACTATATTTAATATTCGGACTGGTATATTTGGGGGGACGTTTTGCTGGCAAGGTTTGGGGCCACTTGTCTTGAGATAGAAGGGTTACAGCAAATCAATACAAAGTTATTCTGACTGTTCATCCCTATCCTAAGATGACATAATTCTATCCTGATGAGACTGCTCTCTTCCATGATGGCCATGTTTCCCCATCCACAGGCCATGAGGGCTCACTGAAAGGTAGGAAAGTAGGAAAAGTCATACACTATGGCTTTCGCAGTCACCATATCTGAACCCAATTGAACACCTATGGAAGATTTTGGACTGACGTGTTAGACAGCGCTCTCCACAACTATCATCAAAACACTCATTTAGGGAATACATATTAAAAGAATGGTGTTCATCTCTCCAGTACAGTTCAGAGACTTGTAGACTCAGCACCAAGGCACACTGAAGCTGTTCTGGTGGCTCCTGGTAGCCCAACTAGTAAGACTCCTTATGCTGGTTTTACCTTTAATTTCTATATTTTCACTCTTGAAAACATTTTTGAAGGTTTACTTAAAATTAAATTGTTTCCCCAAAGAACTTAGAAGAAGCCTCCAACTAGAGCTTGTCCTAGTGGGGAACTTTATGAATAGCCTCCTGGGTGAAGCTCCCTCATGAAGCTTGTTGAGATCATTCCAGGTGTATACAAAACTTCATCAGGAATACTGTTAGGAATTTAAAATACAAAATAGTTTTGATCTGTTTAAGACTTTTCTTGCTCACTGCTTAATTCCATATGTGTTATTTCATAGTGTAAATGTTTTCATTGTTATTCTGAAATAGTATAATATATTATATATAGTCATAAAAATAAATATCCTTCTATGAGAAACTGTGTCTAGACCTTTCACTGGTAGTGCATTTCACAAAGAAAAAAAAAGTAACATGGCTGAGGTGGATATATTTTTGGCCTATTGATAAATTAGAAAAAAGTAACTAAAACTTCCATCCATCTTCTGTACTGCTTAACACAGGGTCATGGGGAGCCTGGAGTCTATCCCAGGGGACTCGGGGCACAAGGCAGGGGACACCATCACAGACAGGGTGCCAACCCATCACAGGGCACAACCACGAACACACTCGCACACTACAGACAATTTGGAAATGCCATTCAGCCTACAACGAATGTCTTTGGACTGGGGGAGGAAACCAGAGTACCTGATGGAAACCCCCGAAGCACGAGGAGAACATGCAAACTCCATGCACACAGGGCGGACGTGGGATTCGGACCCCCAACTCCAAAGGTGCGAGGCTAACGTGCTGACTACTAAGCCACCATGCCCCCAGTAAACAAAACAAATATTTTGAATTAAATCTAGAAGTGAAAATTTAGAAGTTCTAGTCTCTTTGACCTCTTAGATGCTGCTTTTTTATGCATGTCTCTTGCACTTTCTCTAAACAGTCATACATTTTCAGAAAAACAGCTACTCTGTTCTCTACCTTAAAGTATGTATCTTTCAAGTCAGAAAGTGAAGTGCACTTAAAATTCATTTGAGCCTTATGGATCAATATTGTACAACAAATCAGGGATGTTGTTTAAAAAAAATTTAAAAATTTTTTTTTAAATTCTCCACTGCTGCCAAACCCTTCAACTGATCAGGTGATTTGGCATCATGGAAAACTTTAACCTGTACCAGCTACATTTCTTCAGAACTGCAGGTTAAATCCCTTAAAAGAATTTTAAAGGTAAACTAAATTCATTTTAAAGTGACCCTTGAGTGTTCTGATCTAGTGACAAGCATGTTTATAGTTTAGCCCCTTTTTTCTGAACGTGCATATTAACAGTAGATAGAAACAAACCTTCTGGCACTCTCCAGTGGGCGGAGCCTAATTCATTACTTCATGTAAACACGTGCGCGTTTATCTGTCAGACTGTCAGCATGTGTTTTTGTATTCACATAGATGTGCGTGTGTTTGTGTGTGTGTGTTTGTGTGTGTGTGTTTGCTCACTTCTGCGAGGCTGGCTGTGAATGCTGATTGCCTGAGTCTGGTACTGTCCATCTGCAGTCTGCACACAGATGAGGTGGGAGTCGGCACGCTCATTAAAGCAAGCGCCCATCGCCAGCAGTTTCTCATTCGACTTACTCAGCACCTTCAGCAGCTGAGCAAGCAACGGGAGAAGAGACGTAACCTGATTTAACAGCATGTCATCACAGCTGCAAACAGTAGCTCAGTATGGAATCTTCTGGGGTTTCACGTTATGCTCAGTGGGGCTCTTAAGTCTCATCATTATATCAGGCAGAGACATTTAATTATCTCAGTTACAAATGACCAGCATTAGAGAATTTGTTTAATGTTTCTTGTGATGCCTCGATGGGCTAACTTACCTCAGCATGACGGCCTTTAGGGATCGTGATGCATGTGCTCCGTGCCTCCAAATCAACCATGAGCCCCGTCACTACCGGCAATGTGTAACGGTAAAAACGGAAATCCTAAAAATTACACCAGAGGAGACATTAAATATAATATAGCAAGCATTAAAACACAGCAGTAAGACAAGATATAATGATGGAGTCTCACCACAAGGAGCCTCATAATGCTGTTGTTGATCTGACCAAAAAGCGGCTCTCTGAATCGTACACTGAACAGAGGACAGGGATAGACTGCAGGGCAGAGAAGACATCAACAATCAGCAATACAAAAGCCGACTGTGTATCAGGTACTTTAACTAATTATTATCCATATTTTTATTTGTTTGACCCAAGTTTCTCCCAATTTGGTAATTTTCCAATTTTCCACCTAGCTATGACATGACAGCGGCCAGGGAAGGTGAAGACTAACATGTGCTTCCTCTGAAAAACATGAAGCCAACCTCCACACCTTTTCAAACTTCTGCTTATGCTGCTTCACATGGCAGTTGAACACACTCGCAGAAAAGCATTAACTGCTCACTTCCACATACATGAGTTCACAGATGTCCATGACTGGTTAGTGTTGCTCTGACTGATAGGAGAGTGAGTAAATCCATCTCTCTCACACATGAGAGGTACTAAGAGAGCCAATTTTGCTCTCTTGACCTCTCAGCCACGGGTGCCTGTGGCTTGACTGGGATTCAAACTCATAATCTCCCAATCATAGGGTGAACATTTTCTTCAATTTTTAAATACAGTCAGTGCTGATGTTCTTACATCTATACTCAGCTCCCAAACGCAGCATGAGGCGCAGGGGGAAGGCCCTGGCCCAGGGACTCTCAGCCCGAAGAATGAGCAGGCCGAACAGAAAGGGCTGGGGGGGCAGCGGCAGGCCGTCCAGAGACTGTAACGTGGGACGCACATAGAGAAATCCAGCGTGCTCCTCGCTGTCCAGAAAGCCTCGTGCAGCCAAAGAATGACTCAGATGATTCAAGAGCTTTCCCGCTGAAAAGTTAAACAAGAGAATTAAGAATAATATGTCTGTAGAGCTGAACAACATTGCACCCTTTTTTTTTTAGTAAACAGTGATCAAATGCAACTTTACCTGTCTGTGCATCCCAGTAGATTTGAATAAAGTGATTGAAGATGTCTGTAGGGAATCTCTTTTCTTCTGGTAGACACTGTAATAGCACGACTACCTCTGGCTGACCCACTGCATGCATTCCTTTAGACGTCACACACCAGCACCTCCGGTTTACATCTGTAGAAGCAAATACACATTTTTCTTACTATTCTTATGAGGAATCTTCTCTCTCTCTCTCTCTTTCTTTCTTTCTCTCTCTCTCTCTCTCTCTCTCTCTCTCTCTCAAACACATACACCAGAACTACCTCAAGATATCACTGCACACCTCTGAAATCACACTGCAAAAAATGATGTCTTGGCAACTAAAAATATTTTGCATATAGTCATATTTATTTATTATTTCCTATTATAAGATTACAACAAACACAATATGAGATTATTTAACTTATTTCTAGACATTTATACTAATCTCAAGCTTGAAATAGTCCTACTGGCAGATCATTTCAAGCATTTATTTCGAGAAAGAAGCAAATTTATTTGCCAGTATAATAAGAAAATTATTTAAAAAATGACTAGAAATAGCTTAATAATCTTATATTTGGTGTATTGTAATCTTATAATAGGAACTACTAGATCATTTTTACTATATCTAAGATATTTTCACTTGCTAAGATGTCATTATGTTACAGTGCAGGTCATGAACAGTGAAGTTAGACTTACAGCTGACGATCTTCACCATGGCCAGAAGGTTGGCATTGAGGACAAATACCAGTGGCTCGGTCTGGCCTTGCTCCAGCTCCTCGAGCAACGAAGTCTCCGTCCGCTTTTCCTCCACTGTGTAATCTACAAAACACATTTGCTTGAGGCCAATGCCTTTTACAGAGTAATAACACAGAACTCAGACAACACTGAGGATCTGTAAGTGTCAATAATATGTTTGAAGTCTATTTGGGTAGGTATGTCAGAGAAATCGTCATGGATGGCAGACTGAACGAGCTGGGAACAGCAGGAGTTTTTTTATGTCACTACATAGGACTGAATTCTGCATCATATCAACGAGTGCTTGAAGATAATGTGAGGCCATCTATCTGAGGTTATCTATTTCAAAGATGATTAAATGTTTGCTTGTCCAAATATGTCAAAAAGCCAACAATTTCCATGGGGTGTACTCTTTTTTTTTTCTTCTTCTTCTTTTTTTTTTTAATCTAATAGCTGTGGCTTCTATTCCTCTCCAGTTGAAAATGTTTCCACTGCCTTTGTAAGGAAATGAGACACAATATATTTTAAGGTTTTGTGTAGACACATTTTAACTACATTTCCTGTTTATTTATATGAAAACAAGTCAATTTAAGGAGCCAGGAGGACACTGGAAGCAATAAAACATATTCACAAGACCCATGTAACTTAGGCTGCAATAATTAAAACCATATATACATGTTATGTTCATGTAATGATATGTTATTTGCTATATGAGGACATTCATACCTCCTTTAACACCTGTAGAGGTGAGGATAGGGGGAAGCCCTTTATGTGGTAAGGGCTTAGCTGAGCTCCCTTTGGGACTGTTAACCACTTCCTGATGTTCCAAACAAGGAGAGTTTGGCATTTCCTAGAGGTCAGGAAAAAAGAGGCATACATGTTATTCACATTTAGCTTTTACAACTGAATATTGCATAGTAATTGTTTTACCAGCCTGTTATGTTTACAGTCGCATGCTACTAAATTGCATGGAAATTCTCTTAAAAGTCTGACTTCCTACATTGTTTTTGTATTTTAGCTTTTTTCCCTGAAGTCTGCTTAGTCCAGCCAATCCACCTATTGGCACATTTTTGGAAGGTGGAGAAATCCAGAGACCCTGGAGGAAACGCTTGTGTACATTGAGAGAACATGTGAAATCCACTGACAGCAACTAGAGCTCAGGATCGACCCAGAGACCCTGGAGCCATGAAACGGCAACGATACCCGCTGCACCACCATGACACCCAATGCTTCCAAATTACAGACTACTCATTGGCCCTACCTCCCAACAGCATATTTATTTGACAATGACAAGGGCTACAGAGCACATAGTTCTACCACCAAAACATACAGTACTGTAGTGTACACACCAGGTGGACCAAGTAATTTCAGGTAACCAGCACCTTTTGCATAGAGGTGGTGGAGAACATTCTGCCTAATCTACATCTGGGTCGAAACCCTTCCTATACTTGGTGGACTGCTAGGGACAGACCAACTAGTTAACCATACATGAAGTACAGATTTTGGGACCAAGGTGTCAAGCCAGTGTCAAAGGGCTCAAGAAGACACAACAGGAGCAACACTTCCAGAGGTATGCTGGCACACCTTTTACAGTGCAGGTACTTGGAATTGCTGGGCTAGAGTTAAAGTTGGATGGGCACCAAGATATTGGTTTCCTTCAACAGTCTGACACTACTATATAGTCACTACAAGAAGGCATGTTTGTCTCTTGCTGTGTTTGTCTATGTGCTGTGCAGCACTGTAAAAAGAAATCATATATTATGTTGTGATAATGGAATTGTTGGGAGGTGGAGTCAATTAGTGTCTGTCCCAGTTATCTAAGAGATCAGCATGGATTTTTTTTTTTTCTTTTACTACAGAGACAACACTTGGCTACAGTCACTACAGCAGCAGAAGTAGCATAACTGTCAAAATGGTTTTGTAAATACTTAAAGATCTTTTTTTGGTTGATGGTTCCAATAAACATTCCTGCACTAAATTGTTAGCAATGACTCCATCACCTTGAGGTTTTCAAAAAGACACTTTAACAACTCTGTATCCATTTGCTGTGACATTTGCTGGCAGCAGTGAGATATCCATACAAAGATAAAGGACAGATTGCCTACTACATAAGGAGAACCAGTCTCTGGTGCTATAACAGGAGAAAGCAGAGGTAAAAGAAGAAGCAGAGAATGTCTCTAAGACAGCCAGAGCTATAGAGCAGGAGATACCATTCTCAGAGGTCAGCACCAGACTGGACCTCTGTGATAAGAACACTTCTCTGAGTCACCCAAATGAGCGTCCTGAAAAATTCCCAGCAAATCCCATCCAAAGTAATAATGAAAGAACTGAAGACACCGTTTATCAGAAAGCGGGGCAGGATATCAATAATGACCTGCTGCAGTTCAAGGGGGTGACGATGACATGGCAGAGGTTACAGGAAAAAATAAAATCACCATGCAGGCTGGTACCACTTCTTAGAGGGAAGGTATTTGAGGTATATACCACCATGGACAAGAAACGTGTTGACATGTAAATGAAGACTAGAGTGAAGCACTGCTTGAAAATCTTAATACCTTCCCGATGATTTAGACCCACCTTGCCATGAAAATGTACTATAACCCCACAGGATGATAAGAATTCTTGTAAAGGAGGTTGTGGCCAAAAGATGGATCAAAAAAGAGATCTTGAACGTCAATTTCTTGGAGTATCTGCCACCAGAGACATAAATGTGGGTATGACAGAATGAACCAGAGCAGAAAGTCTAAGCAGCCATGTTAGTCGTGCAGTACCACCAATGTCCACAAGTGGGAGACACCATGATACACAGTATCAGAGGCACTGCCGAGAAATCGGCCACTATAAGAATGCTGATGATAGTACTGAGAAATCAGCCACTATGAGAAAGCTGATGGTCAGCCCTGCAGTAAAAGATTGCCAGAAAGAATTAGGACCTAGGATTTTACCCCTGGCTTGGCTGTTTACCTTGATGAAACCCAAGGTGTCCAGTTAGTGTTATGACCCCAAGCTAATTGACATCAGTATGACTGAGAGCTAAGAGGAAAAAATGGGTAAGCTTAAGGGTCTGAGTGACTGAGTGACAAGGGCCAAATTGTGATGGATAGATGACTGGGTCAGAGCATCTCCAAAACAACAGGTGTGTTCCCGGTATGCAGTGGTTACTACCTACCAAAAGTGGTCCAAGGAAGGACAACCGGTGAACCGGCAACAGGGTCATGGTTGCCCAAGGCTCACTGATGCGCATGGGAAGCGAAGGCTAGCCCGTCTGGTCCGAACCCACTGAAGAGCTACTGTAGCAAAAATGGCTGAAAAAGTTAATGCTGGCTATGATAGAAAGGTGTCAGAACCCACAGTGCATCACAGCTTGCTGTAGCCATAAACCAGTTAGAGTACCCATGCTGACCCCTGATCACTGCTGAAAGCGTCTACAATAGGTATGTGAGCATCAAAACTGGTCCATGGAGCAATGGAAGACGGTGGCCTGGTCTGATGAATCACGTTTTCTTTTACATCATGTGGATGGCTCCAGGATGCACTATGGGCAATGTTCTGCTGGGAAACCTTAGGTTCTGGCATTCATGTAGATGTTACTTTGACACGTACCAGCTACCTATACATTGTTGCAGACCAAGTATACTCCTTCATGGCAACAGTATGGCAGTGGCCTCTTTCAGCAGGATAATGGACCCTGCCACACTGCAAAAATTGTTCAGGAATGGTTTGAGGAACATGACAAAGAGTTCAAGGTGTTGACTTGAACTGGCCTCCAAATTTGAGTTGGCCTCCAAATTCCCCAGATCTCAATCCAATCGAGCATCTCTGGGATGTGCTGGACAAACAAGTCCGGTCCATGGAGGCCCCACCTCACAACTTACAAGATTTAAAGGATTTGTTGCTAACGTCTTGGTGCCAGATACCACAGCACACCTTCAGAGGTTTTGTGGAGTCCATGCCTCGACAAGTCAGAGCTGTTTTGGTGGCACAAGGGGGACCTACACAATATTAGGCGGGTGGTTTTAATGTTCTGGCTGATCAGTGTACGAGAAAAATGTTTTTTTTTTTGAGTTTTGAATGATTGCAAAAATGAGCTTACAGACAGGTCTGTAGATACCACATGAGCTGCTGCAGGTGCATGTGTCTGCATTGAATCCCTGTGGGTTGGAGTAGTGTTGGCACTAGATGTCTCGGTTTTGGACAAAACGCTGTCAGCAAACCATACTTTCTTTTGTTCCTTACGAAGAGTCTCTGTAAGGCAGAGAAAGGCAGGGATACACAACAAGATGGTTGTTAGATAATGTGGATGGATATTAAGCTGGATAACAAACTATATAGTGATAAAGGTAGTGCTTTTTATTCAAATACCCACTGTTAATGAGAGTAGCGTGACAGGTGACACAGACCCGACCCTCTTTCCCACCCAGGTGAGTCAATCTGAATCTCATGTCACAGCAGACCACACAGAACACCTGTAGATAAAAACAAACATACAACCACAGTGTAACAGACACTGCTGTACATTATGTAACCCAAACCAGCCCTCCCCACCACAACTGATATTTGGCACACTACACAAACACTAAACCAGAAGTTTAGTTTGCAGCCTTTCTGAGAACAACCATTCAGTAATGGCTCATTTCAAAAATGGATACCTCCCAGTGATATTTGCTAAAACAGCAAAATCTATGAATCTGCCTTTTTTTCATCTGAGCGGTCAGATGACATAGATGAAAACTGTTCATTTCAGTACTGCAGTGATGATGTCTCCCAAATAAGATGTTTTTTAAGCAATGAGACATTGATTTGAAGCCCCTTTTACTTGATCTGATTCTAAATATAAGTCTAGTCACACTACTTTACATAGGGATTTTATGACAGCATTTCAGTCCGTTACCTTCCCGCAGGCTCTGCAGTGGTGCCTCCTCTTTGTGAAGGAGAATCTGGAGCCACATTTCATACACACTGGTGCCTGAGAATCTGGGACCCACTGTGGGGCTGTAGAGCCCAGAGAACTGCAACGCTGCACAAGTAGGGCACCAAGGGACCCCCTTCTCACGGTAGTGGACCCATTCTCGGGCGCGCTTATGTTCACACTTCCTCTACGGCCCGAATTCGATTCGCATCTGAGAGCCGAGGGCAGCGTGTTTGTCTCCGGATGTTCTGGTGCAGCTCCGTCACCTTGGGTCAGTGCTGGAGGTGTGGACGGTGAGGATCCCACCACCGCCTCCTGTTCGTCCTGCTCGCCGTCTGCCAGCTCCTTCTCTTCCACAACGGAGTCCTCTTTGAGCCCAGGCATCAGGAAGCTGTCCTCCAGCAGCGCCTCCCTGGAGTCGTTTAGAGTGGTGTAACCCAAGCGCCTCTCGCCCCACACAGATAGTGTGGCGCTCACCGCTTGCCTCATTCTCTCAACAGAGTTCAGCGAGGTCCGAGAAGCCGCACAGCATTGCTTCAGGGCTGCGTTACGTCACACTGATCTTCGCGTTCAGCTCCAAATCAGCCATGACCTGAGGACGTTTTCTACGAGTGACTCAGACGCAGCTTCTTCTGAGCCTGATGGATGTCTCATTGCTGCATTCCCTCCTGTGTGAAGGAACATTGAGCAATTATGCACAATGAAAAGCAGATTGCTCATCAGCGCCTCTATACAACAATTCATGCAAAGACGGTGATGGGAAACAGTCTGCTCAATCTGGCAACCCTCATTCAGATACGCTTTTTTGCCATGCGGCCCAGAATGTGCTGAGCTAAGCTCCGATTGCTTTACTGGCACATGAATACCGCAATAATGTGATATGCGAGCTGTATTTTTAAGTAGGGCGAAAACAATTCGTTTTTGCTGCACAATCATTTGCGCCCGTTAACCATAATGTGCACTCTGGAAAGGAAAGGCGTGTGAATGCGGGGGGAAAAGCCGGTAACCCCTTAAATACATATTAATATATGTTAAACCCATGTTTACCATCCATGTCTGCGCTTATTACCACTAAAACATCCGCACAGCATCTGCTCTATACTGGAAGTCCAGAACGTTATCTCGACATTTGTTCTCGACATTGAAGCTAAAATCTGTTCTCACTGGTTAAAAAGGGGAACGTTTTAATCCTTAAGCCGGTGCAACACTGTGTTTCTAACCGCACTGAATTAATACCACATGTAACACACACTCAAACACAAACACATCACCTACTGTCAGTGACTGCGGCAATGCGACAGTCGCATGTCCTGTACCACCGAAGCGCGCGCCAATAACGAATCCGTTTTAATTACCGTTCACGACGGAACAAGGGCTGACCTTGGGGTTTTCTTTTTCCCTTCTCTATCCTTACCACGCGTGATCGGTTCAAGATAACACTCAGCACTGACCTGGATCAATGTGAACCATCCGAGCAGGCATCAGAAATGAGGTCCATGGCACAGCTGATTTCAGGGCTGCGCCGCCGTGTGTGAATCGCTGTGCAGTAAATCTCCGATCACAGCGCTCTCGATCTACTGCAAGGCTGGCCTCTGATTATACCACCGTCCTCAAGGCAACGACTCGAGCTCGTCCCATTACTACATCGATTTTCCTGTCTGTGTCTGGCCAGCGCAAACTGTGAGGTGTAATGCAATAAACTAACCTCAAAACACATCGACACTATATGGCCAAAAGTCTGTTGCCACCTGACCATCACAACTGTATGTTCCAGATTTATTCCGTCCTTTACGGTTAGAACACCCTCCACTCTTCTGGGAAGGCTTTCCGCTAGATTTTGGAGCGTGGCTGTGGGGATTTGTGATCATTCAGCCACAAGAATGATCACACTGAGGTCAGTCACTGATGTCTGGGGTGCAGTCGTTGTTCCAGTTCATCCCAAAGGTGTTCAGTGGGGTTGAGGTCAGGTCTCTGTGCAGGACACTGGTTCTTCTACTCCAACTTTGGCAAACCATGTCTTCACCTCGCTTTGTGCACAGGAGCACAGTCATGCTGGAACAGGATTGGGCCTCTTAGTTCCAGTAAAGGGAAACAAAGACGTTCTAGACAATTGTGTGCTTCCAACTTTGTGGCACAGTTTAAGGAAGAACCACATATGGGTGTGATAGTCAGAGGTCTACAAGCTTTCGGCCATATAACGTATGTAATCGAGTCCTACAAGACTGCATCTAATTTTATAACCAGTTAATGTTTTTAACTTTACATTAACGTGTAATGTTTATCTAAACCTTTAATAATACTAATGAAAAATTCTATTTTGCATTTCTTATCTGCATTGCAGCACTGCATATTTTGTCTCGCTGGGGCAATGTGGGTTTACTCTGGGTTCTCTGTTTTTTCCCTAATCTCTCAAAAACATACCGGCCAAGAGCTGGATTAGCAACTCTAAAAAGCCACCCTATATGAAAATTTGTGTGTGTGGGACACCCTGGGATGTACAGGTGTCCCATCCCGGTTGTATTCCCACCCCATGCCCAGTGTCCCTGGAATAAGCTTCAGCGCCACCACGACTCTGACCAGCAGTTCCTGAAGCATGAATGAAAATCTTATTTGTGTCAATCTTGCAGTGTCCAGGCATGTCACTAAAAGTGATAGACCCCCTTTGCTGAGAATAATCCTTCTCATTGTTTCTCAGCTTCTGTCTGAGCCCAACCAAATCCACAGAATGCTCTTCATGCAGCAATAAAGATAACAACACTAAAAGGTTTTGATATTTATTGTTTCGTTGACAAAAATAATTAAGACTAGTTTTCCGTCAATCGTGATCAAGACTGACAATACGGTATTCATTCAGAACCATAAGCCATATCATAATGTTACCATCTTCTTGTTTAAGTGCAAGAGACTGGCTGAGGAGCATTATCTGGGCAAGAGTGCCAATTTAAAATACAAAAGTCTCTGGGCTGCTGGGTAGTGTTGATATGTCTTATCTCACTTAAAAATACTGCAACAGGTTCTGTCCTGAACTGCAGTCCCAGTTAATGATGTGCAATCAGTTAGCTTCATTCTTCGATGCTTCGTCGAAGTTCTCTACCAGATCTAAGGAGAGGAGAGAAAATGTGTCAGGGGCATGGAGATTCATGAAACAGTTCTTTACATTCATACAAAACCAAAGTTTGATATGTCCTACCTGGGACATCATCATCCTCTTCATCAATATCTTCTGCTTTGGGGGCTTTGTTGTCGAGAACTTTAAACAGAAAGGGAAAAAGCATAGCCAAGTTACTTAATGAATACAAAAACAAAATAAATTTTTTTTTTTTTTTTTTTTAAACATCTTTCTACTGTTCGTAATTCTCACCCACCTTGTCTGGGGAACTGCTCAGCAAGTTTGCGCAGACTCGTGAGACTGTCTGCGCCAAGTTGGCTGAGGATGCCGGGAAGCATCTCTGTCAGCTGCTTGGTCTCTGCATGGCCTGTGATGGCGAACGTGTTTGCAGACAAAGATGCCTGCACTTTGGGGTTATTGAAGTGGATCACTGTACCGTCATCCTTTATCATGTTCACCTGCAATCACAGCCGTTCAAGTTAGACCCAAGTCCATTACCCTGAGCAGTACTGTTACTCTGATTTAATCGTATGGGTGTGACTTCTGAGAGCCAAATAAAGCAGCAACACTCTACCTCCTCAATGCCAGCAATGTTATTCACAGCAAGTTTCTTTAATGAGCTCTGAAGTTTTTTGTCGTCCGCTGTTGCCGTTCTGTGGACAACCTTCTTCTTCCTACGTGCTGTTCCCTGAGAAGAGAGGACACTGAAGCTTTAGAAAAGTTTGATGGCTAATAATTAGTTATAGAAATACTATATGATGTGTGGTTGCTGCCAGAATTAAGGCTAAACTTAACAACGTAAAGGTCCATTTTACCTTGCCCCCTATTCGGACTTGGGCTTGAAGTTTAGCCAGTTTTTCTTGATTCATTTTGTCTTCTGGGAAAATAAATAACATTTTGCTGTTAAGCTTCAGATCATACGATTACCAAGATTACACAATCACACTATTAATGTCAAACTGAGCTTAAACTAGTCAACCCTAGCTAAGAAAAAAAAATAAATAAATACAGGACTCAACATTACTGTCACTATTATTTGTAGAATTCACGTATTATTTTTAATATAATCTTAGCCTGCTATCTTAGCAAGGAAAAACAGAGCAAGCAATCTAGCCAGACAAGACTTTGTTATATATATAAACATTATATAATTTATATTATGTAACAGTTAGTTCCAGTGCACTATTTTGATTGGACAGAGTGCTGATATTTAGCATAACAGCACAGGGACATTTCACTGTGTGCATCATTCTGCTTGTCTGGGTTCGCTACATAAATTTCCAATTCCAGCAATAGTCTAAAACCATTTCTATGACCTGTCAATCAGTCTGTGCGTCGGCATGGCAACATACAGCACTCTATGGAGCTGTGGCTTCTTTGGGAACCATATTGACAAAGCAAAAATTAACCAAATATTTGGCCATATTGTGTCTGAAATGTCAGTTGGTTTCATATTAATAGAACTGTTGTATAAAAGCCGATATTTAGTATAACAGCACTCTTGCTTAAACATTCTTGCACTATTATATGATGCAAACTATACTGTCCAGAGACCTACGCCTAATTGACACTAAACTAAGAACATAAATGAGTATATAAAAAAACGTAAAAATAATAAAAATTTATAATAAAATTATAATTTATAATAAAATATAATAGAATAAAATATAATAATAAAATGAAATTCTTCCACCACGCAATGTAGTCCGTTAGCGCAAAGCTTTTGTTGCTAAGCAACATAACGGGCAAATATTAGGCTATTCTATAGACAGAACATGATTTAACGATTGGGAATACGGTTTATTTTATTTTTTTTAATTAAAAACAATATGAAATTAATATTTAACAATTATATAAACAGTTACATTTATTATAAATAATATTCGCAATAAACAGTTCTATCGTTTCCATTTTAATGCGGTGCAACATGACAAACTAAATCGTACTGGAACGCTTTATTGGTTTAAAACCTGGCGCATTAATACAGAAATCAATCGTTGTTATGTGGTCACAGGTGCGCGTGTATCGTGGATTTTAACGGTTTCGAACGCCGTCCAACCAATCCGATTTCAACACCGAAACTATCCGTTTGATGCAGAAAGTTGTGTAATAATCTAACCAATGCTGCTAACGGGGAAGCTAACGAGCTCCGAATTAACATGGGGGGAAATGTCTGGTGGGGCTTAATGTAGCTTAGCCGCCTGTTAGCTCGCTGGACTGTGAGCTTGATTAATGTTGGTACATCGCTATCTCTCTTAATATATATATTTTTAAAAGCTTCGTAGTGAATTCGAGGCAGTCAACAGCGTTTAACTAGATAACTAGAGTTAGGTCGCTATTAAGTAAACTCGCTAAAGGCTAACTGCATCCAGGATGAAAACAATCCGCAGTGTCAACACTTTCATAGACTTCATGTAGCCAAGAAAGAGATTAAACACATAACCTTAAGTTTAGTGTTTACTAGTGACTACTCTAACGCCATTAAATGGTCCAAGTTCTAGGTAAAAATAAATACAAACCTTTTTCCTACAGCTGGTCAGAAAAGCATGCGACAAAAGAAGAAGGCGGAAATGATGATACTATTACGTCACTTTATTTTATTTGCTCGTGCGTACAATGGGGTCATACCACTGCTGCCTCTGCTGGCGAGAACAGCCACGCTGTGGAGAAGTGTTTACTCAAAAAGGACACAACAAATCTGTTTTTCTCTTACAGTCTGTTATCACAGAAAGAGCATGAAACACATTCAATACCCGCACAAGTAACAAAAGAGATATTAAAGGCCATTTCCACTTAACACACTTTTCATGCATAGCCACAGTTAAGTCCAGTTTTCCCCTTCATTCTATGTATAATTCAGTGTACAATTCCATTTAACAAACATTTATGAAACATTTGTGAAACATTTATGGAGGCTGTATACATTCATAACACATGACAACACACAAACAAACACACACACACACACACACACACACACACACACACACACACACACACACACACACACACACACACAAAATACTGTTAACACCGTTCTTAGTAAAATATGAACATCATGCAGAAATTTCGAGCGATATCACTTCTCTTTAAGTTTCCCAGTATTCAAATATTTAGACATTTTATATGAAGTCATGAGTTTGTTTGTTTTGGGTTTTTTTTAATGTGGTACATCTGCCCTTAATTGTCTTAAACAAGTGATATTCACATGTTTTGTTGTTGTTGTTGTTGTTGTTGTTGTTGTTGTTGTTGCTTCTGCTGTTGTTGTTGTTGTTTTTGCAGAGATGACATATATTTGACATACAGGACAGAACCTCTTGGTGGTTTAGTTGTTTTTTTAGTTAGTTAGTTAACTATTTTGCTATTCTGCTACCAAAAAAAAAAAAAAAAAAAAAATCACATGCAAATTGGGTGCATGTAACTTTCCCATTGTTCTCTACTAAATGAAAAAATTAAAAAATAAAAAATAAAAAATTATAATAAAATAAAAGTAATTATGCAAGGGGTATGTAAACTTATGACCTCAACTGCAGCCAAGTGTATATTCATACACTTATATTCATATATAAACATTCAATTAATATATTATAATGATTTATTAATAATCGTAATGTAATTAATACATCTGTCCTCCGTTCTCCCCACACCATCAGTTCCCCTGTGATTTTCAAAGCTTTTCTCCCCCCTAACATTCAGGACTTTTCTCTCTAACCAGAATATATTCGTGGTAAACTTCTCTCCTCCACTCCAGCTCACGCAAACTTCTTGCTGGTTGTGATGAGAGTGCCTCCAAGCAAATGGGGTCTGGTCCGCTGTGTACAGAGCTGCTTGCCCTCGCAGAACTCCCCAGAGTGCTAAACCTCCGCCTAAATTCTGGTCCATGTTTTGGACATGGACTGTGGAATCTCTGTGCCAGCAGGCAAAGACGCTTCAAAACAGCCCTGCGCAGAAGTATGTACACCCATGGGTCAAGAATCTGGTTCCACGTGGCCAGTCGCAAAGTCAACAACAGGTGACTGTATGCAATTTCACCTTTATCTTGCAAGCTTGTGATAATGATTGTAACCTGAGAACAAATTAAACACAATGCAAAACATGAGAATATTTAATCTACTGATAAAGAGATAAAAATGTTTCATGCAGTGTTTTCCTGCAGATGCTTTATATTGACTATAAGTCAAGTCAAAGTGTATTTGCACAGCATGTCAAGACATACTGTATACTGTATATCATCATTTACAAATACGATGGAAATGTGATGGCTTTTCCAAGGCACTAATACAGCACACACACAAAAAAGTCCTTACCAGAAAAGGACCCCAACATACACACGATACCATCATGATTGCAAGGAGCTGGCATATCATCTCAGAATGGAGAGAACTTTTGGGAGAGCAGCGGCAGTCTTTCTGCATTCTGGACCACAGAAGAGTGAATCCAGTCACAGTGTTACATATAAATGAGATGAGCAGAGCCAGCAATCCCAACACCGAGAAAATCATGGGGAGGAGCATATCCAGCCAGTCGCGTACCCCCACCAAGCGATAGAAGCACCAGCTTCGGGAGTCCTGTATCTGGTATGGGCGCCACACTAACACTGGCAGCAGGGCCACGAGCAGGGCTAGGATCCAGGTGAGTGGCAACAGCCGGTTTATGTGATAGGAAGTCAAAACTGTGGTGTGAAAGAGTGGGCAAGTCACTCCAATGCAGCGCTCCACAGCCATAATGCTTCCAAGCAACAGGGGACTCAGACCAAAAAAACACATACAAATGCCAAAAAACCCACAAAGAACCTGCTTGGGGTCGAAGCTTTCCCACTCTTTGTTCAAGGCATACACATAAAGAGCCAGAGAGCCATTTATAAAATGTCCCAGGAAGTCAGTCACCACCAGTCCACTGGCAAAAAGCAAGAAAGAAGCTTTGGACTTACGACTACAGAGTCGCTGGTAGGATTTGAGAAGGATGAAGAGAGCCATAGTATTGGAGATGATCCCTACTGTCATGCTTATGACAGACGCGGTGGCAGAGATGTTTTCTATATTAGAGCTGCCATTAGACATAGTGCTTGAATTCAAACATTCTGTTTTATCAGTCCAATTGTAAGACATGATTAAGCAATCAAGCCTGCAACACAAATTAAAGCAGCAGTTGAAGAACTAAGATACAAATTGATTAGCAAATTAAATAGATAGACTAAATAGAAATCTGAGAAATCTGGTTTATGCACTTTCACTTTCTGTTACTGGCACACAAACTGCATTCAGCATGTTTGTAAGATTATACTTATAGCTACAACTTCTTAATAATTAAAAATGATTTTTACAGCATGGTAGCCAATGATCTTTTTTATTTTATTTTATTTTATTTTTATTTTTTTAAAATCATAATTAAAACTTACGAATGTAAAGGGGCTTGTCAGTCTTCCAGCATTCAGATGTTCCAAGTGGCTTGAGGATGAAGAGTTTACAGCAGAAAATTAGGAGAAAAAAAAAGATGCACTTTCTTTATTATTTATAGGAGAAAGAACCTGTTGCACACGTTAGTCATGTGCTCTTGCATGGTAAAGTCTCCAGATCTGTCCCTGACAAAAAAGCACAATAAAATTGGGTTCCTAAAATTGCTCTTTCGTCTCTTGTCAGCGTGCCCTTACAGCTGTGCTGTGTGAGGTGGATGATGGACTGATCTAAACTCCTCACACAGTGGGTAAAATACACCTAAAGGGTTGCCAGATTGAATTGAATGAATTCAGCTTTTAAACCCGCCCAAACCACATGAGACCACGGTGTTTTCCTGTTTTTTTGTCTTACACCATATCAGGGGTGTCATATCTTCATTCGTACCAAGCCGAAGCCACACCTCATAGTCTACAAAAATATCAATATATTAAACAGAGGGAATTAGGTGTGGCTCCTGTTTGACTGGAGTGAAAACCTGCACCCGCTCCTTTTGGCAAGGCTTGAAGTTGGCTTCTTGTTCACCTGCTTCTTTACAATTTCACAACTGTAGAACGTACTATGAAGTGCTGTTTGTTACTAAAGTAACAAACAAGTCAATGAACATATGATTCAAGAAAAGAAATCTGCTAATTTCGCATGCCATTTCAAAAAACATGACACCCGCATATGAAAATGTGGTTAATGTGTTGTATAAATACTTAATATGAACAAAAATATACTGTAGGAAGTTTGAATAATAGACTTGTGATCTTGGCATTTGAGACTATCAAATACAGGCAAATTGCACTTTCTGCCTAATTCACATGCCTATATCTCCTTATTTTCAAAATATATATATTTTTAAATATAAATCTGACAGTTGCATATGAGAATAGGTGTAATGTACTATCAAAATACTCAATATGAAGAAATTTTACTGTAGGAATTTTCAATAATAGAACTTGGCCTTTGACACTATCTTGACAGTATGCAGGCAAATTGCACGTTCTGCTTAATTCCTATGCCATTATTCAAGGATTCAAGGATTCAAAGAAGTTTATTGTCATTCCAAAACATGGGCTACATGAAAGGAATGAAACTAAGTACTGAGGTCCCGGTAACAACTGTAAAGAATAAAAACACTAAAATATTAAATTGAGTGGAGCAATAAAATTAAGCAGAGCAAGAAATATGTATTATAAATAACAATAAAGCGTATTGCTTAGAATTACCATAGAATATGGTAAACAATAACCATAGAATTCCAAGATTAAGCAAAGAGTAATCTTTCTGATGAGTGTTATTGCACATGAAAGAGTGTATTGCACATGAAATTGGTGATATTGCACATGAAAGAGTCTCTGATGTATGAGTGTTATTGCACATGAAAGAGTCTCTGGTGTATGAGTGTTATTGCACATTAGAAAAGTTTTTGAGTCTAACAGCTTCTGGGAAGAAGCTGTTTCTGAGCCTGGTTGTTCTGGCCCTAATGCTGTGCAGCCTTCTACCTGAGGGAAGGGGGGGTAAACAGTCCATGAGCAGGGTGGAAAGAGTCTTTCACGAGACGGTCAGTCCTGTTCCTTCATCTGTTGGTGTAGATGTTCTCAATTGTAGGAAAACTGCAGCTAGTGATCCTCTGTGCAGACGTAATTATGTCATCATTTTTAAAATGTCTCAAAAATTGCATATGAAAATAGGTGTAATATACTATTAAAATACTCGCCGCCTATTTTCTCAGTCGTATTTATTCATTTATTCATGAATTTACCTTTTTGTGTGAAGATGGGATATGGCATGTAAAATATCCAATTTCACTGTTTACCATCTAGCTTGCTAACACACCTGAGACCACACTTCACACCTCTACAATGTATTTTTAATTAGATCATTATTTGTCTCAGTTGAATATGTTAATGTTGATGGGTATTATATTTTGAAATGCTTTATTAGTTCAGGTGGTGACAAACAAAGCTGAAAACCTCTGTCCTTTATTATTGCACATACTGCAGGTAGAAGGCACAATTTCTCACATACCAAGGTCATAGGGCCATCAGAAGTTTTGAGACATTTTGAGAATGAGAAGTTAATGGTATAGGAATTATACAGAGTGTCTAATTTGCCTGCACCCCATAGTCTCAAATGTCAAGATTGGACACCCCTGCACCATAGAGGTGTACAAATTAAAAAAAAAAAAAAAAAAAAAAAAAAAAAAAAATACAGATTCATTCTCAATTCTGGATGACAAATACTGAAAATCATCCACTCTGGCAACACCCCCACATGTAAAAGTGTTGAGTTTGTTTGAACTGTACTTAATTAAGTACTTTTTAAAATAAGAAAAACATTATTCATGGTATAGTGACAATCTTTTTAAACAGACTACAAATTTATTTCAAAGCAGAGTATCTAAATGTTAAAGAATTTTAAACGATAGGGTTTTTTTGGCTAAGTATGGCTAATTATTTATTCTAAATATATTTGGAGTTAAAAACTTGTCTATAACCTCAAATTTTCCTGGAACCATTCTTTAATGAAAACAAACAATGAATACAAAGTGCACAGTTCATGTGTAGGCAGGCTTGCAGTATGTAATGTCTTATGTCTGGTACATAATTTAAGCTTTAAAGGTAAGCTTTCTAAGTAATACACTAAAGTTACAAAATGTGCACTATTCACAACAAAGAATAGTGTAGGTTTATTCCACATGACAATGGAACCGTGGGGCCCTACATTTGGACCCATCTTGGATCCGAGACAACTCCCCCAGTTGTCCCCCATATATATAGTCTATAACAGGTGCATTCGACTAAAATTTGCAAAGGTGTAGTTACATAATATTCCTTGCTTATTAAAGGTCCAGTTAAGCATCTAACACATCTGAATGCTGTTAACAGTTACCTTATAATGCTTAACCATAAGTGATTAGTTGATGGCTATAAATAAGACAATTCAAAATGGATATGTTTTGTTTGGCACTTCACTTTAGTATTTTTTCCCACTTATTGTTTTTTAACACTAGTGCCATGGACACAACAAAATCTATGAAAATCTCTAATGTCTTTAGCCCTGTAACTAGTTTCTGGTCCAACGAGCTGCTTTCAGCTAAATCATTTATATGCATGTGATTGGAAAAACCACAACAGATACATTCAAATACTCAGTTCGATCCACTGAAATACTTTGCTGGGTCTGCATACAGACTGTGTCCACCAGGTGACGACCCCCTCGTGTACGTATACATTCTGCCATCAATGCAGCATGATTTGAAAGAATTACATAAAAATAAATGGCTTATTTGTATATCATAATGAAATATAACGTTTCAGGACTATATAAAGTGTCATTAGCGTGGGCTCCAAGGGAAGTCACCCAGTCCATGTCCATTTGTCTGGACAGTTTGTTTGAACCCTTTCATTAAAAGATTTCACAAAGTTACATTATTTACTACGTAAGTAATGAGGCATTCATTATAAGCCACAGTTTCCTAATTAAATGTGTGGTATTGCCCTATTCATGACAAGTGTTTGACAAGGCTGTTTGATCTGAAGAAATACCAAATACAGTAAGACAATGTGACATTGCGTCACTGTGAAGCATGACGCAGCTCTTTGAATGATGGACTATAAAACAAGACAATGACTGAACCTCTGACAGACCGTAATAAAGATTTTCACCTTGAAACGAGAACTGTGTTGACTCCAGCAATGTATTATTAATAAATATCTCTACCAATGCAAATCATATTAACTTGTAAAATATCACCGGAAGCTTCACGGATTAAACTTAAGCAGTATTTTACAGCTAAATGGAAAAGTCTTTTAATGTGTTAGAGAGTGTCAGTGTGTGCAGTGTGATGTCTTCAGATACATCACAGGAACTTGTGAATACATTTATCCAGCAGGTGTTACTCTTTCTTTTTCAAAGTGTCCGTCCTTTAGGTACTGTGCTACAGACATTATGTGTCCTGTGCCTCACTCAGGGCCCCCTTCTGTCACAAGCTCCTTTTAGTGTAATGACCTTTTCGCTACATGACCAAGAGAACTGGTGTGGAGGAAAAGGTTTTCAATTTGCACTTGAGTAGGTACAGTGTAGGTGTCTGAATTATGGTGTAAAATGTAAAATGGTGGAAAATGGCACACCTACAATGCAGACGGAAAATTCTAGAAATTTAGACCAGCCCATATCAATCCGGTAGTAGTAATGATAGTGAAGATATCAGGCAGTTGTGTGCTAACTGTAATTACCTTCGAAACACTTGGCTCTGAGACGCTATAAGAAAGACCTATAATGCTCGAACTTTCCCCAATCAGGTTGAAAGAAGATTGTTGTTTAATCAAAACTGCATACTTCTCCTACCGCCCCCAAAAGCTGCCTGTCTGATTTTCCTAAAATTTTCTTCTGTCGTTCAAACACAAACAAGCTTCTCATTAAGAGAAGAAATACAGAAAAGCTGAACTACTGAAATATTGCTGTATATATTGTATAACTGTTACTCAGTGTCTGTAGCTCACCAGCTGACTTTATTAACTAGCAAATTTAGCAAGACTAATATAGCAAGCTAGTTAGCAAGCAGACTAGCTAGGACTTCCTCAAGTAAACATACAAAGCTGCCTATTAGGAGACTGAAACCAGCTTTGACAGCTAAGTGTATTTCAAACAAACACTCATATGAACAAGCTTCCTGTAGGAAATACATGTGGTCACTTGATCCGTCTGACAGAATAGTGAGATTCCCTTCATTCATGGCTCAGTTCGTGTGGTAGAAACCCCAGATTTGCTGTAATTTTACAGTTGAACAGAGAAGCACAGAGAAAGTATAGCTATTATTTTATAGATTATTTACTAGTAAATAATTTACAGTAAGTAGATAAAATTAGGTGCTGTTCATATATCTCATATGAAAAGATATGCCATAATCACATAAGTAGGTTCTCTTATATACAGTTAGAGAACTGTTACATACAAGATGATGTTTTAGTTAGATAGCTAATGTTAGTCAGGTTAGATAACTGGCTAAAGTGAGCCTTACCATTAGGCAACATCTATAATTAAACATTTCTAATTATATTTCAAGCTGAAACTGGCTTCATCAAAAATATCATAAAGCAGGATTTTTATTTTTTTTTTTTGCCCTTTTATCATCTGCATTTTATGGCCGATGTGGTGACAATGCTGGTCCTTTCTGTTCCAATGAGATTTGGCACCTGAAATGTTCAGCATAGTAATAAAAATCATAAAGTGTTACTGTGTGCATATCAGTTCTAAATCCTAGTATGTTAACTCAGAGCCACTAGATGGCAAAACCTGACTGTATAACTGTAGTCAAAATGACAAACCTATGGGTGTTACTGCCCAGCATTGTGAATTAATTAGTCTTTCATTGTGTTCATATCATTAACAAATCATATTAACCATGTAGGTAACTGATCAATCTAAACTTCAGTTAGACTAAATGTACTAAAATCAGGTGAAGATTTACTCAAATTTCTACCTTTAAAGCTACCTACCTTTATTAACTTTATAGAAACTGACTTCACCTTTATACAGTGGCAACAGATAACTATGTCAATGTGGACTCATGTATTGCTAATCTCTATAGCAGAATATATTAAGGTATAGTGTCACTGCATATAACATTTGACCTATATAGTTGACATTCACTGACTATTTCTTCTTAGGACTGGATGAAAGGCATGACTCAGAAACATCCTGTCAGTGTATGCTCTAAACTGCAAGTACAAAGTCAACATGTGCTTTTCATTCTCTGAGGTGAAAGAGATACATTGCCCACCTAGAAAATCACCCTTCCCACAGAGCCACACGTTCTCTCTGTGTGTCTCAATATATCTTCCAAGACCGCACTGTCTTTCTCTTACCTTCTCTCCCTCCTCCTCTGCATCCGCTGACCAGCATCCTTTCAGGGTCACTGCGCTTTTATTGGATGTTGTTACATGAGAGCCGTGGTATTTGCTGACTCTCGTCTGGCTGGATATTAGAGTCCTTGGCCCTTCTGAGTCACCAAAGGTCATCAGGGAAACCCATTTACTATTTGGTATAATTAACACCACTTCTATAATAAATATCCTGCTTATATAACACATTTTTATATTAAATGGATTGGGGATGTTAGATGGGACAAATGGGTATATTAATATATTAACGCATAATTAAGTATTTTGTCAATTTAGCTTTTATTGCTGAAACAAAATAAAACAGATGATAGCGACCATCAGCATATGCAGTGAATGTACCGTTTAATTCACTATAAATTGGCAAGTGATTTTCAGAAGGTTTTAAAAACATATGGGTGCCAAAATAAAGGAAAATGTCAGCTGTGTTATACTGTAGGGGAATTTTGCTGGCATGGTTTGGCTCCACTCATCCCCTTGTGGTAAGGGTCACTACAAATCAATACACAGTTCTTCTGACATTTCTTTCCTGATGGGAGTGCTCCGTTCCACAATAACAATGTCCACATGCAGGACAAAATGATGTAAATCATATGCTATGGTTTTCACAGTGAGCAGATCTCAACCCACTTAAGCACCTGGGACATTTTTAGACCAGTGGTCACCAACTCTCTTCCTTGAGATCTACCTTCCTAGAGGTTTAATCTCCAATCAAAATGTAACACCTTTTTTAGTTGATCAATGACTAATCATTATTAGATGGTCAGGTGGGCACGATTATGGTTGGAGCCAAAGTTTTTAGGAAGGTAGATCTCCAGGGTTGGTGACCACTGTTTTAGAACAACATCGCTCTCCACCATCTTCATCAAAATACCAATTGAGGGAATATCTTTTGGAAGAATGGTGTTTATCCTGCTTGTACAGCCCCAGAAACTTGAAGGATCGATGCCATGGTGCACTGATGCTGTTCTGGTGGCTTGTGGTGACCCCACAACATGTTTTTCCTTGTAGATTTTAGAAGATAATTATAAAACTCCTGATACACCTGTGACCATATGAGATGTGCATAACCTTAGCTTAGTATCAGTATTGGATCTTCTCTAATGAGCCCCAACCAAAGAAAAAGTATAAGACAGTGTGTAAAATGGCAATAAGAAATAACATTTTGCCCCATCAAAGACCTTTTTATCTATAGATAGGGCTATGCTGAAACCAGTATTAGACATTAAGGATGGTAACCACGTTGTGAATAAAAGCGTAAAACCATGCAGGGCATTTAATTGTGGTTATTCTTGGTTGGGAATTGGCCAGGAAGAAGGACTCATACTGCAAACCTTTTTGTGGTATAAGCATTGTCATCTTTCTCTTTTAAACATATAAAGATTTTGTGACGTGTCTATCTAACTGTGATCTTCTGAAATAATCTTTAAACCATTTCTTACTGCAATTATCACTTGTGTTTTTCCATATGGTCACTCAGCATAATCATTTGTGTGTCTCCGTATGTGCTTTTTGGAGTCTTAACCATTCAATTCATTAAAATCACAGCAGGTGATGATGCTGTGAAGTCTGAGGAAAAAGAGAAAGGGAGTGTGTGTGTGTGTGTGTGTGTGTGTGTGTGTGTGTGTGTGTGTGTGTGTGTGAACGAGGCAAAAAGGGCACCTTAACCACAGCCTAGAGCACAACAAAGTCTGCAGAGATGGACAACAAATGGAAATCATTATAATGTAAAATGAGCTTTAATTGGATGGAGCTAATTGAACAGGCTTTTACAAAGAAACCCGGGATGTTAGGAAGGATTAAGGATTATGTGAATTTAAAATGAATGCATAGACATGCAAATGAATGGAAAAGAAATGGAAAGTGAATGTTTGAGCTATGTAATTGACACATGCATGAATAATAAGAAAACTATGAAAAGTCTTGGCTCTAAACATTAGTGGCAGTGGTAACTCAGTGGTTATGTCGTTGGACTTCTGATCAGAAGGTTGTGAGTCACAGCCCAGCACCCCCAAGCTGTTACTGCTGGGCCCTTTAGCAAGGCCCTCAACCCTTTTGTGATGTTCTGAAATGCCCTTAATCCTTTTGTGACGTGTCTATCTGACTGTGATGTTCTTGAGCAAGGCCCTTAACCCTTAACTACTCAGTTGTATAAATGAGATGACTGTAAGTCGCTCTGGATAAGGGCGTCTGCCAAATGCCATAAATGTAAATGTAATGTAAATGTAAAATGTTGTCTTTTTTGTCTCAGCTAAACTCTTTGTTCAATCTTCAAGCTCTTTGCTCAGATTTAATGGTTCATATTACTCAGAAGGAAGTTTTTAGAAACTCCAATGTTCTCTGTCTTTAATCTTGGATCATTTTCCTCAGTAAAAATGACCAAGTATAATATTTTTATCTCATTTGTTTAACTGGGTTCTCGTTGTCTACTTTTAGGACAACGATGCCGTTTTAGGTCATATTTATGCAGATATATAGATCATTCTAAAGGGTTCACAAACTTTCAAGCACCACTGTATTAATAACTGAACTGAGTGTCTCAGTAGAGGTCAGTGGTGAAATAGATAGGTGAACAAAAGTACGTTCTATATTGTTTGTGTGTGTGTGTGTGTGTGTGTGTGTGTGTGTGTGCGTGTGTGTGGAGCTGCTGCTCACAATAATAACCTGAGCAACAGTACAGGACTGATCATTTTGTGTGCTTTCACCATGCTGGCATTGTGCATCCAGCTGCTTCTGGAAATTTCTGAGGTACACTCAGAAACATATAGATGGATGTTTGTGCCTCAGAGGTGAAGGTGAAACATACTGATGAATCTTTAAGTTCACAACTAGTGAGCCTAACCTTTCTTTCTCTCTATTGATCCAGTCCGTCAGCTAAGAAGTTCTGTTTTTATGGATTATTCTGTCTTAAACTATGTGCCTCCATGCTTAGCCAGTATCATATCACCAATACACTAAAACCTGCTCTGACTGACACAGCATAGAAAAAGAAAGTGTGTGTGGATATGAGATTCAATTAGCGCGCTGTGGGAGAAGCAGGGCTTTGGCCGTCAGCATGAAGGCACCTTGCTGGGGTCTGAGGTTATGCTGAGCAGATGGGCTGTTGCTGTAGATGCTTGTCACTTGATGGATTAGATGCACACCTGCTGGACATCACTCAGCATGTTCCCACCATTAAGGATGGCATGCTAACACACTCATCTTCCTACCGCAGCTACACTGCACCTGTACATCGCACAATACTGAACCGCACCTCTGACAACCATAAAGCTTTATAAAAAATGACCATATTTATGGCAAGACAATAAATAGATTATTTAATAAGAGAGCAAGATTATTGGTTTGATGTTAATCTTCTATATATGGCAGGTTTTCTCTTTCATGTACTGTCATAAATTCCATCCATTTTCCATACCGCTTATCCAGCACAGGCGAGCCTGGAGCCTATCCCAGGGAGCTCGGGGCACAAGACACCCTGGATGGGGTGCCAACCCATTGCAGGGCACAATCACACACCCATTTGCACGCTACAGAGAATTTGGAAATGCCAATCAGCCTACAACATATGTCTGTGGACCGGGGGAGGAAACCCCCATAGCACAGAGAGAGCATGCAAACTCACCACACACACACACACACACCACAGAGGCAGGATTCGAACCCCCAACCCCAGAGGTGCTAGGCGAACATGCTAACCACTAAGCCACCATAAACTTTCACCATAAATGGCATACATTTTACAGTCCATTTTTTTCCTTCATTGACGCTCGCCTCATTCATGGTAACTGTATGTTCTAACCGACAGTATGGCAACAAAATGTGTTCAAATATAAAGCCGGTTCAGGTGCACAGTAATTCTTACAAATAGTTTTAATTACAGTAAATTACTTGCTAGAAAAAGTATTAGTAGTATTTTTTTTTTTTTTTCGGGAGATTGAGAGTTTGAATCCAGTCGACACTACAGCTATCCATGGTTGGGAGCCAAGTGAGTAAAATTAGCCATGCCAATTTTAGTAGGAGGGATGGCATTACTCTCTCTCCCCTGTCAATCACAGCAACACTACCCAATCATGAGCATCTGTGAGCTCATGTATGCGGAAGAGGGCAGATAGCATAAGTGTGTCACCCTGCCCTGTGATGGAGCATGAGCAGCAGTTCGAAAAGACGCAGTCGTCTGGTTTCACGTCTCGTGGTAGTTGTCATGTGACGGGGAGAGCCGAAACTGGCAGATGATCAAACTGGGAAGAAAATGGGTCACGATTTTCCTTTTCTATTAAGTACAATTTCTATTACCTCAGAGTGCCCTTAGGTGTACATGTACCCTGGTTTAAGAAACTCAGATGCTGTTGACTGAAAACCTTTACACACATCCTGCCAGATTACTGAGCAAGAACAGACAGTGAGTTCAGTAAGTGAATGGCATGCCACAACAATTTTCCTAATGCAAGCATGACAGTACAACTCTGCAAGTTTTACAATCTGAACTTAATAAAATAAGTCACATGATGAAGGGCAGATTAAACAAAATGTCTGTCTATTAAACATGCAGTTTGCAAAAACAAAGCCCCTGATAATAACACACATTAAAGCCGGATCTATATTAATATTGATCAAAGACGGTTTCATTACACTAAATGATATTTGCTGTCCAGGACGTCAGCTTTAATCAGGGCGATATTGATCTTGGACACCACACTTGGCAGGAAGGCGGAAGAGGATGCTTGTTGCTGGCCAGTCATTTCTTACAAAGCTTAATGAAAGTGTGGCTTTTGGGATTGAAGGTTGAATTCATTTGCGTGAAGGACAATGCTGTGTGGTCATTTGAGAATGACCACAGGAGAAATTGTTCAAGACTAAATCCTTTGGGAACCAATGAGAACAGGGAAAATGGATGCTTAAAGGATCTTAAAAGGACAGGCGTATTTTTGTTGTTGTTGTTCTAAAATGAAAATATGAATGTCACTACAAATACCTCGCTTGGTGTAATCATTTAGGATTTATTCACACGGCACAGAGGAGTTTTTCATATGGATGATTTTAGTTTCTAACTAACCTGCAGTACATTTCTAGGCAGCTGGCTAATCAATTTTTTCCTGGATCAGATCATGAGGGGGGGCAGGTGTGAACAGACCTGGCATAAGCACAGGAAAATATTTTCGTTACCCCAAATTAACATGCTAATCTCAGTTTCAGAATTCCATGCTTACAGGGTAAGTAAGGATGCTTCTATGAACACAGACTTACTGTATTACTAAAACTAGAGCTAGAAAACCCTTCACCTGGTGCAAACGCTGCAAGACTTGACTTTGTTTTCAGGAAGACCAACATCATCTAGTGATGCCTGTCAGTCTAGTCTCTTTCTGTTCATTTACATACAACGCTCTGTAGCTTCAGTGTGGAACAGCACAGGCACGCCAGAAATCCGCTGTGTGATTAGCAGGCAGAGAGCATCCCGTCTCTCTCTTGGCCCCTGATCAAGTCTACACGCTCAGATCACTTTCAGAGACATTTCAAATAATCCTCTGCAGCACATTAAAGGACCACGCACCTGCTTGGTCATAATGTTCCAAGGTCATCTCCAGCCTGTGCCTTTAAGTGTTAAACACCTTCACACGTACGTATTTTTAAAATGCTGGCCCTGTGTGCTTTAATCACAAGCTAAAATCGTTCCATGTGCCTTTATTTATTGTTTTGCGAGACTGAAGTTAATGTGACTCAAGTGACTAAAGTGACTCAGTTGCTTTGCAGAGTTTGTCTCTCACCCACCCACCCACACACACACACACACACACACACACACACACACTACTAGCACATCATAGTTAGTCAGACAAATAATGTATGATTGAAAGGTGGGGGTGCAAAGAGAGATAGACAGAGCGAAGGGTGGGGAAGGAAAGGTGATGAGGGGAGGAGGAGGGGAAATTGAGAGAGCATGAGAGAGAGAGAGAGAGAGAGAGGGGAAGGAGGGGCAAAGTGGGAGACAGTGACAGGGGAAAGTACAGGAACAAGACAGGAACAACCATCACTACAGTTGTTCCAGTGGATATACAGATTTCTTCCTGTATTTACAAGCTGGTCTAATTTCTTATTTGCATTTTGAAAAAAATCTTTCATCTTTAAGTTTTGTCCAGTTGTTCAGTTCAGTACTGATAAATAGTTTAAACAGGCATACTCGCACCATTTGAATTTAATCTCTTTATAGACATAACAGTTTGTACATCCAGATTTTCAGATGTTTTCTAAAAACCTTTCAGACGTACAAGACCTGACCAACCGGGATGAATCCAGCCAGGAGCATCCAGCTAATCCTGATCCTCTACCTTCAGTGCATCTATGGTAACATCCTTTTTTTCACGCTTCTTGCTTTAACCAGCGTGTGGTTACAAAATCAGCATGCGGTTACAAAATATATATATGTGTGTGTGTGTGTGTGTGTGTGCAGAATTCTATACTGAGTTTGAATATGAAATGGTTACTGGTAAAGAAAATGATTTACTTTTTTTTTTTTTTAATGTACTTTTAAAATGTATACAGTATATAAGTTGCTAGAGAAAGCCTTTTTAGAGTGATGTTATAAAAGAATCATTTTTGGTTTCCTTAAAGAATGCTTAGATTTTTTGTTGACCTTTTTTCCCCTCTATAAACGTTGCCATTATTTGGAAGGATCTTTGTGGAGAATAATTACTCCATTTATTGTTGTAACAACTAACAAAATGAATCATGGCTTGAAAAAAATGGCTCTTTTTACAAAACCAAAAGTGGTTCACTCCTTTTCTGGCACCTATACGTTTGAGTGCAGATGTTGCTCATTTTTAGATTTGCCACTATCCTATAATACTTTATAAATGACAATAAAACTGCGGGTTATTATAGTTTACTGTGGAAGGCGTCATTGTGATCTGGTAAAAGCTCTCGTGAGCAAGAAAGGACAAGATGCTGACCAGCTTGCTGCTGAAGATCACACTGCTACAAGACTTCTCAACCAGAAAGTGAAGATCGACGAGCTTATTTATCTTCTTACCCAGTAAAAACACAGTGACATTCCACACTGAAGAGCTCTTCAGCAAGCTAAAATTCACCTGATAAAATTGGATTAGAAAAACTGCATCAATTTACTGGGCCAATGGAGTAGTAGCCTCATCTTAATATGTGCTGGTCAGAGTGCACATGTCTCTGGAGCGTCTGTAGTTGAGAGAAGTTCTTCACTCTTTGTCTTTTAATATGAATGAATATAAAGTATGTATACTGTATATGCATGTCTGTTTGTTTCTCTCTCACTGTTTTAGTGTGCACACCCGGCCCGGCTCGTGGCCATGCAGAGGAGCGACTACTTCAGGTTTTATTCCGCCGCTATAACAAGCTCTCGCGTCCTGTAGAGAACATCTCAGATGTGGTGCTGGTCCACTTTGGCCTTTCCATCGCACAACTCATTGATGTAGTGAGTTTTAAACTCTAGCTGGAATATAAACCTGCACATACATTTACATCGGTGTGTTAGAAAGGAAATAAAGAAATGCAGCATTTGTGTAATTTGCGCAATACAATAAAACACTATGTTCACATATACCAGCTTCAAAGGAAACTGGGTGTATACACTTTCGAACTTCATGACCTCTATATGAGCAAATCACATATTAGAAAGAAAAGAAATGTGTTTATTCCAGATTGTGCCATTTGCTAACATTTAAAAGAAAAAAACAACAACATTTTATTCCCTATGGCAGGATGAAAAGAATCAAATGATGACCACCAATGTTTGGGTGAAACAGGTATGTTTTGATCAGTTGGAGCATGTAATTGAAAATTAATGAGATTTTTAATTGAAACTGGGCTCCCGTTACCTCACTCTCAGTTATCCTGTCATGCCTGCTGATTCAGAACATTGATGAGAGTGTATGTGCCCTGACAGGAATGGAGCGATTACAAGCTACGCTGGAACCCTGAGGAGTTTGAGAATGTCACCTCCATCAGAATCCCCTCCGAGCTCATCTGGAGGCCTGATATTGTGCTCTACAACAAGTGGGTGCTTCAATGGACTTATGCCAAATCGCCTTTACGCCTTTTTTTTTTTTTTTTTTTTCAAGCTGAAATAGTCTTGTTCTGTTGACAGATATTTTTTCTTTAACCACTTATTTCTAGAAAGAAGCAAAATTATCTGCTAACAGAATAAGAAAATGGGGAGCTTGAAATGAGCAAAAGCATCTAAAAACTGAATAAAGTCTGAATAATCTTATATTTATAATACTCTCATAATAAGAAATATTAGATAACTCCATATTCAAGATATTTTCACTTGCTAAGATGTAATTTTTTGCTGTGAGAGTGGAAAAATTAATCTTCAGTAAATCCTGGTCAGTGTCGTGGTGGATCCCAGTAACACTGGGTGCAAGGTGGGGTAATTCACCATAGATGGGATTCCAGTCCATTGCAGGGCATCATGCACACACACATTGAGTGGAAAATACCTTTGTATTTTGTAAATTCTTTGAAAAGGGGGTACTTCTTTGGTATATCAAATTATATTTCTTCTAACCCGAAATGATTATTTATGCTTTTATCTATTGCTAGCGCTGATGGAGATTTCGCCGTGACCCACTTGACCAAAGCCCAGGTGTTCCATGACGGCAGAGTCAAATGGAAGCCTCCTGCCATATATAAGAGCTCCTGCAACATTGACGTCACGTTCTTCCCTTTTGATCAGCAGAACTGTAAGATGAAGTTTGGCTCATGGACGTATGACCGAGCTAAGATCGACTTGGTCAGCATGGACAGCAACGTGGACCAAATGGACTACTGGGAGAGTGGTGAGTGGGTTATCATCAACGCTGTAGGAAAGTACAACAGCAAGAAATATGAGTGCTGCACAGAAATCTACCCAGACATTACATACTACTTCATCATCCGCCGGCTCCCTCTGTTCTACACCATCAATCTGATCATCCCATGCCTGCTGATCTCTTGCTTGACCGTGCTTGTGTTCTACCTACCCTCGGAGTGTGCTGAGAAGATCACGCTGTGCATATCCGTGCTCCTTTCACTCACTGTCTTTCTCCTGCTCATCACAGAAATCATCCCTTCCACCTCGCTGGTCATCCCACTCATCGGTGAGTACCTGCTCTTCACCATGATCTTTGTCACGCTTTCTATCATCATCACTGTGTTTGTGCTGAACGTGCACCACCGCTCATCTCGCACACATCGAATGCCTCATTGGGTCCGCCAGCTCTTTCTTCACCTGGTACCACGATACCTTTTCATGAAACGTCCACCCGCTGCTGGAAAGAGGAACTGCCGCAAGCTCATTGAAATGATGCACAGGCCAATGGCACTGCAGCCCATCCAGCAGAGTAACCCCACCTTGACCATGCCCCTTGATCTGGGCATGGTCTCTGCTGCCTCATCATGTGCAATACAGCGAGAAGCAGCATCCAAATCTCCTATTTTCTGCAGCTCCCCCAGCAGTCAGTACTCCATCCTTCAAGAGGAGCCCACACAGAGGAACCTCACTCCTGGACTCACATGCGCTCAAGTGAACACTTCCTCTACCTCAAGCCCTTCTTTGTCTCCAGATGCACCCCTTGGGCCTCTGCTTCAAACATTGGCTCTCAGTGAGATTTGTGAATTTCAGTGCCACAGTGCTGAGAGTGTATTTATGGATACCACAGAGGGTACGCGTGAGACAGAAACTCTTTGGCACTGTCATAAGCATGAGGAGACAAGTATACAGACATACTTCACTGCAGATAGAGGTGAAAGTACAGGTTCATGTGTAAGACACAAGGTCCAGAGCACTCAAATCTCAAGCCCCAACTACAATAAAGAATCCAAGTTGGATGAAACCGACTTTCCAGTGTCACAGTCACTCCTGCGGGCCCTCGAGGGAGTCCAGTACATCGCCGACCACCTCAGAGCTGAGGATTCAGACTTTTCGGTAGGTTTCAGAACTTTAGCTTAACCTCCTGAATACAGAAGCAGCCCATGTCAGACAAACAAAATGTCCCATTTGCCAGGTTGTACCTTCTCCTTCACTTAGGAAAATTAGTTCTGTTACACTTTTTACCATTTCATTTGCATGTTAGCTTGGTACACCAGTCAACGGTGAGACATAAGAGTCACATACCAACCAGGTTTTAGATTCTTTGGGCCACTTTGAGCTGGATATAGCTTGTCATAGAAATAAAAAGTCAGAGGTATAACACTACCCTCTCACACTGAAATCAGTCACCCATTTAAAAATGGATTGGACGATATAGCGTGAGATATAAAATTCATAATTTTCTTTCTTCCTAACAGGTAAGAGAAGACTGGAAGTATGTTGCCATGGTGATTGATAGAATATTTCTCTGGATGTTTGTACTGGTGTGCATTTTGGGTACAGCGGGACTGTTTCTACCTCCTTGGTTGGCTGGAATGATCTAGAATCTGACATGGAGCTCAGCATTGGACAAGAAACCTGCCAAACATGTTCAGACCCACTGTTTTTGACTGTACATCTGCAGTATCACAATATCACATTTGAGAACGTCCGGAGAAGCAAGTGTAATGATGAAGCATTTTTTCAAGGTCAGCTTATATTTCCTTGATATGCTTGATAGGCATAAAATGGTTTATTCCTGTCCTTTCAACAAAAGCCATTTCCTGTCACAAAAAATCTACTGTGCTGGCTTCTGAAATGTTCCTTCATCTGTGTATTATTCCAGTTAAATCCGTGCTTTAAATCTGTGCCAATTATAACCACATGACTTCATGCCATTTGTTATATATTAAAGGTTCTGCTACAAAACTGTACTTAAACCATAGATGAATACAATTTAAGTTAAACATATTGACATTATATAGGCAACTTCATATTTAAATTGATTGAAGAATAATATAGATATTCATGTGCCATATTTGTACTGTTATTGTGTTTTTTGCAGGGAAATGTAAATAAATGATTCAACAGACTGAATTCACTGGGCACCCATGATACCCTAGAGCTCTATTTGTCATCTCTGTCTAAACAAATTGTGAGAAATAGCCTTGTGCTCTATCTGGTGTGATTATAGCACTATAGATACGGATAGAATATACCACCAGAATTTGTCCACATACACAAACAATGGCAGGATGTTCAGATAAGCTCCTGTGCCACAGTTCATTCTATCAGCTAGGAAGCTGTAGCTGGATGCCTAATAGTGAAGTTTTTTTCAAGAAGGTAGATCTTCAATCAAAAAACACAAAGGCTTGTGTTTCTTTCATAATAGTTCAGTCTGTTTTTGGAATTAAATGAGGTAAAACTCGCTCACTGAAAAACAACAGGAGTGTCCTTCAGTGAAAACTGGTCAATGCTTACTCAAATATATTGAGATGATCTTAGGCCAAAGCAAGGGACTTGTAGCTACATTCTGCACACCTAATTGCTGCTCATAACCAACTGGAGAAACTATTTTTTACCTTTAATCTTAACAAAAACATTATTTATATATATATATATATATATATATATATATATATATATATATATATATATATATATATATTTTTTTTTTTAATAGGTGGCACAGTGGGTAGCATAGCATTTCCTCACAGCTCCAGGGTCCTGGATTCAATCCTGAGCTCAAGTTATTGTGCTAAATTTCACTTGTTCTCCCATGTTCGCATGGGTTTCCTCTGGGTTCTCCAGTTTCCTCCCACTGTGCAAAATCATGCACTGGCTATGCTAAATTTCCCATAAGTGTGAATGGTGCCCTGTGATGGATTGTCCCACCTATTTGGGGTGAATTCTCCTGCCTTGTGTCCAGTGTTACTAGGATTGGTGCTGGATTGGCGCTGGATCAGCCGTGATCCTGACCAGCATAAAACAGTTACTGAAGATGTATGAATGAATAAATGAATAAGAGCGTTTTCTCTCAAAGGTGTCATAGTAATGCCTTAAGAATGTTCAAAATTAATACAGATGCATCTAAAAAAAAAAACTAGAATATCATGGAAAAGTTAGTTTTTTTCCGTAATTTAATTAAGAAAGTGGAACTTTCATATATTCTCATTACACATAAAGTGAAATATGGCAAGCCTTTTTTGTTTTAATCTTGATGATTACAGCTTACAGCTCATGGAAATCAAAAATCCAGTATCTCAAAATATTAGAATAAAGAATTTATAATAGAGAAATGTCGACCTTCTGAAAAGTATGTTAATTTATGCAATCAATACTTGGTCGGGGCTCCTTTTGCACGAATTACTGCATCAATGTGGCGTGACATGGAGGCAATCAGCCTGTGACACTGCTGAGGTGTTATGGAAGCCCAGGTTGCTTTGATAGCGGCCTTCAGCTCGTCTGTATTGTTGGGTCTGGTGTCTCTCATCTTCCTCTTGACAAAATTCAGGTCAGACGAGTTGGACGGCCAATCAAGCAAACCAGTTACTAGTAGTTTTGTCACTGTGGGCAGATGCCACGTCCTGCTGGAAAAGGAAATCAGCATCTCCATAAAGCTTGTCAGCAGATGGAAGCCTGAAGTGCTCTAAAATCTCGACTTGAGAAAACACAGTGGGCCAACACCAGCAGATGACATGGCACCCCAAATCATCACTGACTGTGGAAACTTCACACTGGACTTCAAGCAGTTTGGATTCTGTGCCTCTCCACTCTTCCTCCAGACTCTGGGACCTTGATTTCCAAACGAAATGCAAAATATACTTTCATCTGAAAAGAGGACTTTGGACCACTGAGCAACGGTGTTTTGAGTAAAAAGGTGTTTTGAGTTAATTAGCTGATTAGAGTCTTCTCAGGTCGACATTGCTGTATTATAAATTCTTTATTCTAATATTTTTGAGATACTGGATTTTTCCAGTATCTCATTTCCATGAGCTGAAAGCCATAATCATCAAGATTAAAATAAAAAAGGCTTGAAATATTTTACTTTATGTGTAATGAATCTAGAATATATGAAAGTTCCACTTTTTGAATTAAAGTATGGGGAAAAAATGAACTTTTCCACGATATTCAAATTTTAAGGATGCACCTGTACATAAATGTGTCATCAGTCATTAATAAAATAAATTTTTAAACCGTTCTTTCTTTCTCTGTTGTTGTCTGAACATTTTCTGATGCCCAGGGATATAAATATAAGGTTGAACACATGTGAAAACTTTTCCCGAGGTCAACCAACAAAATGTAGTGCTGTTGGATCTGCAGTCGGAAACAATCGTTGTGATTATGTTAGATCAACTTTGAACTTTTTTGTAGTGCACACCATTAGCATATTTGGGCAAAATGTGGAATGGTAAATGTATCTGATACCCATTGTAAAATATGGAGGTGGTTCATTGATGCTTTGGGGCTGTTTTGCAGCTGGTGCTGCAGGGGCTCAGTGAAGAATGATTGCATCATGAAGTACCAGGATATTTAAACTCAGATCTTGATTGGATAATTTTCCTAAATAATGCATCCCATTCAACATGGACATGAGAGCAGAAACATAAAATCAATCTTCTGCAACAACAATCTGACTCAGGAAAAGATAAGCATTGGCCTGAATTCAAACAGTTGTCCACATGTGTAAACCTAATAATATTAAATGCGCTTGAAATTTGAAAGGAGCGGACCAAGACCCGTATACAAGTGTCTCCAGAAATTCTAGAGTTGACTATACTACTGCATCTTCATTCATCTGGTAGATCCTGTATCATTCCTCTAAGAAGGCAGATCTTTCCTTCTAAAAGGAAGTTAAATCACATTATAATCCATATTTTTAATTGAGCATAATGCCCAGTCTAGATCTGCAAACCAGCACAGAAGGATTCTGGATCACTTTACCTAAAATAGAGAATATATTTATTCTCCATATTTGCCAATATTGTGTATTCTGGTTAATCCTGCTGTAGCTAATTAACATGCTAATCAAATACCAGCATGAGTAAACAGAGTGTAGTGAACAGGACACAGGTTCAAAAATTTAATTAAACACATTGTTAGTGATTCACCTACCTTCTTTTCTCTTATTGATTTCCTGAGTGGTGAAAAGGATATATGGACATTAGGAAATATTCTCAAACTGTAACATAAGGACAAATTTTTTAAAAGTAAAGAACAAATTACAAGAAGGGTCGATTTGCAATTTTGTAAAATGTTACAAGAGGTTGTTCTGTTAAAACCAAAGTTCCAAATTAAGCACTGCTTTCAACTTAAACATGAGCTCTAATAACATTAGTACAAAAAGGCCATAGGTAATTATTTACACTCCCATATGCAAGAAGGAATGTGTCAAAATTCAGTCATTTTCTTATGCGTATCTGCTTTCTTCTGAGCTCTCTGGATAGACTGCTCCTGAGCCTTCAGCTGCTGCAGTAGCTTACGAGATGCCGAGAGCTTCTCTTCCACATGACTAATAACTGCAGCATCCCTAGGCAAAAAGTGAGAGAAAGAACAGGAAAAAAAAACATTTCATGAGAGGAAAACAAGGCAAGGGAGACGGGCAGGGGGTTTGGTAGCACAGGGACTGACAGCTCTGCCTACCTTCCATTTCTCCTGTTGAGAGAGTCAGTGAGCCGCTGGATTTCTCTCTCCACCTGGCTCATCCTCTCGGTGGTCTGAAAGAGTTGAACATTAAGTGAGCGCTTGGTGCTCTTTCCACCCTGGTACACCTCCACACCACTGATGGAACAGGAAGGAGCTGAAGCGGACTGAGTGGAATCTCCCAGTTTAGAGTTCAGAAAGTCAAACACGTCAGGCCGGGTCGAGGTGGAAGTCCGCTTTCTCTTCATTTTCCGTTTGCTCAAGGCGGGATTGTTTTTGGCGACTGCAGCCTGAGTCTTGCGCTGTGTAAACTCAGCACACTGGTCCAGCGAGCGGCCTTTCGGGAGCACCACGGCCTGCACGGGCTCCACGCGGCCTGAAAGCGTTTTCCCCAAACCTGCACAAAAGCCTGAGTGTCAGATCAACAAACACTAACACTGCCAAAAATCAAGAGGCAGACCTTTCTACAACAAACTTTAGATCAAACCAGAAAATAAAAGCCTGCCATGACTAGGAGTGGAATGATTATGATTAATACAACAGTTAGTTCTGGTCCACTAATTTGACTGGTCGAGCAGCATTCCAAGAGTGCTTATATTTCCTATAACCGCACTGGGACGTTTCACTGTGTGCATCACTCCACTCGTCTGTGTTCGCCACTTAAAATTCCACTTCATAGTTCGAAACCGTTAGAACAGTAGAATTTGTGACATCATCAGCGGACATTGCAAACGATACTTTTCAGGAATATAACTTCTATTTTAAAATAGTTTTTAAAAAGTTCGTCAGATGAAGATGAAAAGGAAGAAGGGATGCCAAATTCACCGGAAGCACCTCTAACAGGAATGTACAAATCAAGGTGAGCTTGCTAACCAGCTAGCCGATGTGCTATAAAGTGAGTGTGGCTTCTTCGGGATCTATTTCCAGTAGCGGAGCGAAAAATAAACAGAACGTTTGGCCGTAATGTGTCAGTATTAATTTCTTGTTTATAGAAGCAATATCACAGTCTCTTGCTAGTGTGATATTGCTTAATTAGTGCCTAAAGCAATATTACTTCTCAGTATATCATGGCCTCACAGAGGATGGCAGTATAACACAGCAGCAGCACAAGAATTAAATGACCATGTTAAATAAACTGCTAGAAAACATGCTGCAACAAACTTGTTAAAGAAAAACTCCAGCTTTTTTGAAACCTATTATCCATCTACTGCATCTGTACCGCATGTGGGATTATGACAGACAAGAATTAAACACATTTCCCTGAACCGAGGGGGGGGTGAAGGGAAAACATGTGTTTCACATAAATATTTACTGACTACCCCTTCAATTGCCCTTAGTCTTGCTTCAATAAATATTTCAATAAATGTTTAAGTCAATAAATATTCATGTAAAGCATATATTTTTGCAAGACACTTTCATGAATTCTTCAGTCAAATACATTTTTAAATGTAATTCAAGAACAGAATTCAACAACTGCCTTTAGATTTCCAATACAAGTGAGTTTTGAGGAACTTCTCTCAGGAGAGAGTAAGTTGTCAACAATCATGTCTGTAAATTTAACCAGATATGCTACAGGTCCAGCGCAAGTTGGAGTATTCCCTTTAAAGTTATCACTATTAGCTTTCACTGGTTTATCACAACAAAGTAGAAACATTTTCTCTGAATTACAAGCCCATTTCAAATGAGTGTATAGTATAACATTAATTGTAAAACTATTCCAGTATATTATATATCAGCACAACTGTAGATAGAACAATATTACATAACCACCTGATGTAATCTCCCATGCCATACTGTCAAACATCAACTCTAATGAAATACAACTGATGGTATATTATACCTTTTCCAATCTCATAGCCCATCTTCAGCAAGAGCTTGGACCCAATTCCACGCGTGTGAGCCTCCCAGCCGCAGAACTCAGCACTGTTCACTGTGACCGTTCCTTCCTCTTTACTGCTACTGAAAACTGTAGAGAGAGTAAAAACAAGCTGCGTTTACATCCAAGTTAATCACAAGCTGCTACAAAGCAAAGGTACGATAAAATGTCCAAATAGCAAGAATTCAAATAAGTATTGTAAACCTAAACTCAATCTGAGGGATTAAGGCACTTCCCCACGGATTCAATGTGGAAAAACTCTGTGCTCTTTGAACGTCAAACCTTTGGCGTAGCCTCCGTCACATTGTTCAAGATCATCTTCCGAATCAGAAGAGGAAGAGGAGTTCTCGTCCTGCCGCAAAGGAGGAATGAGACAATCAGCCTCCAGGACAGTTTCCTTCAGCAGCAATGAGTCAAATTTCACAGTGTAGAAGCCTCCATCGATTTCTGGGAACAGGAAAAGGCCATCAAACATGTCTTGAGAAATATAATAAGCATGTTTAAGATTCTGGCGCTCAGTTTGTCTCACTTAATATAAATGTGTATGAATTATATCTGCCTATAATTACTATGTATTCTTTAGAGGAATATAGATGTTTGGGCTGGACATCTTAGAGAGGACTCGTGACCAAGGCCATCTTACCAGTCACATTCCGCTTATTAGAGAGACTAACAAGTATTAAGTCATTTTACATATTAGATCATAAAAAAGATAAATCAGTATAAAAAGTATAAATATTTTTATCATGTGTCATTAAAACTACTCCTGCTAGACACATTTTTACAGCGAATTACCTTAGGGACAGTTTTTGCAGGTTTTAGCACACTACACAAGAATACATTAACAAAGGGGGAAAAAAAACAAATCACTGCTCTGAAACTCCAGAATAAAACTAGCGCTTATTAATTTATTTCTCATGTTATACAGTGTCCTGTAGTACATTATTGCGCACCCCGGGCTCTCAGAAGTCGAGCTGAAGAGCTAACATATCATACTCGTCCAAATACAACCATGAAAACATGGGCTAACGAGACAGCCTGACCACAAATATTCACCGCCACGCTGTTGTACTTCTTCAAAATTGATGTCCATCACCACAATGAGTAATCAGGAGAAGTTTACTCCGCTATTCAAATTGGGGAAATCACAAGTTAGGTACATAATTGTGGTTCTATGTACACTGGATGACCAGGGCGGTGTGGAAAAACCTGGATACCTTAAGATGTGTGTGCATACATGCGGAGACCTTCCAACAAAGTCACAGTGACGAATGATGTAGTAATTGTAGTAGTATATAATAAGATACCACAGCCATCTTTTCTTAGAATCTTCATACCAAGCTGGGACAGCTTCTGAAGGATAAGGAACCCTGGTAGGTAGATAACATTTGCAACTAGCATTCTATTTCACCACTCCTGAAACACCAGAATAACATGAGAAACAGGACTCGAGTGCTTGGTGACTTCCAGGTAGTTACAGCATGGAGTGGCACACCACTGCGACATTCCTGATAAAATGGTATGTCACAGTAGGGGCTGGGTGCCAAGTTGGTGACATCCACCACCCAGTGGGCCAGTCTCTGCTTATAACCCACCCCCTCCAAATAACACCGTGAGGTGCATGCAGAGCATAGCAAGGGACTCTCTGTAAGTTCACCCTCATCAAAGGCTGCAAGGTCAACCGACTGATTCACAAGTTTGGCGATATGAACTTGGGCAGAATCCCTGTATTCAACCACATGGTCACGCAAGAAACATCTTGCCAACATTGCATGCAAGGCAGATTATGGCCAGAGCAGGTACCGCCCCAACTCTTTCTGCTTTTTTGGCCAACACTTTCAAGTGTTCACCAAGTGAAAAGCCAATTCAGTTAACCACCTCAGTTCTGCATCGCATCCTGCATATATTATATATATATATATATATATATATATATATATATATATATATATATATATATATATATATATATATATATATATATATATATATATATAGGCTCATAATGAGGGTCATTAAGAGACTCCAGCCCAATGACTATGCCCCACACTGGGCTTCTAGGGGACAGAAATAAACCCATGACATCATGCCATGCTGTGCCCACTGCCATGGCTCTTCATCTTTAGTGAAGATGGGGACTTGCCATTTAATAGTTCTTGAATAAACATAAGGATCTTAGGAATCAGCCAATGCACAGTACAGCCGATGAGGTGAACACGATTAGTAGAACAGCTTCCATTAAGGGATGATAAAGCAACAGTGAAAACCAAGGTCTTGCCGATGAATCTTCTCTAAACTCACTGTGAGACAGAACACTGAGGGTGGATGTGTTGCAGATGGGCTGTTCCATGGTGAGAGCACACAAGAGCCAGCTGTCCAATTAAGCATCCTGATTCCACTGACCATCTGGAAAACACCCATGGTGATAGGGAGAGACTGAAGGGCAGGACTTTGTCGGATTTGAGATGGCAAACCTTACATAGCGTCTGTATTCTGAGGCATTGGAAACAACAAGCAGAAGAAAAGGGAGGGTCTAAGTTGAACAGAACAGAATCCCCCATGAAAGCTGTCAATGAAGTCCTTGCACTGTGAATAGCGAACTTGCAATCAACAGGGGCTGTGTGGAGGTGTGCATCAGGACTGGGATTTTGCGGAGCAGGCAGTTTTGGGATAAGGCGCCAAGATATGAAGCTTGCAGTACCAAATATCCCATGCAGATTAACATGGGAGCATATTGGATGCAACATGTGCTTCTGCTATAAATTGGGATTTATTTATTCATTCATTCATCTTCAACTGCTTTATCCTGGTCAGGGTCACTGAGATTTAAAATACTTTTCTATATTTTTAGGAATAGAAAGAGCTAACTTGACAGGATTCTACAGTGCATTTACCACCTTTGCACCTTTGCTTACATTTGCTCCTTTTTTTATTTAAAGTCAACCCATCCAGCCTGCCAGTCAGGCGTAATATTTATTTGATAAACAAATATCTATATTGATTAAAAAGCTTTTCACACAGCAGGTGGCTCTCTGCTCTGCCTGTCTCTCTGGGTTTTCCTACAGCAGGTGAAAAATCACTTATGTCACTCACTTTTGCTTCTATAGCAACCATGTTTGTTTAGTCAAAATTAGTAAAAGGTTAGAAATGTTGGCCAAAGCTGACTCAATATTTGCGTTGGGACCTCAAAAGTGTACATCATGGGCTGCCATGTTTACTCAGAATCTGAAATTATGTGTTGACCAAGGTGGATAAATCGCCAAAAAGTCAAGGTCAGGATGCTTGTCAGCCAGAATTCTCGCTCAGTTGCTTGTGTTGGCTGTTTTGCAGTGGAAGTCGTTTACCTTTACCTTTTGCAAATTGGCTTTGGGTCCAATATGTTCACTACCTACAAGCCCATCCTTTCCACAAGCTAAAGATGTGAAACTTGTTTTCTTAATCTGCACACTTGCTGCTAGAGCCTCTATGAGTCTCTTGTCCAGCCAAAATTGGTTCACCAATAAGCAAAATACATCTGATTAGTGCTGAGCAAATGGATCGAATGTTATAGAATCAAACGGTTTACTACGTTGTAGTATTTAAAAAGGTATGGTGATCTCAGAGTCAGACATACTGAGAATAAATCCTGAAAACATGTGAAGTGGAAGAAACCAAATCGGTGTGGGAGAACCGATTAAAGATGAACCCCACAGCAATGTAGATCTGTCTGTGGTCACAATCTGCTAAGTGGATAGTGCAATAACATGTAGTCCAAAATAAGTACAAATAATAAGAAAGATGGCTGTATGGCAGTGGTATTTATTGTAAACACTACATCAAATATCACTACATGACTTTGTTGGAAGGCACAAGGAGATATCCAGATGTTTCACATCAGCCCTGGTGGTTAAGTGGGGTGAAATAGAACTTCCCCAAAAACTACTCTATAAAGCGAGTAGGCATGTTTGCGCAAAAAAAAAAAAAAAAAAGTGTTGATGGTTCTTTTTTTCTTTCTTTTTTTGGATGGTATGACCCTTTGAAACAGTTGAAAAATTCCGACAAGATGAATGAGGAGTTGTACCTGTAATTTTGGCAGGATACCAGATGCCATCCTCATGCTTGGCTAAACAGGAGGACCCCTGCTGCATGTTTGTAAGATCAGCTTCAAGAAAGTCCCTCAGCTCAGACACATGCACCACCTCCCCATGAGAGTACCTAAGTGAAGACAAACACATACTATCACTTTGTGGTGATTTTGGATCATTCTCAGCACAGCAGTGACAATAACAGGGAAGTGGGTGTGGCACTGATCCGAGTGGATTAGAAACAACAATGTTGCTGGGGTTTTTAAATACCTCAAAGTAACTCTTGGGATCAGAATGGTCAGTCAATCAAAAAAGTATCCAAGCAGCAGCAGTTTGAAAATTGACACTGATGAAGGGCTAGAGGACGATCAATACAAAAATCCTCTAAGGAATTATTTTTCGGTTTTGTTAAAATGTGTAATTGTTCAAATATTTAGTAGCTCTACGGTCGGTCACCCCCTAAAGTCAGCCCTGAGGTACCTGACTTTATTTTATTGTCTGGTTTATGGCCGTGCGAGGATTTCAACTTGAAGCGGTCGTCAAAACCAAAGACTTTTAAAGGAACTTTATAGCTTAGGCATGAAAATCTTGCCACCATTTAAGCCGTAAAAAATATGAGCACATAATAACATTGCCTAGCACAACTATGGGAACAGGAACCAACTCCATAAACCACCACTTGTCTGTCAGTGAACACTTCTTTCACTCTTTATCAAGACAGTAGACACGTTAGACAGTATTTTAGAGGGTTTTCACATTGCACTACCAAAACGTATTAATACAGGGGGGAAAAGGGTGTGCTTATGATCATGTAAATTGGTAACCAACATTTACACTAACATGACATCAAAATGCAAATTAATATAGTGAGAAAAGTTGCATAAAGCCTAAATGACCAGTCTTCTGTTGGAGTGGGTGACGTTTTTGCAATATGGACTTTTATCTGCAAACCAAGCATTTCTCAGGTTGTTGAAATGGTATGCTCAGGTTTACACACACTGCAACCAGACACAAGTTTGACTGTACAGATACGCCAGAGACGATACAGATGAATAAATAAACTGTCTGAGGAATATGTTTCACGATCAAATTTGATCTTATGCAAACTGCATACCATTGCACTAAATGGTATTAGGCCTGTCACGATAACTACTTTTGTTGGACGATATATTGTACCAGAAATAACTGCGATAAACGATATTACTGTCGTTTTAAGACCATTTTATGCCAATGATACAATGATAATATAATAGCATAATAAAGCAAGTACACCCTTTCAAAGAGCAATGAAACTTTAATTCTTAAGAATATTTAGACACTGGAACAGGAATGTCAAAAAATAGTTTTTGTTTTCTGATGAAAATGTCCTTTAGATTTAGTCAATACTTCGTCATGTCATATTTATTAATTTTAGTCAATTTTACTCTCCTAAAATGGCAGTGAATATTAGTCAATGGCATTTAGTTGACGAGAAAATGCAAAAATTAAACCAAATATTCACACATTTTATATATTAACTTAAACATGTATCAACAAATACATGTGAAAACTGCCCTTGTTGTGAAAACCTGATCTCCAGAAATAATAACATTACAATGAGTACACTATCATAATACAAAAATGTGAATTCTATATGCTGTAGTTATTCATTGTCCGTGTTTTACTGCATTGTTACAGTAAGAGCGTATTCACAACGTGACTTACCGTTCTACCTAGCACTTTACTTAAATTCAAGTTCACTTGTGCATTCATGTTTTGTTTTTGTTTTTTTTGTGCAGAAGCAGGTTGTAATATTAGGTTTATGTTGTGTGTAAATGTCTGATTAATCTCATATGTGTATAGGATGCGTTTGGGTGAGTTAATTAACCCGCTAGTAAACCGCTTCAGTTTACTGCTGCTCATTCACTGTTCAGCTTAAGCGGCTCAATCCCCGACATTATTGACTACGACTGGATTATTTGAAACACTACCACTATTCTTTCTAGATTTTCCTTCTTCAAAAAACATTGTTAGTGCATTATCATCATCTTGGGTGTCATTTTTTCCAACAGTATGTTTTAATTAAAATCAGTGATAGTGCATGCTACACATCTTAAATTCGAACGCACAGCTTTTGCATTCGAATGTGCATTTTTATCTTAAATTTGACGAATATTCGAAGTCTGAATTTTAATTTGACAGCCCTAGAGCAGAAGAGAGGACCGAAGCAGCGCAAATAGCTAAAAAGGTTGGTGATATTAATTCTTATGTAAACAAACACGCATGTAAACACAATGGGCGATATCGAGGTCAGCAAAAAACGATCGAGGTCACGTCCATAAATCGTACGATATAGTAAGTCGATAATGTAATTATCGTGAAAGGATTAAATAGTATGTCAAAAGTGTACACTCCCCTAAGATACCTTTTTCGTATAAGGTACACTGTTTTAAAATGTTATCTAGTGTGTGGTTTTGGGGGAAAAAAGCCTTTTAATTGACAACTCTCTTTGAAAATTAAGGTCTTCCAGCCACTGTGTTAAACGGCAGTATGAAAGACCAAATCTGTGCCTAAAGCAAACCACTAGAATTACACTCCAAAAGCTGTCTTTACCAAACCTCAGTTTTTTTTTTGTTTGTTTTTTTTTTAAAGCGCCTAAAAATTAGAGTTCTTATCTGAAATACAAAGCTGGAGTGTACGGTCACAAGGAACTTTAGAGCTGACTAATCAGCAGCACTGCTTCATACTCTCACACAGCGCAGGTGCACACTGTAGTGCCTCCCTACTGTATATCATTTATCTTTACCTCTTTCTATATGCTGAACTCACACTTTCTCCTCTGCTCATTCCTCTCATTTCCTCTCCATCATTCCTCCTCTTCTTTACCTCTTTCTTCATTTCTTTTCCGCCTTGCTCTTTTCTATTTTCCTTTCTTCATTCCTTCCTATAGAGCGCTCCATTAATTCCTTGCAACCACTATGTATTTCCTTCAGAAAATTTAACTCGGTGCAACTACATGGAAGTCAAACCAGAGAAAATGTCACTTCCTTCCTATTAAACAAGAGTCCAAACTATTAAATCAACAATTATAACACAACACAGACACATCAAATACACTTGGATACCTGCAGCTGTCCATGAAGCGGCACTTGCCTTCCAGAAAGAAACTGCAGGGCTTCATGGATTTGTGCGTAGGATGGACATAGAGCACTCTGACTCGAGTCTCTTCGCCGTCTGGTTCCTCAGAACACACCACCATCGCATTATGGTACTCAAGCGTCCCCCAAGAGGTGTAGTAAGGCGCCCGTACTTTAGTGCCACTTATGTCTTCTTCCTCCTCATTTTCCTCCTCATCTGGTTTGGGGCCTCGTGCTTCCTCAGTCGCACCCTCGGACAGCTCAGAATAGAAGGCGGTAAACTCATCTTCCAAGTTGACCTCCTTGGGCCTTTCCTGGGTTTCGGCTGGTGCGGTCTCTTGTGTCGTGGCGTCCTCGAGGGACGCCAACAGTTGGCTCTTCTTGACAGACACCAGGCTGGACTCTGTGAGCTCGATGAGCTGGACCAGATCCTCTTTCAGCTTGAGGAGGTCCGCCTGATCAGAAGAGCTGAGTCCACAGGCCAGTGCAGCCTCCACCTGCTGAAGCTGAGTGGTGTAGGTCTCAATGGCCTGCTCCAGGCTGCTTTCATCCATGATGGGGAGCTGGAACACAAGGCATGTGAAATCTGCAGAAATATAGGAATGATGGAAAAAGTGGTGCCTTCTCAATATCAAAAAATGCAAACATTGTAGAAAGTGGGATTCATCTACAGCTTTATGGCTTGTATGAGGGGGAAAAACACTCTACGGATGATAAGGTTTGGAGCACTGGATTAAAGATTTTTGTCTAGTTTTACCAATTTGAAAAATGTCAGACCTTTACAAAACACAGACCCAGGCATATTAGCTTACTTGCTAGCATTACCTGTTTACATTACTACAGACACAGCCCATATGGATATGATAAGGGGTAAGCAACTGAAATCATATCAAACTAGTTAACGTATGCTAGCTAGCTAATAACAAAACATTTACCTAAACCAAACCGGCTTGGTAGCATTTGGCTATTTACCTGCTAACAAACCCACAGGTCTCCTAACCGGTCGTCATTCAAATAAAAGTATTCTGAATCAGCTCGGCATGACGAAGAATGTGTACAGTCTTACACTGAGTAGTTACAGTGCTTCAGTCCATGCGAATATTATGTTTTGGTGCCTTTTTCCTTTTAGCTCAGATCCGCCATACCATGCTAGCACCTCTGTGGATTAGTGAGAATAGGGGAAGAGTCGGCTCTTTTAGATGAACGTTCAGAGCCGACTCGCATATCGACATGTGAGCTGTTTATATAGGAAATACTTTGTTGAAGATGTTCGACGCGAATATGTTATTAGGATAAATAGAAATGAAGCAAACATTAATTAGACAGGGCAAACATTCAGCCATAGGTAGGTAAAAAAAAAAAAGAATCATTTCTTGTCAAAAGGTAGCAAACTGTCCGGTTTAGACAAAAATGACAATGAGTCGTTTGGGAGCCGAAGGAATCGAATCTTACTGGTGAGCCGAGCCAAACGATCTGATTCACTGACTCGCCGGATTGGTTAAGATTGACTATTGAAAGGCCAATGGTAGAACAGAGGCGGGGTTTGTTGGAATAAAGGTAAGAAAAGCAGAATCTCGTGGGTACTTCTCAAATTAAAATGAAAATAGTAGTCTCAGGTACAATTAGTGCAGTTTTATAAGGAAATGAGCTGGTAAGTTTTATTGAGCATCTTGCAGAACCAGACACAGTTCTTCTGGACACTTTGACTTTCGCACTTGCTTCTTATTTTTGCAGCAAAACCCAGCAGCCTTCATTGTGTTTTGTCTGAAAAGTGTCTCTTATGTAATATGCTGCTTTCTTTAATGACATACAAACATTTGTGTGTGTGTATGTGTTTAAATACATGTCTACATTTTTCTAATTTACCTATATGAACCATGCTTATTACATTTTCTTAACGGAAAGTGAAAAATACATAGCGATTAGAATTTTTGATTCAGTGGGGCAGTATATCTCACACAGCTCAACATAGTGAAAAGGAGTCAGAAATAACTAAATAGTTTAATTTATCTTTGAAAAATAACACCACAGCAGTGTGCATTAAAATACAGTTGTCAAAGCATAATAATAATTTTAATTCTGTTTTAGTTATGTTCCTGACAAATGTCAAATATGGTCCAAGTGAAGAGCGGACTGCTCTGCTTCGTCTTCCTCTGCTTTAAAGAAAACAATCCCACATGAACAGAGTAGCAGCTTGTAGGATTTCCCAGGTCAGGAGAAGAAGGAAGATATCTTGCTTTGTGATTTTCCTGCACGAAGCTGTGAAACTATAAAGAAACATAACATTAAGAGGCACATTATTGCCACATTGTACTTACATCATAAAAATAAGAACGTTCAGTTTTTGCTAAGTGCTTATATAGTACTTACTAAGTGCTTATACAGTGTGTGTATATACATAAGTGTCTAAAGTCAGGTCCATAAGTATTTGAACAGTGACAAAATTTTTGAATTTTGCCTCTGTACACCACCACAACGGACTGGAAATGGAAATGTACCAATCAATGTGACTGAAGTGTAGACATTCATCTTTAATTCAAGGGCGTTTAACAAAAATATTGCATTAACCGTTTAGGAATTACAGCCGACTTTTACAGAGTCCCTCCATTTTCACAGGTTTAAAAGTAATTGAACAAACTAACAATTACAAATATAAGGACAAATATAATTTTTAATATTTGGATGCAAATCCTTTGCAGTCAATGTCTGCCTGAAGACTGGAATGCATGGACATCACCAAATGCTGAGTTTCCTCCCTTGAGATGCTTTGCCAGGCCTTTACTGCAGCCACCTTCAGTTGCGGCTTGTTTGTGGGTCTTTCTGCAGTTTTGTCTTCAGTAATTAAAAATCATGCTCAATTGCGTTGAGGTGAGGTGACGGACTCTGCCATTTATGAACATTCCATTTCTTTGCCTTAAGAAGCTCTTGGGTTGCTTTCGAGGTATGTTTTGGATCATTATCCATCTGTACTGTGAAGGACTATCCATCAGTTTTGCAGCATTTGACTGAATCCGAGCAGAAAGTATAGCTCTATACACTTCAGAATTCATCCTGCTACTTCTATCAGCAGTCACATCATCAATAAACACCAGTGACCCAGTTCTATTGGCAGCCATGCATGCCCATGCCATAACACTTCCTCCACTTGTTTGACAGATGATGTGATATGCTTTGGATCACAAGCCCTTCCTTTCCTTCTCCATACTCTTCTCTTCCCATCATTCTGGTACAATTCTTCTTGGTTTCATCTGTCCCAAGCATCTTGTTCCATAAATGGGCAGGCTTTTTCAATCTGACCTTTCTGAGTGTTACCAGTGGTTGCATCTTGAGGTAAACAGTCTGTAGTCACATTCATGAAGGAGTCTCTTGATTGTACACTTTGACAATAATACGCCTACCTCCTCCAGAGTGTTCTTGACTTGGCTAGATGTTGTGCAGAGGTTTTTCTTCAACAAGGAAAGAATTCTACGAAAATCCACTTTAGATAGCTTCCATGATCTTTCAGGTGTTGCTGAGCTCGCCAGTGCATTCCATCTTTTTTAAGACCAAATTGTTGATTTGGCCACTCCTAAGGTTTCTGCTCTCTCTCTCTGTTAGGTCTGTTTTTTTTTTTTCTTTTTTTCAGCCAAATGATGGCCTCCTTCACTTGCATCAACACCTCTTTGGACCACATATTGAGAGTTCCCATGAAGAGCTACCAAATGCAAATTCAACATTTGGTATCAACTCCAGACTTTTTATATCCTTAGTTTGTCATGAAATAACAAGGAAATAGACCACACCTGTCCATGAAACTTCATATCAGTCAATTGTCCAGTTACTTTTGGGCCTGTGAAAATGGAGAGCTCTATAAAAAATGGCTGTAATTCCTAAACGATTAATGCAATATTTTTATTGAACCCCTTGAATTAAAGTTGAAAATCTATACTTCCAATTGCTTCATTTCAAATCCATTGTGGTGGTGTACAGAGGCAAAATTACAAAAAGTAATTATTTAACTGTATATGTTTTAAAATGTACCTGAAAATGGGGGACTTAAAACGTCATCTGAATCCTGGCAAGTCTCTGAAACACTCCCAGTCAAGGCTCTTAACATCTCAGAGAACTGCTGACGATGGTGAGTTGGAATGAACACTGTTAACCCTAAAAGAAATTAAAACAATTGAACAATAAAGCTTTTTTATATATATACACACAGTTGCAATCAAAATTATTCAACCCCCATTGCAAATCAGGTTTATTGTCAAAATTTACAGACTTTCAGCTGTTTGCAGTGAATAAATCAAACAAAAGCAATTGAAGTAGTTCAACACAACGAATGCTTCAAGTGGCAACGAATGCATCTCGTTTACATCAGGTCATATCAGCAAAAGTGTGCTCTAATAAGTACTAAAGATGCTTGCCATGAACGGGCTGAATAATTTTGAGACTGGAGAAGTCATTATAAGTTGCATTTTCAGTTGAATTTGGGGAAACCACTTGAAGCATTCATCATGTTGAACTATTTCAATTGCTTTTGTTTGATTTGTTCATTGCAAACAGCTGAAAGTCTGTAAATTTTGACAATAAACCTAATGGGGGTTGAATAATTTTGATTGCAACTGTATATAAAAAAAAAATAAATAAAATTGCAAATAACACCAAAAGGCTTTCCTTGATCGGTTTTTTGCCTCTTACGGACTGAGAGACTCACGTTTTAGAAGGATAATGTCTTCGTCCCGCTCAGTCAGTAACCCCACAACTGTTGATACCATCTGTTCGTAATCATTAGTTTTCTTGTACGTTTGCAACGCTACAAAAAGCTGATTTGTCTTCTCAGCACCAATAGCCTTTTTTATATCAGACAGCAGGGAAGCACTAAACTGACTCTCTTTGCCTGACTGTTGTGGCTTCTGGTCCTTCACACTTGCATCCACTGTCAATTTAAAAAAACAACTGAGTAAATACTATGTAATTTTTATATTCTCAGATATTTAAAATGACTCAAGTAGAAAAAAAAAGTTTTAGAAGTATACTTACTTCCACACAAATTATGTGTTCCCAAATGAGATCCACCTTGATTGAGCTGCTTGCTTGACTCTAGTTGGGTGGTTGTGCACATTTCAGAAGTCTCCACTTCAGCTGTAAGAACAAATTGCATCGGTTTTCTTAATATAAAATCATCTCTGGCTAGTTGTGTTCTGTCTTGTTTAAAATGATTTTGGTATTTTGGTGACATGCAAATGCAGATCAGATGTTACCGGTTTGTTTCATGAGTAACTGTTTCTCCTCCCTAGAGAGTGAGTGCTCAGGTTTATAACCACAGCCTTTGCCTGTAAGGAGCTGACACTTCTCATCAAACTGCTTCTTATGGTGTGGCCGAACAAACTGGTAGAGTCCTAAGGAGAACATCCATGCAGACACATCAAAGCAGGGTTCACAAACTTTCTGACCACTGAAATGTTTGCATTTTGTGCCATACATGTGCTTTTTTGTTTGTGTGCAAATGTTGAACATTATTTTAATAATGGCTTGAAAAAAATGTAATTTTGCTTGACATATTGAAATGCCTGCTGATGAGAATTATTTTTGTAAGAGTATATACAAATGGGAAATTAAAAAAAATTTAAAGCATAAATAACCAAATAACACATCCTACAGCAGAACTCATTACACATGGGTTTAGAGGTGTGTATCAGGACTGGGATCAGGGTCGTTTTGTCCAAGTAACCAAATTTTTATTTATATTTGGGGAACAAACCAAATAAGTTCATACAAAATATCATGTGTATGTACAAATAAAACCAACACGTGTAGGAGTGGGTGGAATTGGTCAGAATTCCTCGGGGAGTGGGTGGAATTGGTCAGAATTCCTCGGGGAGCGGGTGGAATTGGTCAGAATTCCATGGGGAGCGGGTGGAATTGGTCAGAATTCCATGGGGAGTAATTGGGACTGATCAGAATTCCATGGGGAGTAATTGGGATTGGTCAGAATTCCTTCTGGTGTGGAGAGTCCCCACTACATTGGTTCCTTGAGTTTATGTTCAGTTAATATTTCATTTTTCATAAAGCCCTGGACTTCTGTTGTTTATTGTACTACTCATGTACATGATTTTGACTGCATTCTCTCTCTCACACACACACACACACACACACACACACACACACACACACACACACACACACATACACACACACACACACACCTCTCAGCAGGATGTGTGTGTTGGGGTCTTGTATGAGGAGGTCTGCTGCTTTCACCACAAGGTCATTGAGGTTATCTGTGGCCTTGTACACCTGAAGCGCATGCATGATCTGCGTGAAGCTCTCCTGACTTAAACTTTTCTTCAGCTCCAGCATAAAGGCCTTGCCTTTGCCTGCTGCACTGGAGTCTATGGGTTTCTGAAAGAATCAGTGATGCAAGATTTTAGTATGATACAGATAAATGAGTATGGACAAAAACTGTTTCTCTTTGGAATATCTTCCAAATATAATATCTTCCAAATAATGTTCCAAAAATACATCCTTTGAATACCTATACAGTATGTGTGTGTGTAGATATATATATATATATAGATAGATAGATAGATAGACAAACAGATATAGATATATATAGATATAGATAGATAGATAGACAGATATAGATATATATAGATATAGATAGACAGACAGATATAGATATATATAGATATAGATAGATAGACAGATATAGATATATATAGATATAGATAGATAGATAGACAGATATAGATATATATAGATAGATATATATAGATAGATAGATAGACAGATATAGATATATATAGATAGATATATATATATAGATAGATAGACAGATATAGATATATATAGATAGATATATATAGATAGATAGATAGACAGATATAGATATATATAGATATAGATAGATAGACAGATATAGATATATATAGATATAGATAGATAGATAGACAGACAGATATAGATATATATAGATATATAAAATCATATACTGTGCCCTCCACTAATATTGGCACCCTTGGTAAATATGAGCAAAGAAGGCTGTGAAAAATTTTCTTTATTTTTTAACCTTTTGAACTTTTGTTCAAGAAACCCACAAAAATACTCTCATGGAGCTCAAACAATTGCAAATAAAACACAGGTTAATCCAAAAATATCTTTGTTAAATATAGGTGTGCAACACTGGCACCCTTTTAGTCAATACTTTGTGCTACCTCCCTTTGCCAAGATAACAGCTCTGAGTCTTCTCCTATAATGCCTGATGAGGTTGGAGAATACATGACAAGGGATCTGAGACCATTCCTCCATACAGAATCTCTCCAGATCCTTCAAATTACAAGGTCCACGCTGGTGTGTTCACCCCACAGGTTTTCTATGGTTTTCAAGTCAGGGGACTGGGATGGCCATGACCATTTTTGTGTTGATTTTGATGTTTGTTTTGGATCATTGTCCTGCTGGAAGATCCAACCACAGCCCATTTTAAGCTTCCTGGCAGAGGCAGTCAGGTTTTCATTTAATATCTGTTGATATTTGATAGAGTCCATGATGCCATGTATCCTAACAAAATGTCCAGGTCCTCTGGCAGAAAAACAGCCCCAAAACATTAAAGAGCCACCACCATATTTAACCGTGGGCATGAGGTACTTTTCCATATGGCTACCTCTCTGTGTCCACCACCTCCCACCCACCTTTTGGTTTCATCTGACCATAGAACCCGATCCCATTTGAAGTTCCAGTAGTGTCTGGCAAACTGAAGACGCTCGAGTTTGTTTTTGGATGAGAGTAGAGGCTTTTTTCTTGAAACCCTTCCAAACAACTTGTGGTGATGTAGGTGACTTCGGATTGTAGTTTTGGAGACTTTATGACCCCAAGACACAACTAAATGCAATTCTCCAGCTGTGATCCTTGAAGATTTTTTGGCCACTCAAACAATCCTCTTCACAGTGCGTTGAGACGATATAGACACACGTCCAATTCCAGGTTGATTCATAACATTTCCAGTTGACTGGAATTTCCTAATTATTGCCCTGATGGTGGAAATGGGCATTTTCAATGCTTGTGCTGTTTTCTTATAGCCACTTCCCATTTTGTCAAGCTCAATAACCTTTTGCTGCACATCACAGCTATATTCCTTGTTCTTACCCAATGTTATGAATGACTAAGGAAATTTGGTCTATGTGTTATCTCATATTTATACCCTCATATTTATACTCATAAGTTATTGTTGAACAATTTCCTGTTCCTAGTCACCCAGGTGTACTAAAAAATGTAAAACATCAATGGGAATATACGTCAAATATATTTTTCTCATATGAATTCATAGGGGTGCCAATAATTTTTGCACACCGATAGTTAACAAAGATTTTTTTGTTGTTGATAAACCTGTGTTGTGTTTGCAATAGTTTGATATACATGAGAGCAGAGTACTTTGAACAAAAGATCAAAAGGTTAAACAATAAAGACCATTTTTCACAGCCTTCTTTGCTCATATTTATCAAGAGTGCCAATATTAGTGGAGGGCACTGTATGTATTGAAGAGAGGCGTAGCACAGTTAAAAGTAAATCAGTTACCCGGTCTTGCACTACTCTGATTTTGCGTTTCCCTCCCCTCGATTCATCGTCCATGCGCTTGTCATGCTGTAGAGATAATGAGGACAAACGGCTGGCCTGCATAAACAAAAAAGTATGCAAAATGTTAAAATGGTTAGCTTCTCATTCTTCATGAAACAGATGCCTCAATAAAATGAATAACTACACATCCACATTTAAGCCAAACATTACAGTGCTACATAGCAAGCACAAAGCTGTCTAAACTGTTCATTTCATTTCTCTCTGCCCAGGTTGGGCTTTTTTTTTTTTTTTTTTTTTTTTTTTTTATAAACACCTCTCACCTTCTCCTCCCCAACAAAGGTATCATCCTCGTCTCGATTAGGGTCACTTTTATCCAGGGCATCGAGCAGGCTCATAGGTCTCTTCTTACTGGAACTCATCTCCATCTCATACTGGACACAAAGCCTGGCTGTCCCATCTCTCTCAGAGTGCTCATCTTAGGTTTCAACAATGTAGTAAGTAAATGGTGATCCATTAAAAGAAAGACAAAAATATACGTTGGTAATGGTATGCATTGGACAAATACTAAACATGCACACACACACACACACACAAGATGGCTGCAATATACTATATATAATGAGATTAAACATTTCTATAAAAAAAAAATTCCTATAAAGATTCAAATAGTTTGCAATACATTGCATGATATACAATATTTTCATATTATATTTTTTTTTAAAAAGCCGAGCTTCTTTTCTTGGGCAACAAAAGGAACCAAAACTGCATAAAACTCTCTTAATTGTCATCATACTGTGTATAATATTTATTCCATTTCTTTGTTCATAATTACATGATTCTTTACACAAAGTTTCTTAACCAACAATTTCATCATGGGAATAACTTGGAGTTAAAGTGAATTGATTGTTACTGCCTTCAAAGTTGCCCAAAATAGAAGAGAACGTGATGAGTGCATGATGATTATGGCTGGGCCATCCCACATTACAATATTAATATCATGATTAAATTACACTCCATAACACTGGCCAACTGTATTGTGTTGTAACACACAGTAACAAGCGATGACTGGATGTTAAAATATATCCTGGTACTGAATATTAAATATTCCCTCTGATTTCATGTTGTTTAACTAAGTTTTGTAGATGTGAAATAAGTGTGTGGTGTTTTTTTTTTTTTTTTTTTTTTTTAATATGGTACTAAATACTGCACTATTAACAAACTTAAATATTCAAAAGGGGGAAAAAGTACGTAAAGTGACAATGATTTCATCAGCTACTTTAGTACTGAATATTGTTGTTTATCATATAGTAGATTATCTACATAACAATAGAGTAGTTACTTAAGCAATATCGCACGAGCAAGAGTGCAGTTATACTGAATGTCGGCAAGGCTGTGATTACCTACCGCCCGATCACAGCTGTGCTGATATTCTGTATAACTGCACGATTGCTTGTGTGATATTGCTTTTATACAACAGTACTATAAACAAGAATTTAATATGGCGCAAGTGACATTTTGGACGCAATATGGACGAATGTTTTGTTATTTTTGCTCTGATAGCGGAAATAACCCTGCACTCACTTTATAGTATGTCAACTAGCTGGCTCACATTGATTTGTACATTCCTGTTAAAAGGTGCTTCTGGTGAAAATGGCGTCCCTTCTCCCTTTTGATCTTCAAATGATGAGCTTTCATAATTTAAGCTGAAAGTTATATTCACGTAAAACATATCGTCTGCTGACGATGTCGCAAACACTACTATAGTGATGAATTACAGAATTTGATGTGGAATTTATGTAGCCAAGACGGAAGAGCAGTTTGATACAAACAGTGAAAATATAAGCACTCATGGAAAGCGGCTCATCCAATTAAATTAGTGGACCAGAACTAACTGTTGTATAATATTTATTATATAGAGTAATTACTTTCAGTTATTCCAGAAATGACTGACATGCCATCTTACCCACTTTCCTCCTCTTTAGACTTGGCACGTGAGAGTCAAATACTTTGGCTTTGAGAGAGGAACTGCACTCCCAGGCACTCTGAGCTGAACGACTGCACCCTGGACTCCCCTGGCCGGTGTCTTTAGCTGTCTGGCTCTCACACCCTGTACCTTTCACCTTCTTCTCTGGTACAGGCCTCTAATACACATGAATCCACCACCCATATCATTTAAGATTCAATTAAAAAATTGACTGGTGACCATCTGACAATCTAAAACATGATACTCACAAGCTTTTGTGCAACCCGGAAAAACTGTGCAGCATCACGGACCACGGTGCCAAAGTTTTCATGAGTTCGAACATAGGGTCTGACCCAAGAAGGGAGCTGCTGTCGTACATCCGAACTTTTGAACCTATAATAAGCACAAAGCAAAAGAAAGCTCATTATGTTTCAGTCGATCATTTTTAAAGTCCCCAGGTCATACACTTTGTTTATTCAATCATATTTTTTTGGGGAGAAATTATCATTTTATTTGTTTATTTTTATGTATGGTGAACCTATAGCACATTTTGTTTATAACATTAAACTTGTTTGTAGCAATTTTTAATTTAGTTTTATGCAGACAAAAATGCAGTGTTTTGCACTGTTTATTATACATAAATAAAAAAAAGGAGTCTTTTCAGTCATCATTTTTCTTCATTCAAATTTTGTTCAAAATTTTATGAAAATCGAATCGTGAAGCCAGTATCGTGAATCAAAAAGTGTTCAGAGGGTATCGTTACACCCCTAATGGACACCAACAACATCACGCTGAAATTCACTGTAACCTCTGACAGATCCATCAAAGCATTTATCAGGCATTATTTGCCCTCTCACACTGTGTAGTTCACACACGACTGAACATCTGTTTCACATGATTTAGCCATAATTTATACATTTGTCGACTTTCTTTTGCAAAATCATGTACAAATTCAAAATCGTACAGTCTAAGCCATGGTTAAGGACTGTTGCTTTAGAAACTGGACTGCTGTTTTAGAGATAAGAATCTGTTACCAGTATAGACACCATAGCTCAGTAATCGTAGAAGTGCCTCAGTTCCAGTAACCAGAATTACCTTTGATGGTACAGCTTACAATCTTCAGCAACTGGATAAAACTACATATGATCGCTCCAAGTGGTGCAATGATTGATAATTGGCCATGCTTACTTAACAGGGTGGCTTTCCTTTCTCCCCTGTCAATCTTGGGCATCAGTGTTTGAGTCTTATGATGCTAGTTTTGAAATTGCATTTTATAATTGTACAATATTAAGAGAATTGCTTATAGATTTACGTTATAAATGTTTTATTAAGTAAAAGGTTGTTTTTTTATTTTGTTCTTTTCTGAGTACAGGGAAACATATTAAAATTTTGGTAATCACACATGCACTACAGATGCAGTGAATAATGTAGAAGATTGAAAACAATGCAGTATTCTATTTATCACTGCAGGTTATGGACTGACTCCATGATGATCTCTAACCTGTAGTCACAAAGAAAGATGGCACCGTAATCCTCACGGTGGCGGATCACTCTACCGATAGCTTGGTTCACAGCGCGAGAGGCCTGCTGCCTGTACCACTCCTGCCCAGACAGATACTGAACACACAGACACACAAGCTGGATTGAATATGTATGAGACAAACATGGACACTGGTAATGGTATGCATTGGACAAATACTAAATACACACACGCGCACACAGAAACCCACACACACCCCCTTAGGAACAAGCAAAGAAATGCTGTAAAAATGTAATGCCTTCAAAAATGATGAAATTAAACACTTCTACATAAAACAAATACCCTACAAAGCACAGTAAGCAGTAAACAAAGTCAATATTTGGTGTGACAACCCTTTGCTTTTTTTTTAAAAAAAAAATGCATCAGTAGTCTCAGGTACACTTTGTACAGTTTTATATGGTAAGTTTTTTCCTAAGCATCTTGGAGAATCTGCGACATTTCTTCTGGTGTATTATGTAATATGTTGCTTTCTTTACTGACATATAAACATTTTTGTTGGAAAAGTAATGTTTGGAAATCTAAAATCTTTTTGTACAGACTCAATAATGCAGAAGTCATCAAATAAACCTCTATAACCAAATTTGTATTTTAAAAAAAAACATTAGGGTGCTTAAGACTTTTGCACAGTACTGTAGTATATCGGTCAGGCACAGACTGCTTAGTGTATGTACTGAACATCTGGAAAGACAAGCCATTAGGCTAGCGTATATACCAGATTGATACAGTACACACACACACTGGTTAGTGCATGTACTGGATGTATAATACACACCCTCACAGGCTGGTTAAGGCATATAACAAGTACAAACAGTGCATATACCTTTACACTGCACTTATAGCGCAACACTTAATGCAACCTATTAAAGAAGATGCTACCTTTACACCACTGGTTTTGTTTCTGCACATCTCATCCAAATACTGCATCTTCAGCACCACCTTGGGGTCCATTCTCGGAGGGTAGGGAAGGCCAGTGATGATCACGCCACGGCCATAGGTGTCCGCAAAGTCCAACCCTTCACTCACCTTGGGAGCAAACAGTAAAAAAAAAAAAAAAGTTTTCAATGAAAGGCAGATATACACAGTGATATTCAAGATGCATACAGTGCATCTCATTTTCTTACCTTTCCTCTACATACAGCAAAGAAGCTCCCTCCGTTTGACTTTGAGTCATTTATCTTGTCATAAAAGCCATCAATCACCTGGGGAAAAAATGGAGTGCATGAGCAATTATGAGTCATTTCAGGTATTCTGGGTTTTTATTCAATAAAAGCCCAGCTTTGTGGGATTCATGAACAGTGACAATAATGAGCAATAATGATGGTGAAATGTATTGAACAGAAAATCATGCAAAAGGCTTCAACAGTAAAAACAGCTTGAAATCTGTAACTATTCGATTTGTAATATCGGACTTCAATATTTCCGTGCATAAATAAGCAGTCTTCAATAAGAAGCATGCAGACTTTTGCACTGTAGCACTGTATGTATGAACACGGCCGCACAAACCACTGCAGGAGAGCAAGCAGCGTTTTTAAGTGTTAGATTTTACACTTTGCTGTTGGCACATTTAAGTTTTGTGTTGTTTCTTTCCTTTTCCAGACAAGTGCTGTTTTTCGAAGTTTTTTTTAGTGGCACCCCTAATAAGTATAGTTAATTGATGTTAACTACATACAAGTCAAAAATACTGTACATCGATAGATTTTTTTTTTTTCCATATTAATGTTCTCAAAACCTACCATGACAGAAAGTGAGAGCACTGCTTCAGCACATCTTTCAACCAGGAAAATCCTGAGTAGATGAGACTAACATGAGGTGGGGAGAGGGGGCGGGGCTTCCAGTTCATATCAGAAAAATCTAAATATCTGCACAACTGTCAATCAATCCAGATTCACATATTGATTAGATCATCTAACCTTTTTTTTTTTTTATTGGGGGGGGGGACGACTGCTCTTTTGGCATGTTTTTGAGTGATACCTCATATAAGTGTACTCTGATGTTAAAATGCAAAGGTTGGCAGGAGTGCACACTTTTGTTTCACGAATACAAATTTTAAATGTGTACAAACATTAAAACCAAAATCTATATTATAACCTGCAGGGACCTACCTCTGTAAAGGTACCTTTTCCTTTGGGTTCCACAAACATGGGCTTCATTGACTCGATGCGGTCTACATGGCCGCTAGACTGTTGGAGTCAAACAAGGAACAACACAAAGTATGTTCTGACTTTAATTTTTTTTTTTTTTCTGGCATTTTTGCAGCTCTTAATAAATAATTTTGTGCTATAGTAAAAGTCAGCAAATTTTACAGAAAATATGTAAAGTTGTAAATTCTGTAAAACTGCAAATCTTTAGACAGCTGCAGGTGTTTTATGATGACGATGAATCAATTATCTATTTATAATTAATTGGCAGAAGTATCCACAGGGGAAACTCACCCTCCAATATTCCAGTGTCTTATCCAACACCGGGTATGAAGGGAAAAACACCAGCAGGCCATGAGGAACCACTCGACTCAAATTTACTGTCAATAACAAGCACGTTATATAAAAAAATGGCATCGTTTGTGTTTGTGCGTGTGTGTGTGTGTGTGTGTGTGTGTGTGTCTGATCCTATAACCCTTCCATATTAGAACTCTAATAAAGATTCATCTCTTACCAATAGTGTTTCCTAATGATGCCATGTTCTCAGGAACAAACCTTCACAGGAACAGACACACTGTGTGGTTAATGTGCAACACGCAAAGGTAATGCCACATGGTGAAATCTGACCTAATACCACTGCAAGCAAACTGCCTTAAAATGACAGACTGTCTGAAACACACCTCCTGTCGAAGGCTGTGCTGAGCTGCACGCCGTCTGGCCCTTTGTCAATAACGCTGACAAAGATCTGGTCCTTCTGAATGACGTGAGGGTTCTCCAGACACACGGGAAAGGGGCTATAAAGGAGAGAAGATGTGCTTGAGCTCCAGATTCCCTATCGCCTGGCTTTAACAGAAAAAAAGAAGAACCGTGTGAGAACCTACATCTGCATTTCGCAGGTGAAGGATGACAGGGGTGACAGGGTGCCACTAGTCAGGATGATGCAGCGCACTTCCTGTCTGAGGAGGTCCTGCATGCTGAATCCCGGGGAGAAACACCAATAACTCAGCACATTCCCTGTGACACACACACACATGCGTGCACACACAAAAAAAAAAAAAAAAAAAAAAAAAAAAAAAAAAAAAAAACAGACGAAGTTTGTATAAACTATAAAAAAAAAAAAAATCATATGACTCGTATAAGGTTCAGGAAGTTTCTACTATAATACTGTTATATAATAATAATTACAATAAATTTACATTTGTATTTATGTGTAATAATTAAATTTATTATAAATTATTATGAATATATAAATAAAATAATCAAACCATTAAAAAAACTGTTCAGTTACCCACAAGTTATACACAAACACCTAACAATCACATATTCAAGCCATGTTGGTTTCATCTTTTCTGTGAAATGTTGAGTAAATAAAGGCATATACCTTGTTTCTTTGTAGAAGAGGATGCCCACAGATCAGTGCTCTGCTTTTTCTTGAAATTGCTAGTGTCTGGATGAATGTGTACCTGAAAAGAAACAGAGTTTTAGATTTGGAGCCATTTCATTAAAAGTGACTTAACAAAAAATGAGTGAGGCAAAGCAAAGCAATCCACACATAGCAGTGGAGGGTTAAAGACCCTGCTATAGGGGTCATAAGGTGTCCCCGACTGTCTCACAACCTCCCAGTCACTAGTACAGAACCACAAACTAGAACTTACATCCACCCATTTTCTGTACTGCTTATCCTACACAGGGTCACAGGGAGCCCAGAGCCTATCCCAGGGGACTCAGGGCACAAGGCAGGGGACACCCTGGACGGGGTGCCAACCCATCACAGGGCACAATCGCACGCACACACAGACACTACAGACAATTTGGAAATGCCAATCAGCCCACAGTGCATGTCTTTGGACTGTGGGAGGAAACCGAAGTACCGGGAGGAAACCCCTAAAGCACGGGGAGAAGATGCAAACCGGGCAGAGGCGAGATTCGAACTCCCAACCCTGGAGGTGCGAGGCAAACCTGCTAAACACCAAGACAACATACCAAAGCTGTCATTATGTACATTTCTAAAAACTTTTAAACACTGGACCAATACAGTAAAGACCAATTCTGGTTATTTACACTTTCCCCAAGTGTTTATGTGGCATCCACGTGTCTTCCGTTACATGGTGTTAACTTGGTGCTACGTTGACTATATTGGTCACGTATAACCACTAAACGATTCATCAAAGCATCCTAGTTTTGCAAAAACTAGGAATCAACTGTCCTGACCACTGCCATTACAGATTTTCTGCTCTTAACTCAGTTACAGGGGAAACGAGTTGAAAATCTTGTCAGCGTGACTTAAAGTAAAGATTCATTAGACGAAGAGCATGAGTTATACTTGCAAATACATATGCAGCTGAGACAACTTACTAACTGCATAATATCTTGCTAAAGTGTGCATTAATTTACAAATTATTCCACAGATATACTGGTAGTGGTATATATAGAACAGACCTTAAACTGCTGCATGGTGTTCCCCTTGTGTGATTGCATACCGCCCTCTGCAGGTTCAACAGCAAACACCAACTGATCACATTGGAAGAAACAGATTAAAATAAATAAATAAAATCAATCAGTTGCAATGTCAGTGTAATCCAAAAAAAAAAATTATATCAAAGACAACAAAGAAGCTCCATTACTTGTATTATATCTGCGACTTTCTGCAGTCCACTGGTGTTGAGGAAAATACCAGGCCCTGAGTTCAAGAGTGTTGTGTGTTAGTGTAAGAAGTATTAAATGATGCAGAGTTGAGCTCATGAATGCGTTACAAAATACATATTTAAAATACCTACTTCCTGCCAAATATCCTGTGATCTGCTCCATCGCCTCCACAATTGCGGTTTTGGTGTCGTAGTTTACGTGGGCCTTTTGGAAAAGCTCATAAATAAAACTGAGAAAGCAGGAAAAAAAAAAGAAAAAAAGAGAAAAAAAAACGAAAAAAAACAAAACAAAACAAAAAAACACCTTTACTCATAGGATGAAAGATAAAAAATAAAAAAAAAGCCTGTAGTATTCTACTACTACTACTACTACTATTACTACCTAGCACTTTGCATTAGAGAAGTGTTATTGTAATATAATGGATGCCTCAAAATCCCAAAATGTCTAACACCCTGACACCAACCACAACCACAAGGCACAATCAATGCTGAAAGGTATATACAGGTTTTAGAGCAACATATGCTTCCATCCAGATTCCATCCCATCTTTACTTCTGAGAGACTCTGCTTCTCCAAGATACTCTTTTTATACCCAATCACGTTACTGACCTGTTGCCAATTAATCTCCAGCTGTTTCTTTTTAGTAACACTTACTTTTCCAGCCTTGTGTTGTCCCCTTCCCAACTTTTCTGAGACATGTTGCGGCCATCAAATTCAAAATTACTTTATTTTTCCCTTAAAATGGTTTTCCTCAGTTTAAACATTTGATAGGTTTTCTATATTCTATTGTGAATAACATAGGGGTTTATATGATTTGCAAATCATTGCATTCTGTTTTTATTTATATTTTACACAGCGTCCCAACTTTTTTGGAATTGGGGTTGTATCTGCTGTGCATAATAGCACCAAAATAAAATAAAAAAATAATAATAAAAGAATATGGTGAGTCGGGTTGTGCTCTCTATGTGCGTTTGTGATGCCGAAGGATGAACGCAAATGCATGGGGGTTCGATAGAATCAAGTGAGTCTGAAACCAGACCAACACTGTGGGGGGGCACCGGGAAAAATCACACTGGGATTTGGACCACAGCAAACGTGCCCAGTGTGAAAACCACCCTAGAAAGGCCCTGCATTCTGCTTTAGGAGCTTAGATCATTAATGCAGCCCTTCACAATCTTTTCAACATATACACTTATTATGATACATTAAAGAAATTACTGGCATTTTGAGTGACCTAACAGGACTGTAAGCCGTAATGCTAAAGAGGCAGAAATTGATTTTGACAGGCCTTATTTATGGGTTGAAAAAAAAAAAGCCTTAATTAAAAATAAATAAATAATACAATAGTCGAGACAGATGACACACCTTCCAGGCTTGGTAATCCCCTTGTTACTGGAAGGCATCTCAAAGCTATTTATGGCAATCTCCAGGTCCATTAAAATTTCTACAAAAAAAAGCAAAAAAAAAAAGCTAAGTGATGTAAGAACATCACGTTGTTAAATCCATCTTAATCAATACAGCGTTTGTTACTTACGTTTTATTTTAGCAATAGTGGTGATGTCCAGGTTCAGACCTGTGTAACCAGACACAGTTAAACTGATTTATCACATCGATGTGGAGTTGAGTGGGAAATGTGTTAAACACCATCATGAGCCAAACCTGAGCTTGAAGATTCAACATTGAAATCCTCTGAAGATTCTCCTTTGCCAATATCTGAGGCCTGCTCCCTCAAAAGCTTGTCTACTGCATCAATGGCTGATGTCAAATCGTAAGGAGTCAGGTCAAATGAGGTAGACTCTTCACACATCTTCTCCTGTAAAATGTAGGAAATATTCTCCTCAGTTAGGATTATTAGTGTAGGTGATTTTGTGGGGGAAAAAAACCACACACACACACACACACATCCTCACCACATTATGTGCTTCATCAAAAATGACAACGGCTCCTTTAAGCTCTATGTTGTGCGCTCGACGACTCTGGAAGACAAATCGGTTCATTACAGTTCACACAGTGGCGACTATAACAGCAGATTCTATATTCTTTTAAAAAAGAACAACAAACACGCTCCTCACCTTTGGATCAAGGAGGTAGTTGTAAGGCATGAATATGAGGTCAGCATGCTGCTTCAGAGAGCGAGACAGATAATATGGACACACCCTGAAAGAGAAATTCAGGGCTTTGAGCAAATATTTCACTCATACTAAAGATATTAATAAATGAAATTAATAAAATGTTATGATTCGTTCTAAATCGGTTTAGGAAGTGGAGGTCATACCTTTGCTTTTTTCCAGCTTTCACAAGATCTTCAACATCCAGGATAGAGTTTATGATGTCCTTGTCAGTACTTTTCTCTAAATGTAACATCATAAATAAAACAGACAGACACCATAAAATAAAGATCAGTGACAAGAATGCACATACTCATGTACATGCTTTGCTCAACATGTGGTACTAATAAACTGTTAACTTAAGAAGTATGGCTCATACCATCAACATTATTGTAGAAGACACAAGAGCGGGACGACACTTTTGCTCGGCACATATGGACCTGGATTAAAAGCGAAGAAATTATCATTCAGTTAACAATGTAATACTATATATACAGTACCGTGCAAAAGTTTTAGGCACATGCAAAGAAATGCTGTAGAGCAAAGATGCCTTAAAAATAATGAAATGAAATGTTTCTGCATTTAAAAAGAAAATAGTGTAAGGAGCAGTAAACAGTAGTAAACGAAACAAAGTCAATATTTGGTGTGACAAAAAATTTAAAATAAAAATAGTAGTCTCCGGTACAATTAGTGCAGTTTTATAAGGAAATGAGCTGGTAAGTTTTATTGAGCATCTTGCAGAAACAGCCACAGTTCTTCTGGAGACTTTGACTTTCGCACTCGCTTCTTATTTTTGCAGCAAAACCCAGCAGCCTTCATTGTGTTTTCTGTCTGAAAAGTGTCTCTTACGTAATATGCTGCTTTCTTTAATGACATTTTTCCCTAACATTTAATTTTGTGCTAGAAAACTAATGTTTGTGAATCTAAAATGTTTTTTGTACTGACTTGATAATGTAGAAGTCATAAAATAAAAAATCTATAACAATGTTTGAACTAAAAAAAACATAGGGTGCCTAAAACTTTTGCACAGTACTGTGTGTGTGTGTGTATATATATATATATATATAAAATCAGTTCTAGAATTATTAGCACCCCTGTTAAAGATGGGTAAAAATGTTATAAAAATTGTCTAAAAATTTAAATAAAATATATTAAAATGAGGGCGAGATAGAGAGAAAATCAGAATATATATACAGTATAGTATCATTTGTGTGTGTTTGTGAGAACTTATATTTTTTTAACAAAACATGGGCCACATGATAATAATTAACACCCCTGTATTTGCTACTTTTGTGCAACCTCCTTTTATCAGCATAACAGCACTACTATAGTTATCTCCTATAACGCTTGATAAGATCCAGAGCACACTTAACACTGGGGATTAAGTTGTTGTCTGGATAACCATCCTCCTTTTTACGCCAAACCCACCTTAAGTGTCTGCTGCCGAAATGCTCTTCCAAATTAGCTTGTTTGCATGACTGTGATGTCTAATATGTAGACACTGGAGAAATTTTTTGCCTTTCTAATCCTGTGTCCGACATATGGAGGCATGTATTTATTTTCCCCATAGTGATGAATGACTAAGCAAATTTGGCCTATGGGTCACCATATTTATACCCTAGTGAAACAGGAAGTCATGAAGAGTTCCCAAACACTTAAGCAGGCAAATAGGTTTTTAAATTTTTTTTTTTTTTTTTTTTTTAAAGTAAAATAGGAATGGGTACATGACTCATCAATTTAGCTCATAATAAATTCTCTATTAGCTGTAGATCATTTGCTATAACCATGACCTGTACCTTGACATGGTTGCTTTCTTGCTTCAGTACTTCTTGGTTGATACACAGTTGTTCTCTGGATCCCAGAACGCAAATCTTCGGCCTATAATTAAGTTCAAATTTTGAGTAAAACACACAAAAGCACACCAAACAGCAAGAAGAACCAGTTCATTTATTTTCCAAACTTGAATGTTGTTTGATGCTTTTAAATGAAATAACATGAGAAACTACCCTGAAATGAGTCGTTCCTTTTGGAAAGCTTTCTTGCATCACTTAGCAGCACTGACCTGTACGATGTGTTCCTGAGCTCGCTGATGACCTGGGTCAATTGAGAATGTGTCCTCGAAGCGTAGATGATTTTGGGGATATCTGTGTAATATGCTGCAAGGAGATCATTTTATTTCATTAACCACCCCATGAGATAAAGTGAATCAAAGTCTTGATTCTCAAGGGCTACTTGATTTTAAAGCCAAAAATCCGAGTAGCAAACCTAAAGTCTAAATAGTGGTAAAAATGAAATACAAAATTAAATACACAGCTGCATGACTTGCAAACATGGAACTCAAACTCCGCTCTTTACTCTCCATACCTGGTGTTTCTCCGTCAGTTGCTGTTGTTCCCCAAGATGACACCGGCCTGTCAGGAAAAAGCTCGGCACCTCCCATTCTCTCTGCAATCTTACGAGCAGATATGGAGTCTTTGAAATACGCCCTCCAGCCAAGTGCAGCGCATAGCAGGCACAAGGTTTTCCCCGTGCCAGTTGGACTCTCAAGAACTCCATTTACTTTCTATAACAAGCAAATAACACATACACATCATGAACTGAAACGCAAGTGAGAAATTACTTACTGTTCTGCTTACAGAACTAGACTCTACATCACTTAGCTGCACAAACCTAACTGATCTTACAAATGCGTCATCGAAGATACAACTTCAGTTTGGATGGATGTTAATTCTCACTGCCTAAAGCAAAGAATCTGGACAATGTTCTGTTTAAATACATGCTCTATAAAGTACTGTGCAAAAGTTTTAGGCACATGATTTCTTTGCATGTGCCTAAAACTTTTGCACAGTACGTTATAGTACTGTGAACTTCGCTGTAGAGCGAAGATGCCTTCAAAAAAATGAAATTAAGTGTTTCTAAATTTAAAAAAAAAATACCGTAAAGAGCAGTGAACAGTAGTAAATGAAACAAAGTCAATATTTGGTGGGACAAAAAATTAAAAATAGTAGTCTCCGGTACAATTTGTGCAGTTTTATAAAGAAATGAGCTGGAAAGTTTTATTGAGCATCTTGCAGAACCAGACACAGTTCTTCTGGACACTTTGACTTTCGCACTCGCTTCTTATTTTTGCAGCAAAACCCAGCAGCCTTCATTGTGTTTTTTGTCTGAAAAGTGTCTCTTACGTAATACGCTGCTTTCTTTAATGACATACAAACATTTTTCTGCAACATTTCATTTTGTGCTAGAAAACTAATGTTTGGGAATCTAAAATGTCTTTTTGTACTGACTTGATAATGTAGAAGTCATAAAATAAAAAAATCTATAACAAAATTTGCACTAAAAAAATAGGGTGCCTAAAACCTTTGCACAGAATGTGTCAGTGGATACTTCAGGAGATTAAAACGCCACAATCATTTCCCTAATACCTATGTACAATAACTGTGTGTTTGCATGCATCATATATTAAATATAATCTCTTTAGGACATTTAATGACACTTAAAACGGAATTAAAATCAATTTTGTAGTGACATTATACCAAATTTAAACACTTGTATAGAAATGTACAACTCAAAACACCTACTGTGTCCTAACAGCAAGTGTGTAACAAGGCTATAACCACTGTAATCTACAGTACTACTTTGCACAAGTCAGGAGCGAATTTTGTGCTGTTATCTCAAAAACAAATGCTGAAAAAATTAATCCTTGAATGTGAGTAGAGAAGGGAGTTATATGGCCCTTCCTCTAAATGTTAAAACCTTAACGGGAAAGGGGCAAGTGCTACAATATGCAAAGAGTTTGTAAAACGATCATATACAAATTGGCATACACTTAGAATGTATGTTTCAATGCTAAAATTAATGTACACTATATGGCCAAAAGTTTGTGGACCCATTGCATCCATATCTGCTTGTTGAATATCCAATTCCAGATGTGGTCCATCCTTTGCTGTTATATAATAACCTCCACTCTTCTGGGAAGCGTGGCTGTGAGATTCTAGACAATTGTGTGGTTCACAGATTACAGTTTAGGGAAGGAGCACATATGGGTGTGATGGTCAGGTGTCCATCACATAGAAAAATATACGCTTGTGAAAGGGAAGAGTACCATCCTGTCGTTGATTATTTTCCTATAACAGCACGCCCCAGAGTGTTTTATTGCTTACTTATAATATAACCACACTTTATTATATACATTAATCACTCGTTCATTTATTTGCAAGGTTAAGTGTAATTTGTTTACAGTTGCTTTGATGCTCAGCTTTGACTTGACCAGAGTAGGCAGCAGATTACATTACAATGTATTAGACAAAGTGTTAGACGTCAAACAGCCGCGTTTAGATGTTAAAATACAATAAATATTACGTACAAAGAATAACATTACGTACGTTTTGCAGGCACTCGATCACTTTGCTCATATAATCCGTCTGGCATGGATATGGAGTAAACGGGAAATCCACAGTAATTCCTTTTAAAGTAAGAGAAGGCATCCTGCTACACACAGGAACTAAACTACACACTGCACCAAATGCTAAGAAAACATGGCTACTCCATTCAGTTAAGAGTTACATCGATTTAAATACAATATTTTAATGTTCAAGTCGCGCCATATTTCTTCGTCGTCTTCTTTTACGACTTGACGATATACGTTCAAATGTAAGCAACTGCCACCTACAGGTTATTACAGCTGCTAGCACCTGAGAGCGAGAACCAACGAGACTCCATTAGCATGAGTAAGGCGCTTTTCACAAAAACAAGAAGTACGTCGACGAGGGGTAAAGAATATTCCTACAAACCCTTAAAAACACTGATATCCTAGCTGGGGGGGAAAAGACAGTAGAAACCATCACAGAAATTCTAATGGTTTCCACTACAAATACCATTACCATAGTTATTAACCAGCTTTGTAGTTGTATGTTGTTATTTTGTGTGCTATATTCATATTTTACCATGATGAAAGGACGAACAGAAGGAGCGTTACAGTTGACTATGCAGTTTTCATTCTACAATTTACTTGTTCACGCTCCAGAGAGTGGTGAGAACAGCAGAACCCATTACAGGCATCAGACTCCCGGCTTTACTGGACATGTACCTGTCACAGTGCCTGAGGTAGGCCCACAAATGGACATCATCACCATACCACACCATCGCCACAAACCTGCTGTGACATGCCACTCTACGAGGACAATCTCTTCCTTGGGGGACATTACATAAAGACATGCCACTCCAGGAAGTCTGAGCTGCTGCTACAAGGTTAACATCTCCCCTCCCAGTGGTGTGAGTGAAGCCATTCAGGCGTAAAATGGGTCAGTTCTTCATGACATTGCGGCATACAGTATGTATCCAACACTGCTGAAGATACTACATTTTCATACATTTCTAGACACCTTTTCATTTCTTATGTGCAGGTGAGTGTCTAGTCTTTTGAGTAAATAAAATTTTTTTTTTTTTTAAATCAAGTCACTTGAAGCCCAAGTACAGTTTACAAATGAATGGGTGCACAACCTGGTGCTGCTGTGGCAATTTATAATACATCATTCCATTATACTGACTCAGTTTGAATGAGAAATCGTCGACTAGCTAGGCTTACTCTTTGATTACAAAAAATGGTGGCTCACCTAACAGATACTGTGGCATGACATCACATTTCCAAGCCCTACAGTGCCAACTAGCCTAAATGAAACAGATGGAAAGATAGCTGTATGACAGTGGTGTTTATTTACAAATGGTGTGTCATACATCACTACATACGTGACTGTTGAATGTTTTCAGCATACGTGTAACAACAGAATATTATTGTTCACCTTTTAGTTCTTTTCATATGCACATAATCCACAAACATTCATTTATTACATTCTTTATGAATTAACTCTTCAACAGATCACCTCTTTGTCTTGAGAACATTGATTACACAGGTAGATGTTGACCTGCTATGGCATTACTGCCTGTCACACCTCCTCCGGTGCCCATAGGATTATCGTTCTTCCTTCAGCCTTGCCACCATGCCTAATGCAACCAAAACCATACAGGCCTCCCCAGTGACTAAGGCTGTGACAAGCCCCACTGGCACTGTTAATGCATGCTCAGTGCCACTGGTTCCATATGGTTTCCTCTTTTTACACCTAATACCACTCAGGAATGCTTGCCTAACACAACCAGAGCCATACAGACCTTCCCAGTGACTATGGCTCTGACAAGCCCCACTGGCACCATTAATGCATGCCCAAGAAGTTATAAGTTATGCGATTCAGGTTTTTTTATTCTCATATTTCAGCTGTTTTGCATGAGAAGACACGTTGCTATTTGCATGAGCTGGTGTGTGTGTGTGTGTGTGTGTGTGTGTGTGTGTGTGTGTGTGTGTGTGTGTGTGTGTGTGTATGAAAAGGCTTTTCTGTGGAAATAAAGCATTATCAACTGGATGTCTGCACGTTTGGTGCAAGATCTGTTATCATAGTTGGCCATCTCGATCTCTGAAACTTTTCCTCTTCTACAGAATAATTTACTTTAATGATCCACCCCCTACGCAGGAGATTTGCAGATCACAACATTCTTTCAGAGCAAAATTTCTCTCTTAGAAAGGTCCGGATAAACATCCAACATTAACGTTACTGTTAGTGATTCATTTACAGCTATAAATAAGACAATTTGTAGTCGTTTGTTTTTTGTTTTGTTTTTCATAGTGCTGCTTCATGGACTATGGAATAAAGTCGTCTATGACCAGTAAGAATGATTTGAACAATCTGGTCCATTTTCACGTTTTTTTGTTTTGTTTTGTTTTTTTGCACCTGCCTGCGATATATTTTCTAACAGACTTAGTTTCCCAAAATATAAATAAATTAGTCATTTAAACCAGGGACGCCTATAACCTCCACAAACCCTTTGAACAAATTTATTTCACAAACACATTATTTAAATCTGTACAGTCATTTTCCGTATGTTTATTAGAGCCGTATGTCTGTTTATTGTCTGTTTATTCCAGAATTTAGTAGGTCCAAGTTGACATTATTTACAGGATTTTCTTTTCAGTTATTGAGGTTTGGTCTGGAATAAACTGATTTAATTGAAATGAGCACTCAAGGAGGCTTATAACTATTAGAGTTCAATAACAAATAGAATAATTTTGATAATGTTTTGTGATTTTGATCTGTAGCTAGTTATAAATAATTTGTATAAAGATTAGAAAAGCTGAAACGGTATGAAAGCTGAAGCTATCTAACACTATATTCTAAGCAGTAAATAGCTAGCTACATTTTTTACACTTGGCTAGCACAGATCGCATGGCGCAGTTGCAAATCAACTCACCACCTGTAAACTAGCTTGTTAGCATTGTGATTGCTATAAAAGTGCCATTTTATAGTGTATATATACTGTATATACAGTCATGTGAAAAAATAAATACACCCCATGGAAATTGTTGGCTTTTTTGACATATTTGGACAAGCAAACATTTGATCCTCTTTGAAACAGTGCCTATTAATGAATTTGATATACTTGAACAAAACCACAAGGAAAATTAGCTTTTTCAATCATTTATTCAACAGAAATATAAATAGATGTGATATTCTTCTGTGGAAAAAGTAAGTACAGCCTTGGCCTCAGAAAATAGTATTGCCCCCTTTAGCGGAAATAACTTCTCGTAGGCGTTTTGCGTAATTGTCCACCAGGCTTGCTGGGATTTTTGACCACTCTTCCATACAATATTCTTTCAGCTGCAAGATATTTGAGGGTTTTCTTGGATGTGCTGCCCGTTTCAAATCCCCCCCACAACATTTCTATGGGATTCAAATCCGGGTTTTGACTAGGCCATTCCCTAACCCTCCATTTCTTCTTTTTGAGCCATTCCGTGGTGGATTTGCTAGTGTGCTTACAATTCATTCATTATGCAGGGTCATCAGCCGGGTACCACCGCTCAACAACATTTTGCTCCTTTAACCCTGGAACATCTCCTGGTGGCGGAGCAGTGGCAGGGACGTCTCCCTGCCACCCCCTGCAACTAGACCTTGGGTTAGATGTTACTACCCCAACACTTCTCCTTTCTGCTCACCCAGAACCAAAACCTGCTTTTCTCAGCCTCTTCAGTCAGGTATTTCAGGGCCTTCCGCTGGTTTGCTCCAGTTACTCCCATATCCCTCAGGAAGCAAACAGTTCCAAAAAGCCTACTTCTACTGGGTAGATGATGGTTCTCCACCCAGCCTCCTTACACTCAGTGAGATCTGAGTACTTCAGCCTCTTCCACTCAAAGGCAGCTTCAATTCCTCCCTCCCATGGGGCAGTTAGCTCGATGAGGAGCACAGTCTTGGCACCACTGGACCACATCACTATATCAGGGTGGAGACTTGTGTTGGTGATCTCACTAAGGAACTGGAGCTTCCTGCCAAGATCAACTCTCATTCTCCAGTCCTGGGTGAAAGGAACTATCCTCGATGGAATTCTTGGCATGGTGCTTGTGTTGCCCCCACCTTCTCTGGCAAATTGTATGTGCTGATACACTGGTGGAGGATGGCCTCTGCTTATGCGCCTGTCTACGCCACTCCAGTACCTCAGCCATTCTGCTCAGGACTTGATCGCATCACCACCTTTAGCAAGCTTGGGAGAGAGCAATCTTGCAGCGTGACAAGATGTGCTGGAGACTTGTATTTGGACTGCTATAGAGTCGGCAGCATTCTTCCTGGCCAAACCACTGGTGCAGGTTAAATGGTGCAGGGGAGTGTGTTGTATGTTGCTGTGATAAGAAAACTAAGCCTTGCCTGTGGGATTTTCCACAGGTCCGCCATGCTGATTTTTCTGCCAACAACACCTTCCCACGTTGTAATGCCCCCCTGTTGTCCCTGTGCTACAGCCTCGATCTTATAGCTCTCATCCTCCATCCTTGTCACCTCAGCCACTACCAGTTCCTTTCTCTCTTTCCGGCCTTGGACCACACCCATGGAGCTTCTTCCCACCCAAGACCTGTCCTTCCATTCTGGACTGATGATCTCTTTGTGCTGCAGCCTGCTAATTGTCAGATCAACTTCAACATGGGCTTTCCATTTGTGGCCTGGGCAGACCTGGACATTTGTACTCTGCACTGCCTGGTCATCATCACTGGTCATCATCACTCCTTCAGCTCCAACACTAGCCTGGTCTTCTCCTGCTTGTAGCCCATGCTGATGGACTGCAACAGCTATAAGATGTTCTTTTTTGGCCATTTTTGGATGAAAGAGTTGGGGGATTTCACACAACTTCAACGGCTACATTATTCTCTGATACAGTGTGGTGTGGTATCACCACACCTTGTACTTCCCTGGAAGCTGGTTTTGGTCAATCCTTGCCAGACCGTCAGAAAGCTGTTTCACCACGCTTTTCCCCTTGTGCTTATCAGAGAGCTCAGCGGTGTATTGCTTCCCAAGGCTTTTGATGAACTGTTCAGCCAGCAGTGGGATTTTCTCACTGACCATGACAAAGATGGTGTTGTTGTTCCTAACCCCTTTCCTGAGCAAGAGACTTCAGGACTTGTGGGCATGAGCTTCATCCTTCCCCAGGACATCAGTTCATCCATCCTTTTTAGCAGTCTAGCTGTACGTGGTGCTGTTGGCAGGAGGCTAGTAACATCATCCATGTAGCTTCTCGGGGGGCATTTTCTTTAGCTTGTCCCTGCTCGTCTGCTCTTCTTGGCTCTGCTCTTCAGGGACGGGTGGTTGTGTCTCCTTGGTACTCACAAGACAGGTTGCTCTCCACTACAGGGTCTTCCTCCTCACCTACCCACCTTCCCTCAGCAACGATGAGTCTGTTGGCGCTGTGGTTTTCGACCTGGCTTTTGGTCCCTCTTGTCTGATCTGACGTTGCAGTGCAAGATTTCTGTTGGCCTTTCCCCCCACAGCTCGATCTTCGTGGTGAATTCGTAGTCCCCTGAATGTGGTCCCATCCGCACCCACATATCCGCAGACTCCTCTCGTTATCCATATTCATTCCTGTCATTCCCCTTGAAGATAATATCTTCTCACCCCGAGAAGATAATTAAGGAACTCTAAAAATAACTTAGTGCCAACAGAAAGGGTTATTGTTTGTGGATTACATTCATGCCATCAAAACAGAGAAAATAATATTTTATTGAAAATTGTACCAAATTTATTTGGGCATTGCCAATGACACTGCATTATAGCCAAAGTTCTTTTAATTCTCAGAAACAGGATCTGTGTCCAATACGTTCAAACACATTTTATTTATTGTCCATTTTCAGCAGTTTAAGCTGCTTAAACAGCATTATTCTCACTTGGCAAAACACTGCTGCCTACTAAAGATGTTTATTCTTTATATAAAATTCCTTTTGTATATACATAGTTTATTTTCTAGTGTTTTTTGCCATCTATAATGTCCAGGCTATTTTTAGAGGGCACTGGACATGCTGTTTATTTTCCTGACTGTACTCATTACGCAAGATCTATTTTTAGTGGCCATATATGTGGTTGTGGCTGGCATCCATGAAATGCAGAAATATGAAGATATAATCATAATTTATTATACAGTATAAACTGCTCCATCCAATGTGTACCAGAATACTTGTTAACCTCGAGCTCAGTTTTGAAGCTTTTGTAAAAGAGACATTTCACCATGTTACAGTTTTAGCTTTTTAAGCGTCTTTAAGCCCGAGCTCAGGTTGCAAATGTTTCAAGTGTGTGTGTGTGTGTGTGTGTGTGTGTGTGTGTGTGTGTGTGTGTGTGTGTGTGTGTGTGTGTGTGTGTGTGTGTGTGTGTGTGTGTGTGTGTGTGTGGTGCCCTGAGAATGTTTGCATCATACGTAGGATGTATTTCCATCCTGCTCCGAGTGTACCGGGGATAGACTTTGGATCAACTGTATCCCTGATCCAGATAAAGCAGTCGATCTAAAGATAACATGGTCACTCTCTATCATAAAAGTCTGTTTAATTTCCGAAGATTAAGAAATGCTTAGCAACAATGTTTTCTGAAAGCAAAGCTCTCTGAGTATCAGCCTAAACTGACCAATTAGCTTACTTACTCTTTCCCTGCAATAATTGCAAGAGCTGTTTAAAAGCTGTTTAATTTGCCATTATGCACTTTTAGTGTTTAAGATAGGAAATAATGATTAGAATTAAGCTACTTCATCCATAAATGGATACATAACATGGATAACATGCATAACATGGCAGACTCAGAGGCAAAGTGAACAATATCAAGAGTGCGATCCAAAGAGTAATCAGAGTCCAGGCACAAGTCAAAGGCACAATAAATAGGCATAGGCAGGCAGACAAATCCAAAGAGTAGAAGCAAATGAGGAAACAGGAAACGAGACAAGGTCATACACGGAATAGCCAGGCAGATTATCAAGGCTCAGAACTTACACAAATGAGTACAGTCAGCAAGGATACATGTCAAGTGTTCGTGACCAGGTGCTTTATATAGAGAGCAATCAGGAAATTAGTGTAACTGTAGCAAGAGAGTCCTCATATTCAGTGGAGAGTACCCTCTGGTGGGTGGAGGAGAATTGTCCTGGGTTGATGTGAAAGAACTGCCTCCACCTCGATATGGGCAGTTCCTGATGCCAAACCACCTTGCAGCAGGGCTTCCTTCTGGGTCTGGCTCATATGTGCATTGTCTAGATTGTCCGTTGCTGTTACCCAGGATCTCTCTTTAGGGCCAAAGCCTATCCAGTCTACCAGATAATACATCTTGTTACCCTGTCGCTTGGAGTCAAGTAGCATGTGAACACTGTAGGATGGTGCTCCTTCTATCTCCAGTAGTGGCTCAGCTCCAGTCACCTGGGATTGAGAGGATGGAAAAGCGTGTTTTAGTAGTGTCATATGGAAAGTTGGTGCAATTTTCTAATTAGCTGGCAGTTCAAGTTTGCACACTACAGGATTAATTTGTCTCAGAACTCTAAGGTGACAAATAAATCTAGGGCTTAACTTTCTTGAAGGGCGTTTCAGTTTCAGGTCTTGTGTGAAGAGCCAGACCATCTGCCCCAGACATCGTTGAGGTTGTGGGTGTTGTGGGTCGTTCTGCCTGTTGCTTCTGTCATTGGATGGCTTGGACATGTGCTCACTTTTTCTCCTGATACTCCTGACCAGGGAAAAGTGGTGAGAACAGTGAACAAGTGAATGAGTGTGTATTCAAGTGTGTATTCAGCCCATGGGAGGTAGCAGCTCCAGTTGTGCTGGTTGTTACTGCAGTAGGTCCTCAGGAGCCTTGATTTAATGGAACATACTTTCCTACATCTATACATTTACTGTATACTTGAGTTGAATGACCTTCTCCTTACCCCTGATGTCGAACCGGACAGGGATGTCTCTGCCACCAAGAAGTCTAGTCCACTAGTCTAGCCCACCACTTTTTTGTATTTCGCATGCCATCTGATGCAATCGAGGAAGACGGGGATGGAGACTCCCATCTTGTGAGCCATATGTTTCCCACTAATAAATAGCTGAGGCTTTTCACTTCATCTAATTGGCTCTGATTGTGTGAATTCAGAACCTCTTTTAAAGGATACTCAATTATGTTTAAGGTCATTTAGCTGTTACATTACATTGCCACACTGAAACATAACCCTGTGTCTTGACACTCTTACCATTTACTAGGAAATCAGAGAGGTAACATCAGGTCTGTCATTTAACACTGTACAGTGTGCTAAAACAAAAAACAAAAAAACAAGGCCTGCATCAGAAGGTACAGTATATCCTTTTTTAATAAATACATAACAAAAATTATATATATATATATATATATATATATATATATATATATATATATATATATATATATATATATATATATATATATATATATATATATATATATATATTTAAAAGACAAATAATGATTAAAACTGTCTCAATTTTAATCATTATTTGTGTAGCAAAATCTTCACGAGCAGGTGTTTAGTTCTGTCACAACCATCTGTTTGGTGCAGATGACATATAGCCATGATATTTAAAACCCCCCATTGTGTTGGCAAGCCAGACTGCATTTCAGGTGTGCTTCATTCAGGTGCACATGATGCGGAGATGCTGAATAGTTGATGAGAGAGTCGAGACTGCCAGTGATTAAGGGAAGGAGAGAATGGAAAGTCTTGTGCTTGCGATCCTCTTTGCTACCCTACTTGGACAAGCAAGAGTGCTGCAAGAATTACTGTTTGTGTGAGCAAGTAATAGGGAAGAAAGGCAAGATCAGCATAAAAGAAGTCCAGAAATAAAATTGCCAGAGGGGAGCAGTGATGTCAAAAGTGGTTTCGTGATCAGCATGCTTAGTCAGGGACCAGAGATGGAAAAGCAAGCACCTGGGACCCGCGGATGCGTTAGCTGGGGTGCATGGAGAAATCTGCTGTTGCCCCAGTTAAACAGGCAGTCTCTGTATGTGTACGGCAGCGAAGTGGCTGTGGAGAAGGAGTGTATCAGACAAAGAGAGAGAGGAGTCTTTGTCATTCATCCGTTCAGTCCTTTAAGGTACAGTCTGCTTGGTCAAAATTGTTGTTGTTTTTTTTTGTTTGTTTGTTTTTTTTAAAGTTGCATTCATGTAATCCATATACTGAGACACAATAAAAAAAAAACAACTAGTTTTAAATTTTGTGTAACTTTTAAATAACTGGACTTGTGGTATAATCTTGAAGATTTATCTGAGGGGCTTCTGCAGTTCACAGTACAAGATGATACGACAAGACAGTTCTAAATGACCTGAATGACCCTTCTTAAACATATTTTACATTTCGAGTGGCATGTTTATACAATTATATGATATGATCTAAAAGGTCAATAGTACAAACAACCCTGTCTCATCTTTAATTGTAATAATGGTTCATTTACATTTTGGTTTTGTGATGGTAGAAACTGATCTCTGCTTTTTTTTTTCCAGGAGTTACTACATAATGTGCATGGTGGCCATAACATTTCTGAACCTCATTGGGATCCCGATAGAGATTGCTTTTTTGGACGGTCAAGGCGGAGTGGGCTGGGAGGGATTTAATGTCTTCTCAGATACTCTGTTCCTTGTAGACGTGGGACTCAACTTTCGCATGGGGATCATTTCCGAGGACAACGAGGTAAATTCAATTATACACAGAGCCAGGAAATTGATTTCCATTTATTTTCTGTCCCGATAAGTGAAAGTCAAAACCTATGTTACTAAACCCTTGCAATGAAAGGTGACCACAAAAATCTTACGGTAGGAAAAATGGCATATGCTTTGGCTAGGTTTTATTCATCAGGTTATAAAATTGTCATTGATTACTACTGTATCTCACAAAAGTGAGTACACCCCTCACATTTTTGTAAATATTTTATTATATCTTTTCATGGGACAACACTGAAGAAATGACACTTTGAGTGAGTGTACAGCTTGTATAACAGTGTAAATTTGCTGTCCCCTCAAAATAACTCAACACACAGCCATTAATGTCTAAACCGCTGGCAACAAAAGTGAGTACACCTCTAAGTGAAAATGTCCAAATTGGGCCAAAAGTGTCAATATTTTGTGTGGCCACCATAATTTTCCAGCACTGCCTTAACCCTGTTGGGCATGGAGTTCACCAGAGCTTCACAAGTTGCCACTGGAGTCCTCTTCCACTCCTCCATGACGACATCACAGAGCTGGTGGATGTTAGAGACCTTGCGCTCCTCCACTTTCCGTTTGAGGATGCCCCACAGATGCCCCACAGATGCTCAATAGGGTTTAGGTCTGGAGACATGCTTGGCCAGTCCATCACCTTTACCCTCAACTCCTATAGCAAGGCAATGGTCGTCTTGGAGGTGTGCTTGTGGTCGTTATCATGTTGGAATACTGCCCTGCAGCCCAGTTTCCGAAGGGAGGGGATCATGCTCTGCTTCAGTATGTCACAGTACATGTTAGCATTCATGGTTCCCTCAATGAACTGTAGCTCCCCAGTGCCGGCAGCACTCATGCAGCCCCAGACCATGACACTCCCACCACCATGCTTGACTGTAGGCAAGAGGCACTTGTCTTTGTACTCCTCACCTGGTTGCCGCCACACACGCTCGACACCATCTGAACCAAATAAGTTTATCTTGGTCTCATCAGACCACAGGACATGATTCCAGTAATCCATGTCCTTAGTCTGCTTGTCTTCAGCAAACTGTTTGTGTGCTTTCTTGTGCATCATCTTTAGAAGAGGCTTCCTTCTGGGACGACAGCCATGCAGACCAATTTGATGCAGTGTGCGGCGTATGGTCTGAACACTGACAGGCTGACCCCCCACCCCTTCAACCTCTGCAGCAATGCTGGCAGCACTCGTACGTCTATTCTGCAAAGCCAACCTCTGGATATGATGCTGAGCACGTGCACTCAACCTCTTTGGTCGACCATGGCGAGGCCTGTTCTGAGTGGAACCTGTCCTGTTAAACCGCTGTATGGTCTTGGCCACCGTGCTGCAGCTCAGTTTCAGGGTGTTGGCAATCTTCTTATAGCCTAGGCCTTCTTTATGTAGAGCAACAATTCTTTTTTTCAGATCCTCAGAGAGTTCTTTGCCATGAGGTGCCATGTTGAACTTCCAGTGACCAGTATGAGAGAGTGTGAGAGCGATAACACCAAACTTAACACACCTGCTCCCCATTCACACCTGAGACCTTGTAACACTAACGAGTCACATGACACCAGGGAGGGAAAATGGCTAATTGGGCCCAATTTGGACATTTTCACTTAGGTGTGTACTCACTTTTGTTACCAGCGGTTTAGACATTAATGGCTGTGTGTTGAGTTATTTTGAGGGCACAGCAAATTTACACTGTTATACAAGCTGTACACTCACTACTTTACATTGTAGCAAAGTGTCATTTCGTCAGTGTTGTCCCATGAAAAGATATAATAAAATATTTACAAAAATGTGAGGGGTGTACTCACTTTTGTGAGATACTGTATAATATGGGTCAGCTTTATTGAGACAGAGAGGAAAGTGAAAGGGATATATTGGATGCACGAAACACCATGACAAATGATGCATTGATGGATTTTGGATGATTTTATATGCACTAAATGGTGTTTTAATGAAGCATGTAAATAAGCAGGATAGCATTACTTAGGCCTACTACTTAGTATACAGTTTGTTTGTTTTTTCATATCATTCATATGAAATATCATATATGTTCATATCATTTTTGAGATTATCTTTGATTGTATTTTTTAAACTCTGTTTCATGCTGATACTGCAAGAAATGTTACTGTATCTTTCATGTTGATTGTTTAAACTGTGATTTTAATCTATTCATACTGCATTTTAGGAAGGACTGGTTATGAAATTGGATTTCATAAACCCTGCTATTGGTGTTATTACTGTAAGAAATAAATGTATAGAATGATACTTAGGCCAACATCGTAATGTAGACTTTTGTATTTGTACAAAATGTGTATTGTAATTATTGTGCATATCTGTGATAGTCACTAACCATGAAAGTAAAGGCCTATACCATTGAAAATATGCATCCTAAATTACCAAACATGGTAATAAAACCTTTTTCGGTCAGTCTTGACAAAAGGGTAAGCCATGCTACTATACAAAATGACAAACATTTTTCCTTCACATGTAGATAGTCAGCAGATTTCAGAGTTCAGCAGTGTGTGATGTTTGTTTTGGTACTTGTTTTATTATTGACAAGCTAAGACAAGATGGAAATGTCACATTTGTCTGAATTCACCCTGCCATCTCTCACACAGGCGGCCATTCTCGATTTGAAGTCCATTCGACAAAATTATTTAAAGAGTTGGTTTATACCAGACATGATCGCAGCATTTCCAGTGGGTTACATCCTGCTAATTGCGGTAAGACCTTATTCATGTAATCTACAGCAAATAGCAGGAAAAGATACACTATGTGCATATGAATCTTTGATATTCGGCTACTGCTGTTTCCCAGGATCTGCAGTATCATGATGATTCTCCATCTTCTAAAGCCAGTAAAATGGTGAGGATCCTTATGTTCGTGCGGATCCTCAGCTTGGTGCGTCTGCTACGCGTCTCGCGCCTGGTCCGCTTCTTTAATGAAGTGGAGAAAGTGAGCCACTTTATGATTCCTTCTTAAAACCTCTACTTTTATTTTTCTCCTCTGAAGGCTACCTAAATTTTACAGTTGCATATTCATATTGCATGTCAGCATCATGATGGCTCATATATACAGTATATGATTTTTTTTTTTTTTTTTTTTACCTAATATTGGACTTCTTTGTTCACTAGGTGTCGAATGCCAACCTGGAGGTAGTTCGAGTTTTGTTCAGAATCCTGTCTCTGTTCATGATGATTTTTCTGCTGTGCCACTGGAACGGCTGTGTGCAGTATTTTGTTCCAATGCTGGAAGAGTTTCCATCAGACTGCTGGGTCAGACGAGAAAATCTCATGGTAATTTGATATGCAATTAGAGTCATTCAAGATAAGAGAGAAAACAACACCCACAAGTGATGTATTTATTTATCCCAAGTGAGAATTCAAATTCAGCAGCATTCAAAAACAATGCAAGTAAAGCAAGACAAGTAAAACGAGAATGAAATTAAAAAAAAAAAAAGATAACAGAATGAAATTAAATCGAAAGAAAGAACAATCCTTAGCTGTTCGTTTTCGATTAGTCTGTGCCCATTGTAGCCTCAGAGTCCTGTTCTTGGCTGACAGGAGTGGAACTTGATGTGATCTTCTGCTGATGTAGCCATTCCTCCTCAAGGTTCAATGTTGTGCGTTCTGAGATGCTTTTCTGCTCACCATGGTTGTAAATAGTGCTTATTTGAGTTACAGGAGTTATACTTCGTGTCTGCTCAAACCGTTTGGTAATTCCCGTCTGATTTTTCTCATCAACAAGGCATTTCCTCCTTTTTTCTGTTTGTTTTTCGCACCGTTCTGTAAAATCTAGAGAGTGTTTAGTGTGAAAATCCAGGATATCAGCAGTTTATGAAAACCAGTCCGTCTGGCAGCAACAACTATGCCACAGTCAAAGTCACATTTTTTTTCCATTCTGATGTTTGATGTGAACATTACCTGAAGCTCTTTGGTGTTCCTGGTAAAGTATTATGCTTGGTTTTTACTCACTTACTTACTTCAATGACCACTTACAGGTGTTGAAAGTGTTAAAAATTGCAGTGCAGTGACTGTTAAAGTTTAAGAAAAATACAGACCAGCACAAGTGTTTTACCCATGTTCAGAGAAATGAGATAAAGGTTGCATTATAGTCTGATGGCTAAGAGAGAAAGGACCTGTACCTGCACTCCTTTCTGCACAGAGGCAATAGTAGCCTGCTGCTCAGTGAGCTGCTCAGAGCTTAATGAATGTTTACTAGGTTTTGGTAGGATACTTCATTTCACTATTTGCTTCATGATACTTCCTGCAGTTAAATATTTCAGTTCATAAAATAATGTAGTTAAATCTGTTATATTTTTACTTGTATTAATAAGCGAAATTGATATTTTACAGAACGCTACAGTGGGGGAGAAATATTCCTTTGGTGTCTTCCGTGCACTCTCACACATGACGGCAATATCATACGGTTCCTCAGACTCACCGACAAGTAAAAAGTTTTACTTGTGTCCAGACAATGAATCAATGTATCAGTCTCATTTTACCCCCGTTTTATAACCGTTGAATGAGTATCCTGCGTGTTTTCATTTCAGATGAGGTAGAGCTGTGGATTGTCATGACCAGCATTATGTCAGGAGCTCTAATGTACACAGTGCTGGTTGCCAACACAGTCGCTCTGATGACTGATGCAGACCTCACAGCAAAAGCATACAACAACAAGGTGAAATAAAACACAATCTTTCAGTGAGATGAACTGATATCAAGACGTTTTCAGAAATTACATTTGTATATGTTCCTCTTATAGTTGAATCATCTGGAAGACTATATGACCTCCATGAAGCTTCCCAAAGAGCTGCGTATGCGCATCAGCAATTACTTTCAGGCTCGCTATGGGGGAAAGTGGTATGATGAAAAGGATGTACTAAACTGGGTGTCTTCATCCATTAAGGAGGTAGCATTTGGTCATTTAACCGCTTATTAATCAGTAGGAACATTCTGAAGTTCGTAACTGTCATTGAATCCATATTTAACAATTTCTCAACTTGTTTTGACTTTCTGAAGGAGATTTTGATGATCATGTGCTCGGGCCTTGTGAGAAGAGTCCCCATCTTTCGCAACTGTGAAATAAACTTCATCAGTGCCATCCTTTTCCATCTGCAATATGAGGTTTTTCAAGAGGGTGACGTCATCGTATATCAGAACACCCCTGGTGATCGCATGTTCTTCATCGAGCATGGACAAGTCGTTGTGGAGACAGAGAATGATCAGACAGAGCTATGTGATGGGGCCTACTTTGGAGGTCAGTATGAAATGAGACTACTTAAGCTATTGTACTAATTATATATATATATATAATTATTATTATTATATATATTCAGATGCATAATTATTGGCACCCTTGGTATGGATGTTTAAAAACGGCTTTGTGGTTAGTTAGCTTAAGTCCACACAAATCTAATCTTTAATTCAAGTAAATATATTCAAAGAAGAAAAAAAATAATTAAAAAACGGTTATTAAAAAAGGTATGAACAATATTTTTACATATAATCATGTGTCTCAATTATTGAGACCCCTGCATTTAGTACTTTGTGCAACCTCAATATAACGTAACAGCACTGAGTCTTCGCCTATAATGATCTGAGAACTGAGACCACTCTTTAAAACAGAATCTCTCCGGATCCTTCGGGTCCTCTGGGTTCTCTCTTGTGGACTCTCCTCTTCAGCCTAAATCACTTGGAGACTTGGTGACCCCATAATGCTGCTATGAATGCTGATTTTATGAAGATGAACACACTTTTGTCTTCCCCATGTCGATGAATGACTACAGGTGTTGGTGTCACCTCATGTTTATACCCGAGTGAAACAGGAAGTCATGGATGCCAAGTTAAGAGTTAGTATTAAGAGTTTATTAACCCTTCACTACTTGGTGTTGCCATATGGCGACAATTAATTTATCTCCAATTCTTTTGATAGCCAATAATACAAAACTACTATTTTCTTATGTAACTGCAAAAAGAGGGCTTTAATTTTGACACAACAAAAAAAATGCCATGTGGCATGACCACGAAGTGCTGTTTGCACTTCCTTTCTGCAATCACATGGCATGGTGAAGGTCATCATTGGAGGGCTCTCAAAATTTGCTTATTTTTTTCAATATTTAGGCAAAACTACTTAAAGGAAAAATCTAAACACTATCTGAGATAAGTTAACATTTATTTTTTGTCATTTAAACAAGTTTATATATTTTGAGTATTCTGTTAAATGGTAAAATGTAATTGTTGCCATATGGCAGCAACATGCGATAATGGAACTGTGGTGTGTGCATTCATGAATTGAAACAGGCCTACAAAGCAAAAAAAAACACTAGGCTTCTCAAATAGTATATTTACTTTTTTCCACATTCAAAGTCAGAAAAACCATTGTAATTTCAGACATTTTGCAATTGCACCTTATTTTCGAAATTTTATGATAAAGAGAAAGATTTAAGAATACAAGAGAAATGATTAAAAAGATACTTCACAAAAAAACATGTTTGGATCTAATTTTTTGTGTATTTTGAGTGAGTTAAACTAACTTATAGTCTGGAAAATGCAGTAATTGGAATTGTAATCTCATACTATATGAAACTTTCCACCATTGCCATACAGCGACAATCTACCAACTACCCCACATAAAAATGTTTTTTTATGTTTGTTGTTTATATATATATATATATATATATATATATATATATATATATATATATATATATATATATATATATATATATATCCATAAAGCATTTTTTGATGTAAATGTAATAATTCATGCAGTAGATGGTTAGAGTTCATAAACACCTGTGTACTTATAATATTAATGAGAACATGCTTCATTTATATTTTATTCATAATCATTTCTACGGGTGCCAATAATTGATGTGATTTCATTAAAATAATTGTATATAGTTTATTTAGGGTTTTGTTTAATTTCCTCAGGAAAAATTTACTTCACTTTTCTCATATTTTCACTATGAAGTATGAAATAATTATGCACATTTTTTCAAAACTTTTTTACCCATCTTTACTACTTTAAATAATTCAGGTGAAAAGCTACAAAGCAGTGATGCATTGTTCGTTTTGTCTAGCTCATGATCATTCAATCATGTTCATACTTTTTTCTCAGTAATACAAATTTAGTCTTGATATTTATACTAAATGAACAGATAATTGCTTCTTGATGCTTAAAACTTCATCATAAATCATGTTTTTGCCCTTTCTAGAGACATGTCTCATGACCAGAGGAAAACATTTGGCTACAGTTCGAGCTCAGACTATATGCCAGGTCTTTTCTCTGTCTGCAGACAGTTTTTACAAAGTGCTTGAAGACTACCCAGAGGTTATGATGGACATGAAGAGAACAACTAAGGGGGCAATACATTTTATTTGATCCTCAAAGATGTCTAAGGTTTAGACTAGGGGTTCCCAGCATCACATCATGGATGAATACATGAGGCTAAGTGTATAATAACTGAGATTTCCAAATGACATTTATATTCCTCTGGGTCATTTAAAGTGATGATTATTTGATTGTGGCCTGAATGGAAAATCGTATGTAGCAGACTGCAGAGTGCCTGTAAAATTTGCTCTCCTTTTGTCTGTAGGGAAGAAAAGTTTTGTAGTCCTTGCTTTATGGTAATGAACACTCTTTTAGGTGCGCTCAGCACAGATCACGTTTATTGATTTTAAAAGTGTAAAATGCACATATATATATATTTGTTGCATGTGTATAAATTGTATCAACATATAATAATTAATACAATGTTTAGATGCCTAACATGCATAGCTTTTCTTTGCCAATTCTGCCTAACAACTAATCAGACTCAGATTCAGAGAACTGATTGATTGATTTGTTGGATATATTAATAAATGCTTGTTCAGATTAAACATAAATCAAATCTTGTGCTACCCAAATACACAAACTGTTCCAGATGCCAGCCTGTGTTTATATTCATATTGGTAATATGAAGCCTGAGGAAAGTTGCACTTCATCTCCATTTTGCCAGGTACCACATAGATAGCAACATTTGTGCCAAGTCCTTCTTGCAGCTTTTTTAACATCCGATTGGCTAGATATAGTCTAGCTTTACCCGGATCTTCTTCTATAGCCGCATAGATTTCAGGTGGTGGGTTTGGGATCTTCCATTCCAGGTCCACTATCAGCTGATGGATGCGAGCTTTATCCAGGGAGGACGGGGTGTCCCTGTGACAGGCCACTACACTGGAATTGGAAGCCTCTGAAAAAACAGAGATGAAGTGCTCCAGGCTTGGACAACTGCTTTGCTCTTCAGTTTCCTCCTTGCCATCAACAGCGGCCTCCTTCCAACATGCCGCAGGCGGGTGTACCATTACAGCCCAGTGCAGCCAGTCATAATTTCGCTCTAAACCTTTTAGAATTTCTGCTGCTTGCTGCTCTGGGCTGTGTGTGCTCCACCGACCCTCCAGGATCTGCTTCTTTACATCGTCTTCAGCCTGCTCTCTGAAGTATCCTGAACAGAGCGCTCCAGTGGATTTCATTTTCCTGTACAAGGCCGCCATCCTGTCTGACCAGTTCTTCATAAGAAGAGCCTGATCTCTTCCTGTCAGAGAAGCCTCTACAAAAAGGCATAACAGGCCTGTCCCAAGCACAAAATTCACCTGCAATGCAAAAAGCTAGGTTTATACAAACACAACGCCTCAACACAGGCATTTCTGTTGTGTTCCAGTTGCCATTAAATTGCTGTAAACTTTGCAGTAAACAACTGTAAAACATATTTACAGTAAAGTACTGTAATATGTTACATAAATGCATAAAATGCAGGATACAACTGAGCTGAAAGGACCCAACCATGGCAATTTGTTGGTGCTGGGATTTGAACACACAACATTCTGATCTGTAACTCAAAGCCTTAACGTCTGATCCACCACAACTAGCACTGTCAGTGCACATTAATTCAACCACTTCTACCACTGAATTAACGCCACTAAAAGACTGCATTGAATCAATGCAAGTTAGTTGCGCTAGGTGTGGTTGCTCAGAGGTTAAGGCTTTCAGATACAATTCAGAAGGTCATGTGTTCAAATCCTCAATTGTGTCCTGCAGCCGTCAAATGAGCAAAAGTACTGGATCATGTGTTATTTTATACCATGCAAGATATTACAGTAAATATATTTTACAGTTGTTTATTGTGAATTGTACAGTACTTTACTGGCAAACCAGGTTGCTGTAAATTACTTTAAAATCTTCAGTACATTTTTACAAGGTACTGTTACACAGTTCCGTTTGAATGCCAGGAGTGGCTGCATATTCTTGATTGCTACAGTCAACTCCAAAATGTAAGAAAACAGGCAAAATAAGTGTATAAAATCAACATTACACAAGATTCAAATGTTCCACTTAATTGAGTAAAGAAACTACTCACTTTTCTTTAACAAAATCATTCTCACAAGAACTTTTTTATAGCGTTTTTTCTCCAGCAAATGTATTAATAGCCTTAAATAATATTGTATGTAAATGCAAACTTCTTGTTTGCCCAGAGTATAAATATGTCATAGCACATGGGAAAACAAAAACTACAGGGACAAATGGTTCTTGACCTGCACAAGTTAGGTAATAGATATAGAAAAAATTACATAGGATGATTTAAAATACCATTAAGCCAAATCAGGTGTCTGTGTACAAGTAAAAGCCCTCATAAACACTGTAAAATATGGTGGTGGATCATTGATGTTTTGGGGCTCCTGTGAAGATTGGTGGCATAATGAATTCTATTAACTACTACCATATTGGATCCCAGATCCTGGTTGCTTTTACCAAGAAGATATAAAAAAAAAAAAAAAAAATTAAAAAAACCCAATATGCAATGGGTGCAGGAACACAATGATTTGCAGTGGCCATTATGTGGCTTTGAACCATACTGAAAAACTGAATCAGAGGTCTGAATTAAAGGGGGCATTACACGTGCAAACCTAAGAATATATAGTTTTTTAATGTTCTGCATGGAAAAAGGAACCTTCACAAGCATCTCCAACCTTGTTAGACTTTAATGGAAGGTATTCAGTGCTGTAATTCTCTCCAGTGGCTGCTTCAAGTATAAAGTGTGGGTTGTTTGAATTTTTTTATTTATTTTAATTTTAATTACACTAATTAACATAAATACATTTTTCCCCATAAGTTGAAGATGAAGATATTATTTGTTGCCTGTCCAGTCTACCACCATGCCCTTGGACAGAGCACCAAAGGACCTTACTGTTCCAAGTTGTTCACTGGAAATTCACTGTGTGGGAATTTAAGATATAAAGGTCAAAGTGGTTCCTGAGTAAATTATCAGCTAGTGTTATCAGATGTCTTTGCTTTGTTCTTTGTCTTTCATGACCGACATTTACTTTGTTATTTGCAACTATGTGTATTACTATCAGGATTATCTTGCTTGCAGATATCTTGCCTATGAAATGTGTGTAATCAGCAGTGCAGTAATTTATTTAATTATTTTTTTTCTAACTGACATCAAAGAACCATTACATTTTGTCATTTAGCTGAATTTTTTAAAAGTGCTTATCAAAATCACAGTGCCTGTGGTGCCCTGTCGATAGGCTAGTGTCCTGCCTCCTGCCCAGTGTTCCCAGGATAGGCTCCAGAGCCAATGCAACCCTGACCAGGATAAAGTGATTATTGAAGCTGAATGAATGAATGAATTAATGCTTTACACCTTCACCCAAAGACTGCATATGTACTGACCTTGACACAAAATTCTTTAATCTCCCAGCGTCTGGGCTTGCGGTTAAGAACAAGCTTCTCCAACAGGGTGGGCTGATCGGTCAGCACAGAGATGCCCATCATACGACTGTACAGTGCTGTCAGTTGCCGCTCCAGTCTGTACTCCTGAACAAAGCTCAGAAAGACTTCTTTTTCACGTTTTGTGAACTCGGCCTGGGATCTCACTGATGCTCCTAGCTGATTGTACACTACAGCCAAGTCATACTCAAGACAGTGGACCTCCTCGTCAGTCAACAGGCCTGGTCCAAAGGAGCTAAGTTCATGATCAATGTGGTCTAAATTCTTCTTCACCAGGTCCAAATTATCAGAGCTAGGGCTGCCACTCAGATAAGAGCAGATTCCCTCGACGAGCACACGCATGGTCTGCATGAACCCAACAGGTTCCAGAACTTTCCCAAATAGTGCCATGGTTTCGACTAGAAGAATATGGATGAACTGATTTGGAAACAAATTTTTTTTTAAAATAATAATAATTTTTAACTGAAGTATTATATATTTAATTATATAAACCATTTATCTTGGTAATTTATAAAATGAATAAAACTATCTTTTTGAAATTCTGAAATTTTTAATTTCAAAAAGAATATGTATTTATTAAAACGGTCAGAAATGCAGGTGTAAGACTCACCAATATACAGATGAAGTGAGGTGTGAAATATCCTTCACTTTGGCTCCTGAATTTATACTTCCTCACTAGAACAAATAAGGGTTTGATAACATTTTTTCTTTAGCTGTCCTTCAAATAACATTTACATTTCAAACAACAGTGGTGCCTGGGAGATTATGTGAATTAATTGCCTGGGAGATTATGTGAGTTCACATACATATGTTTGATGATTGTGGGAGAACACCTACACAAAGAACCACGTTAGTATCTTAGTATTTACCTGTCAGAGCTCCACTGTCTCTGTTTTGCATAGGCTTTACACAAATGTACACAAATTACACTTATGTCAAGCAAGCCAGGCAGGTTTAGCGAATTAAATTTTGTTCTGCCTTGGAGTTCTGCATAAAGTTGGCTTAGTTAATGAATAATGGAGTCTAATGGTCATTAATAGCATGGCAAAGTCCACTCACACCTGCTTAAAAGAACACTATTTGGCAACTTGACACAGTTTGAAACAAGTGTTTGATGATTTGGGAATGCAGTTGGCAAGATGCTTGAAAGGCTGCAGACTTTCAGTAAGCATCTATCAAAACTAAAGAGACAGCTCTTAGAATGCACTTAAGATAAGTGGGGAAATGTGTGTTAATTGGATCTTTCTCAAGATGACTGATTCTGATTGGGGGTGGCATGGTGGTGCAGTGCGTAGCATTGCCATCTCACAGCTCCAGGATCACTGGGTTTAATACTGAGCTTGGGTTACTGTCTGTGTGGAGTTTCACATGTTCTCATGCTGTACACATGGGTTTCCTCCAGGTTCTCCAGTTTCCTCCCAGTGCCCAAAAACATGAAGTTAGAACCTACCTTGTGCCCAGTGTTACCAGGATTGACTCCAGAGTCATAGCAACCCTGACCAAGATAAAGCGGCAACTGAAGATGAATTAAGTAATATCACACGAGCAAGAGTGGTTATGTTACAGCCGTGATTCGTCGCAGGCACGAGGCCGCAGGGCAAGTGATGTAGGTAATCACAGCTGTGCCGATATTCAGTATAACCGCACTCTTGCTTGAGCAATGTTGCTTTTATACAACAGTTCTATAAACAAGAAATTAATATCAAGTAAGTGACACTTCAGACACAATATGGCCAAATGTTCTGTTTATTTTTTGCTCTGCTAGTGGAAATAGATCCTGAAGAGGCCACACTCACGTTATAGCCCATCAGCTAGCTCACACTGATTTGTACATTCCGGTTAAAGGTGCTTCTGGTGTAATTGATGTCCCTTCTTCCTTTTCATCTTCATCTGATGAGCTTTCATATTTTAAACCAAAAGTTATTTTCCTGAGAAGTATCGATTTGTCATGTCTGCTGATGAATTCCGAGAATCTGGAGAAATCTCTGTGCGCAAGGGACAAGGGTGAAAATCAATATTGCATGCCCGTGATCTTCGGGCCCTCAGGCGGCACTGCATTAAAAACAGGCATGATTCTGTAATGGAAATCACTGCATGGGCTCAGAAACACCTCCAGAACTCATTTTCTGTGAACACAGTTCGCCGCACCATCCACAATTGCTGGTTAAAGCTCTATCATGCAAAGAAGAAGCCATATGTGAACAAGATCCAGAAACACCGCTGTCTTCTCTGGACCAAAGCTCATTTAAAATGGATTGAGGCAAAGTGGAAAACTGGTCGAAATCCTCTAAACTAAAGAGGACTAAAGAGGAGAGGGACCATCCGGCTTTTAATCAGCACTCAGTTCAAAAGCCCGCATCTCTGATGGTATGGGGGTGCATTAGTGCCTATGGAATGGGCAGCTTGCACATCTGGAAAGGCACTGTCAATGCTGAACGGTATATACAGGTTTTAGAGTAACATATGCTTCCATCCAGATTCCATCCCATCTTTATTTCTGAGAGACGCTGCCTCTCTAAGATATGCCTCTTTTTTTTCTTTCTTTTTTTAAAAAATACCCAATCATGTTACTGACCTGTTGCTAATTAACCTAATTAGTTGCAAAATGTTCCTCTAGCTGTTTCTTTTTAGTAATACTTACTTTTGTTGCCCCTGTCCCAACTTTTTTTTTTTAGATGTGTTGCTGCCATCAAATTCAAAACTACTTTATTTTTTCTTAAAATGGTACATTTCCTCAGTTTAAACATTTGATATGTTTTCTATGTTCTGTTGTGAATAACGTGGGTTTATGAGATTTGCAAATCATTGCATTCTCTTTTTATTTACATTTTACACAGCGTCCCAACTTTTTTTTGGAATTGGGGTTGTATTTGACCTTGAGTAAAATTATCCATTCTGATTAACACAAGATTTAAAAACACTTAGTGGTCGCGTTTCTGTTTAGTTTAATTCAAATAAACGTTATGGGTGATACGCATGTGTTTGTTGTTGTTGTTTTACTGGTTGAACATGAAAAATGTTAAAGCACAACGTGTATAAGAACAGGAGAAAAGTGTGACGCTGAATAAAGTTGAACCTGTTGCAGTGAAGCTCCTCGGTGCTTTTATTTTCCTGCTCGGTGTTTCGTCACAACATGGCGACTTGTTCAGGCGCCAGGGTCGATTTAAACACCGAAAACCTTCAGGTAACAGCAGCCTTATGATATTTATGACGTTCTGATTGATTAATACAGTCGAAATTTTAACAGTTTGGCGTCTGTGTATATAGTCTTTCCCTAATGTTATCGGGGAACCCCAAGCCGAAGAGACTAGGTGTATGCTTATCTAATGAAAGTGCCAGAGGTTCCTCACACCACGGGTATTATATATTTACGAAGGAAGTAGCTAAGCTAACTGGGCTAGCGAGTCCAACAAGCCAAAATTGACATGGACTCGCGTTTATGTTTGCTCTTTTTATTAAACCGTACCTCATGTGATGATTGCGTATTACTCATGTGAAAACAATATGCGGGAGGTTATTTTTTATTTTAAACCAGAACTGTCGTATTAGCTAGCTACGCATCTGGGTAACGTTAGCTAGCTAACTCACTAGCTGGGGGTACTGATTTGTTTCCCCCACAAAGTTCAGTAGCTAACTCGCCTGTTTGGACTTGCTCTCTGCTCTGGGGATTATTTTGAGGTACAAAGGTAGGTTAGCTCGCATGCTGACTCAGGATGGTGTTTGTAGCTGGAGTTTTAAAAGACTTAAACGTGATATATCTTTGATATAGTTAATGTTTTACACTGACATGTGGGTTTTATCGCGAGGCAAAGTTTGTTTGGTCGTGTATCTGTATCTGACGAACGCGTCTTAACCGGCACATTAAACGACCATATGACCAGCCAACCACAATAATATAGAAAAATAATATCTAGAACAGCGTGTGACTGGTCGAACTGTTGGTGAAATTGTGTTATACGGTCATTTTAATTTTTTTTATTTTTTCTCCTTTTGCGCGCGCCCTGTGTTGAGTATGCAGTTGTCAGTCAGCAGTAGTACCGTGAGAGTAACAAGGCGCACGTGCATGCAGTGGTACATTAGCAGGTCGTGTCGGTCTGAGGAAAACACACCGTGTTAACCAAGGTATCGTTTTTGTCGGGTGTTTCTTATGATTGTTTTGTGTTGTGGTGTTAACGTTCCTCTTGGTGTTGGTGTACAGCACGTGGTTAGTCTCCTCCACCGCCTGTAACCCGTTCAGCACATTGTTCAAAGGCCTCACATACAGTAGATACTCGGGTAATAACAACTAACAACCCTGTCAGCAGTGTAATTGTAACCCATGTTAAAGGAAATGACTCTTTCAGTGCTCAGCTGTATGTGACATGAGATAAACACCCTTCCTAAACATGAAGAAGAACGCATAAATACTGTTTTGTATTGTTAAAAGAACATTTTCCCCCCCCTTCTATTAGAAACGCCTTAACAACGACCTGTTTGTCCTGAAGTACACTATATGGCCAAAAGTTTGTGGACACCTGAACATCACACACGCGCTTGAGATTTAGTCCCGCTTTTGCTGTTATAATAACCTCTGTCTCTTCTGAGAAGTGGGGTTGAGGTCAGGGTTCCGTGCAGGACACTCGAGTTCTTCCACTCCAACCTTGGCAAACAGGGTCTTTATAAGCACAGGTGCTTCAGTCGTGCTGGATCATGTTTGGGCTGCTTAATTCCAGTGAAGGGAAATTGTAATGTTACACCATGCACAGACATCTTATACAATTGTGTGCTTCAAACTTTGTGGCGACGGTTTCGGAAAGAACCGCATTTCAATCTCATGGTCAGGTGTTCACACACTTTGGGCCATATAGTGTGATTTAAAAAATGAAAAGCTGTACTGTGCAACCTAATTGCTAAACTGTACTATTTGTACCTTTTTATTAATTTTCACATGATAACGTGAACGTAGTGTATCTTTAAAATTCTTTAAAGCAGGATTTATGGCCCGATTTTACTGTCACAGACTGAAATCGCATGTTGTGAAAGAAATCTTTGGTTGAGAGTCGAGATCAGCAGACTGTGACACTCGGTAGTCAGTCCCGACCACAGAAATGAACGCAAAATCAAGGAAACTCCGCAATACTCGGAGGAGCTCGCAGTTTTTCAGAATTACCGCAGATTTTTCGCAGATTTGGGCCAAGACACGTCATGTGACGTCATCACAACGTGCATTCAGTCAAAGCCCTCTTCGATTCATGTACGTCGAACGTGAGTACAGCTAAAAGGTCTCATTTACCAACAAACATCACTGTGAAAGACCGTGCAAAACTACTTCGTGCAATTGCACCAGTTCAAGTAGTTTTCCGCAAAAAAAAACAAACACAAAAAACTCAGCGACTGAATAGTGGCCGAATTAGTGCTTTAAGGAACCTGTGCAACACCAGTCCTGGGGATCCCCTGCATGGTTTAAAGTTTGTTCTACTGACAGTACACCTGTTCCGACTGAAGAAGAGCTTGATAATTATCTGATCGTCTGGATCGGCCGTGCTAACAGTGGAAAAATATTTACTGCAGGGATGTCCAATCTTATCTGCAAAGCCAATGTGACTGCAGGTTTTATTCCAATCAAACAGCAGCCACACCTGATTCCACCCGTGTAAACAGTTGATCTTGGTCTTTAATTAATGGTCAGGTGTGGCTCCTGCTTGGAACGAACATCTGCAGCCACGTTGACCCTTTGTGTATAAGACCGGAGGGGAGCAGAGCCTTTGATGGAAATTCAAATCATAGCATAGCTTAATGGTGATCATTAAGATGAGATACAATTTCACACAGCTTTATAGAGATGTTTTCATTTTTTGCCTTTCAAAATGGCAAAATGTGTTCATTCACTCAAGGCAGTTGTGAACTGCTGTGTATATACATCTGTCCTTTAAAACAAAATGTTTATTTTTCTAATTTTTTAAGGTTTAATTGCCCAGGTGAAGTTAAGACAAACAATTATTTCAAATCCTAATTCAACCCTGATAACCTTCATGTGACCAATACATGCTAAAAGTACTTAGGGCACACTCTTTAGGGTACCACCCTGTCACAGGAAATGGTTCAGTTTAGTTGCCTTTTTTTTTTTTACCTGAGGGTGTGACGTGATCTATCAGAGTCAAAGTCAACTTTGTCATTCCTTCTCATCACACACATGTTGGGTGAGGAATGAAATATAGTTTCTCCAGGCCACAGGGCTACATGTACAGTGGTGCTTGAAAGTTTGTGAACCCTTTAGAATTTTCTATAAATCTACATAAATGTGACCTAAAACATCAGATTTTCACACAAATCCTAAAAGTAGATAAAACCCAATTAAACAAATGAGACAAAAATATTATACTTGGTCATTTATTTACTAAGGAAACTTATCCAATATTTCATATCTGTGAGTGGCAAAAGTATGTGAACCTCTAGGATTAGCAGTTAATTTGGAGGTGAAATTAGAGTCAGATGTTTTCAATCAATGGGATGACAATCAGGTGTGAGTGAGCGTCCTGTTTTATTTAAAGAACAGGGATCTACCAAAGTCTGATCTTCACTGTGCATGTTTGTGGAAGTGTATCATTGCATGAACAAAGGAGATTTCTGAGGACCTCAGTAAAAGAGTTGTTGAAGCTCATCAGGCTGGAAAACGTTACAAAACCATCTCTAAAGAGTTTGGACTCCACCAATCTACAGTCAGACAGACTGTGTACAAATTGAGGAAATTTAAGACCATTGTTACCCTCCCCAGGAGTGGGGACCGACAAAGATCACTCCAAGAGCAAGACGTGTAATAGTCCACGAGGTCACAAAGGAACCCAGGGTAACTTCTAAGCAACTAAAGGCCTCTCTCACATTGGCTAATGTTAACTGAACAACAATGGTGTGCATGGCAGGGTTGCAAGGAGAAAATCACTTCTCTCCACAAAGAACATTGCTGCCTGTTTGCAGTTTGTTAAAGATCACGTGGACGAGCCAGAAGGCTACTGGAACAATATTTTGTGAACGGATGAGACCAAAATAGAACTTTTGGTTTAAATGAGAAGCGTTATGTTTGGAGAAAGGAAAACACTGCATTCCAGCATCCCATCTGAGAAACATGGTGGTGGTAGTATCATGGTTTGGGCCTGTTTTACTGCATCTGGACGACTTGATGGAATGATTGATGGAACAATGAATTCTGAATTATACCAGCAAATTCTACAGGAAAATGTCAGGACATCTGTCCGTGAACTGAATCTTAAGAGAAAGTGGGTCATGCAGCAAGACCCTAAGCACAAAATTAATTCTACCAAAGAATGGTTAAAGAAGAATAAAGATAATGTTTTGGAATGGCCATGTCAGTGTCCTGACCTTAATCCAATAGAAATGTTGTTGAAGGACCTGAAGCAAGCAGTTCATGTGAGGAAACCCACCAACATCCCAGAGCTGAAGCTGTTCTGTACTGAGGAAAGGGCTAAAATTCCTCCGATGTGCAGGACTGATCAACAGTTACCGGAAACGTTTAGTTGCAGTTATTGCTGCACATGGGGGTCACACCAGATACTGAAAGCAAAGGTTCAGATACTTTTGGATCATTTTTCTCAATAAATAAACAACCAAGTATAATATTTTTTTGTCTCATTTTTTTAACTGGGTTCTCGTTTTCTACTTTTAGGACTTGTGTGAAAATCTGATGATGTTTTAGGTCATATTTATGCATATATATATATATATATATATATATATATATATATATATATATATATATATATATATATATATATATATATAAAATTCTAAAAGGGTTCACAAACTTTCAAGCACCACTGTAACTTGAAACAGCAGCAGACAATAGACTATACACAAAACTAAACAATAGACTATACAGCCATTAAGCACACCCCAGGACAGTAGAGTCTAGACGGTAGACAATGGATACTGGATAGTTTACCATTGTACATGTATAATTACACAGTAATAGATAGTCCACAGTAATAGACTTACATTGTCAGAAGTGCAGACACTGTTTACATGTTAAAGAGGCATTTACGAATCGAACATAGTGCAACGGCATCATGGACAATCAGCCAAGACATTCTCACAAGTTTTGCTTTTGTTTTCTCCGACAGTACGGGGCTAACATGATGGAGACTGCTGGTGTATGTGGAATGGAGGCAGCTACACGTGGCTTGGTGGAGGGTAGCAGTTCCCCTCCAGCTAGTGTGTCCCCTTCTCAAGATAACACTGGGGAGTTTGGAGGATTGATTAACACCTGCTGCAGCGAAGAGGTAAGAGGGGAGACACCTGGGAGAGAAGATTGCCGGATTGACCCCCTTGAAGGTGGACTGGAGTCGAGTGGCGATCAGAACAAGGACCAGAATATGTTTGGTGAGTGCCATGATCAGAATGCTGAACCACTGTTCAGGTTGCTCAGTTCCTGGGCCTTAACAACACAGTAGAGCTCATTTTAGATCAGAAGGAAGTGACTAGATTTGCTTGTTTCCTGATTAGACATCTAAGTTTTGAGAGCTTACTAGCAGGTTTCTAAGGCATGCTGAAAACTTTTCAGATTTCAAACAGAAGTAACAGTAATTGGTTGGTTAGAGGTTACAGTAATTGGTTTAAAGGAGCTCTTTATTTTGTTCTTTTACATTAATGCAGGAAAAGAGGTGCTGTTACTGATGCAAGCCCTTCACACTTTAGCCACTCCAGAGGAGAAACTTGCTGCTCTTTGCAAAAAGTATGCTGACCTGGTAAGTATCTGTAGCTTTCAGAGCTATTCATGTGGTCTAACTATATGGTGTACTGCAATAACAATAATAGACAGGGGTTCACATAGTATCTATTAGAAGCATAACAGAAGCTCTTTGACAGTTGGAAGAAAGCCGCAGTATGCAGAAGCAAGTGAAGGTGTTGCAGAAGAAGCAGACGCAGGTCCTCAAAGAGAAGATCCATCTTCAGAGTGAACACAGCAAAGCTATTCTGGCTCGCAGCAAACTGGAAAGCCTTTGCAGGGAACTACAACGGCACAACAAGACCCTGAAGGTGCTGCATCGTTCCTGTGCTGGTTATGGATTGATAGACATTCATATGTTCTCATAGGCTCTGTAATGGTATGAAAATGTTATGAAATGTTAGTGGTCTACACCCTCCCTGTTTTATTTGGTAGGAGGAGAACGCCCAGCGGTTCAGAGAATATGAAGAGAGGCGTAAGGAGGCCACACTTCATTTTCAGATGACTCTCAATGAGATCGAAACGCAGATGGAGCAGCACAACAGCCACAACACCAAGCTGAGGCAGGAGAACATGGAGCTGGCTGAGAAACTCAAGAAGCTCATTGAGCAGTACGAGCTGCGGGAGGAGGTAAGAAGAATCTTTGAAGCAGTCAGCCTCCCAGGTCCATTCACCTAAAGTTTTATGTAGTTACTGGTTACTGGATTAGAAAACGGGGAGATTTGAGATATGTATAGTCATGACCTGATAGATTAACTATCTGGACTGTCCAAGCCCCAGGATAGACAAAGAAATATGAAATGTGTGCTCTGATATTAACGCTGTAGACATTGAGGAGCTTAATCATTGTAACGTTATCCAAAAACCAACAATTTATAGTACATGTATTAATATTAATACCACTTGTTCTGCTCACAGGATTATACACATGTAGGTTGCCTGCTTTGTCTGACTTAGTGTGAAAAGCCCAAAAGCAAGCAAATATACACAGGTATTCTGTTCCATCCCAACTGAAAGGTCATGTCCAGAGAGTTTATAAAGATATTTCATTAGTCACTAAAGTCTGAACACTTTTTTGTAATATTTAGCAAAGTTCTTCCCACATTTCAGCTGCTGCCTATAAAATATCTACAGCAGGAACAACTCTGCTCTCTGTGGTACCCAGAGGTCTATAGGTTGTACTTGTCAGTCCCTCCAGGATTTTGCGATCTCAGAAATTAATGCAAAATCAAGCAAATTCCGCAATATTCAGAGGAGCTTGCAATTTTTCAAAATTACCACAGATTTTCCGCAGATTTGGGCCAAGACACGTCATGTGACGTCATCACAATGCACAATCAGTCAAAACCCTCTTCGATTCGCGCGTGTTGAACTTGAGTACAGCTAAAATGTCTCATTTACCAACAAACATCACTGCGAAAGACCATGTAAAACAATTTTGTGCAATTGCAATTTCACACAATTCAAGTAGTTTTCTGCAAAAAAAAAAAAAAGTTGCAGCAAAATCAAGCCTTTTTGGCCACAACAATCACAAATAAACTGCGAAATCCTGTAAGGACTGACTTGTTATTGGAGTTTTTTTTATAATGGCAGGTCTAAATAGAACACATTTTTTTTCAGCACATTGACAAGGTGTTCAAGCACAAGGAGCTTCAGCAGCAGCTGGTTGATGCAAATCTTCAGAGGACGGCTGAGTTGATGAGGGAGGTGGAAGAGAAGCAGCAGAGGGAGAGAGAACTTGTAAGTAACTCAGACCAGAACCACTGATTACGATCTAGCGTTTTTAAAACCTTCATTATTCTCAATATGGACTAAGGGAAAACACTTCCTATCTATATCAATAGTTATACAGCCAGCTTCAGAATTATTGGCACCCTGTGTAAAGATGGGTTTAACAAAATAGGTTAAGCAGTCATTCTGCTGGTGGACTGAGATATGTAGAGCATCGTTGATTCTTTGGTCATTAAATGACCCAATGACCATTTTTAGATGCATTTTTCACCCCCTTCTTGTTCCATTTAGATTTTGCATGTTTAAGTTCACCTGAGTGTTTAGGAAGCATTTCTCCATGATTTCCGGTTTCATCTAGGGGTGGGCGGTATGACCAAAAATCTATTTCACGGAACGAGTAATTTTATTTCATGGTAACGATATATATCACGTAAAAAATTAGTCATTCTGGTAAATCAACTATAAATCAATTGTATGCTTTGACATGCTTCATTTTAAGATGATAAAACAGGTTACTTGTGCTAGCGCTGCTAGCGGAAACATTCACGCGACACAGTTTGCAAATAACATTTTTCTGCTCTTTGTCAGATTTTGTAAACCCGAACCACGTCCATACCACTGATGTCGCGCCTCTTTTCATAACAAGTTCCTCCTCCTGCTCAGGATTGGTTTGTGGGACTTCTTCACCAGCGTGCTTATCTTTCTCCATGGTTTTCCAATCACAACTACTCTTATGTACAGTTTCTCGATCGTTCTCACGTGCAGGAGCGCTACGCACAAAGTTAACCACGCCCACTTATTTACATTTCGTGGTATACACGGAATAGAAAAATCTGTAACGGTAGACATTTTATTCCGCAATAACGGTATATACCATCATACCGCCCAGCCCTAGTTTCATCCATGACTTCCTGGATGACACCGAGACCAAATTCTCTTGATCATTCATCAGCATGAAGAAGATTAGAGAATGCACAAATGAAATGAGACAAAAGGCTGCCAGCCTCCATAAATCAGGAAATGACTATAGCTGTGGAAAATAGTTACATCAGTGAAAAAAGCTCTCATCCACCGTTGGACAAAAATGAAAAAGTTTACAAAAAACGACACTATAATGAATCTGCCTGGAAGAGGATGCAAGTGTATTTTGACAACACCTCCTTGCCAACAAAAGATTTGGAAGGCATGCCAGTAGAAAGCTTTTTCTTTCATCTAACCCCAAATGAAATTTCCTGAGTCACATTTTGGCAACAAACACAAGGTAGATTTGACGTAAAAAGAAGGATATACAGAAAAGAATCTAATCTCCACTGTAAGTATGGTGCAGGATACCTGTGGAGCTGTTTTTCCTCCCGAGGCCCTGGAAACCTTGTTAGGATACATAGACTTCATGAAGTACTAGGAGATTTTTAATGAAAACCTGGTTGCCTCTGCCAGGAAGCTACAACAGGAATTTCGACACGGCCATCCAAGTTCCCTGGAATAAACCCCACTGAAAACCTGAGCTGAAGAGAAGAGTCCAGAACCTTGGAGGAACTGGAGAGATTCTGTATTGAGATTCCTTAGATTCAGATTCCCACATTCCTTACTCTGTATTCTCCGATCTTACCAAGCATTAATAGAAGACTCACGGTTGTTATGGTTCATTGTACCATGTAGTTTTTGCAGATCTCTCTTCTTAAGGGGTACCAATAATTATGGACTGTGTATAACTGTTGACGGTTTTGTGATGTTATCGAACTGCAAGAAAGCCAACGTTGTTCATTTTTGAGTGCATTAAAAGATTTGCCTGCCAGAATGTTGGTGGTGCCGCAGCCATATCACTGTAATGAATCACCTCATCTCCATTCATTCTTTAGCTTCTGAAAGATGCAACAGAATCAAGACATAAATGTGAGCTGATGAAGGAGCAGGAGCTTCAGTTAAAGCAGCAGCTTACTCTTTACATGGACAAATTTGAAGAGTTTCAGACGACCCTTGCTAAGAGCAATGAAGTGTTCACCTCCTTCAGACAGGAAATGGAGAAGGTGTGTTGTATTCTTCTAACGCATTTTCTGGAGCTGTTGGCTTTTCAGAAATGACATTGTAATTCAATTGTAATTATACACAGATGACCAAGAAAATCAAGAAGTTGGAGAAGGAGACCACTCTTTGGAGGACCAAATGGGAGACTAACAACCACACCTTACTGCAGATGGCTGAGGAGGTGAGAAATCATGCTGGATGTAGTAGTTAAGACAAGCAGGCCTGTAGAACACCACTAATGTTTTATCTAGGAGTTTTCTGGAAATCCCAAACCAACAGGTGATGTACAGTGCCGTGCAAAAGTTTTAGGCACATGCAAAGAAATGCTGTAGAAATGCTGTCAAAATAATGAAATTAAATGTTTATACATTTATATATATATATATAAATAAATAAATAAATAAATATATATATATATATATATATATATATATATATATATATATATATATATATATATATATATATATAATATATAATATATATATAATATACACCGTAAAGAGCAGTAAACAGTAGTAAATGAAACAAAGTCAATATTTGGTGTGACAAAAAAATAAAAATAGTAGTCTCCGGTACAATTAGTGCAGTTTTATAAGGAAATGAGCTGGTAAGTTTTATTGAGCATCTTGCAGAACCAGACACAGTTCTTCTGGAGACTTTGACTTTCGCACTCGCTTCTTATTTTTGCAGCAAAACCCAGCGGCCTTCATTGTGTTTTTTGTCTGAAAAGTGTCTCTTACATAATATGCTGCTTTCTCTAATGACATACAAACATTTTTCTGTAACATTTAATTTTGTGCTAGAAAACTAATGCTTAGGGAATCTAAAATGTTTTTTTGTACTGACTTGATAAACGGAAAACATAACCAACTCTATTTTAACCACTGCAGAGTTAAAGCACACCTGATAACCACCTCTGGCCTACAGCATGATCAGTAGTTTAACAATGAGTTAGTACACATTATAACATGTCCATGGTGTGATTATGACTTCTGTACTGTTTATTAACCCATTTTGTAGAAAACTGTGCGAGACAAACAGTACAAGGCTCTCCAAGGGAAACTGGAGCGTCTGGAGAAGCTGTGCAGAGCCCTGCAGAAGGAACGCAACGATCTGAGCCAGAAACTAGGAGCCCTCCAGGGTCCAGCAAAGGATCCTGAAGAGGAGGGGACAGGGCCTCCAGACCCCCAGCCAGAGGAGGCTTTCAGCCCACCTGCAAACGTAGGGATGGATGGAGAGGTAGAGGGAGAAATGGAATGTTTGGCCCCTGAGACAGAGCGGCTGGCACTGCAACCGCAGATTGAGGAATCAACCAGAGAGCATCTTAATAACGACTGAGCCAAGCCCGTTGAGGGACGATTTATTTTAATTTTTTTTTTTGTGGAGGTATATATTTTTGTGTAATAGTTAATTAAAACAACAAAAAAAACATCATTAGTACATCGGTGATTGGATTTGTGATGAGCACTTTTTACTCGCTTTTTCTACCACGTGTATTTTTCTTAGGAAACAGTCATGTGGTCTAACAGGGACTACAGCTTTAGTGTTTCATGCTTAGTTCTTTTCGTTTAGGTTTTCCCCTTCCTCCTAACCTGTGCTCTGATTTCAGATTTGTTCTTTATGATAAAAATGTAGCTCTCAGATCTGGCTTCTAGCATTCGAAATAAATGGATTCAGATGCATATAAAGATAGTGATATTTTGACATAACCGTCTGTAGTTATCTAACCAGCTGTGTCTAATTAACAGTGCGATTGCAAGGCATTCATGAAAGGAACGGTCATGATCAGGGTTCTTAAAACGAAAAATGGACGGTTTTGCTCCAGACGAAAGAAGGTCAAATGGCTTTTGTTCTTCCATTTAAATAGAAATTTACAGATCTTAAATGTTATTTAGTTTTTATTCATCTCTGAGACTATACTGCCTGTATCTTTTCTTTTTAACGTGGGGATACTCAGAATTAAGGGCTAGTTTGACTTAACAAGGCTGCTATAAACACAGTTTGTGAAATGTCCGGACTCCTTTGACTTGACGCAATTTCAGACAGCGTCAAAGCCGGAGTTTCTGCGCCCCAGTTTACAAACGTGGCTGCAGATTGACTTAAGATATGATGGGCTTGTTCATTGAAAATGGCTACCATTGTAAATGTAGTAAGACTTGTTTACAGTAACATCGAGGGTTCCTTCGTGTGCTTCAAGGTACATTAAGAAATTTTCCTTTAAAACTTGACATTCATATTGTGTATAGCAAATTACATGGTAAGGTTTGGGAGCTAAACATGGGAGATGGCGTTGTTTTGTTCCATACATTTGTCCATACAAACCTATGTTGTCATGTGCCCTAATAGTGAGGTAGATAAAATATTAATTAGCTGAAATATCACATTTACCCAAATTGACAAACAAAACCAGACCACCTTGAGCTTAACTGCATTTTCTGATCTGAACGCTTTAAACGGTCAACCAATTAACTAAACATTGGGGGGAAAGTTTTTGATACAGTGGCAAAGGGCCTACATTATTTCAATTTAAATGACCATATTGAAAGTCATTTAATACTTGTTTAACGTTTCTTAATAATGTGAAATGGTGTTTAATTTGTTAGATTTAAGAATTTTCTTTATCTGTTAATGAAACTTTAGATAACCATTTGCAATAGCTGTCTGCACTTGTAATACAACAGCTTTCCATTTTAACTGGAAATAAAACTTTGAAATTCATTTGTGATTACACTCAAAAGAGGCCTTGACATCTTTGATACTTGACAGGAAAGAATGAATGTTGTGGGGTTTTTTTTTTTTTTTTTGTTCTGAGGCAGTTGTTTAAGAAACGGGAATAAAATGCAAATGCTGCTGTTCAGTAGCTGTGAGCCTTGGAGCTGTTGCTAACTATATTAAAGTCCCATGTTGAAATTATGCAAACTTAACAGGACACACAGGCTTAGTGCTTTCTAATTTCATACAGTCATTAAACGGGAAAACAGGGTGTTTTGAGAACGTCCCCTCAGGTCCGTGCTGAGCCACCCAGTTACATTCCACAGTTATTTGACTTGAGCAAACACATTCCAGTATTTTTACATAGTACTTATTAAATGGCTCCCTTTTTGTCAGCAGACATGCACACATGGACACTGGAAAACCATTGTTTTAAGATTTCACGTTTTAAATTAGTGAACTGGGAAAATAAATTGGAGCAACTTGATCCATATTAAAAAAAGAAAAAGAAAAAAAAAACAACCACAAGTGATGTGCTGCTAAATAAATCAAAAGAGGCTGGACCCCCACCAGTCTCAGTTTAGGAAAGGCTTCATTGCACCACTGACTGATCCCTTTGCTTGAATTTGTTGTAAAAATGTGAATGTTCTTCATGCGCTTAAGATAAAATGGCACATGTGACTTTGACTTCTCTTTAAGTTATAATTAACCCAGTATGCAGTGAGGTTTAGATTGTAATTGAGGACAGTTTGCTGTTTTGGTACTGTCAGTGTGTCTCTTATTTACTTTGCTGTTGCCCCAGTTGGATTCTCAGGTTATGCAAATCTACCTCCACAGGCAAAACTAACTGTGAAAGAGGCTAAAGGCAGCAATTGCTATGAACGTTTTTTTTCTTTTCTTTCCCTTTTCTCCCTTACCTGAATCTGTCCCCCCTCCGAGACCGAATGATCTTGTAGCCATGTCTTGCTTTTCAATAAAATGTTTTGTAGATTTCTCTGTCTCTCATCATGGTTTCTTTTCTTTTTTTTAATACTTTGATTTCAGCTGATCTAATGTACCCCATGGGGACAGGATGGGAAATGCATGCTTTCGGATTGCCTAACTAATGTAATTTACCAAATGTGAGACCAGAATACTGTTTTTTTTTTTGTTGTTGTTGATGTTAACATAGAATGCGTTCCCAAAGAGAGACGGGCCCATTTAGGGTCACTCGTACATGATCCATTATTTTTTTTAAATTAATCACTAGTACAATATCGGTTTTAGGAATACGAAATGAACAATTGCTTAAAAGGTATTACAAAAGTTTTATTGCAGTTGACATCAGGTTTCTGCACGAAGTATAAAGGATTGAAAACTGTTTGCTTTCACTCATGCATAGGGGGGGGAAATGAATCTACAGCAATGCCTGTTCAAGTGCATTTTCAAAGCAGTAGACGTTCTCCATCAGAACATTCTCCCACACCACGTCTCATGGTGAGCTACCCAAAATGACTGTTGCTGTTTTAGGAAACATTTGACACCTCAGAAGTTTAGAGAGTAAACAAAAATAACAAATGCTGAGTAATAGTTGAGGAAAGTAAAGGACTTGAGAGACTGGTTTAATTGGATTTTGGCCTCTGGACGACGTCCTCAAATGCAGATGTTTCATAATCTGATCCATCCCAAGTGATTGTGAGTGGGTGAATCTTTGTAACGAAAGAGAACCGGAATAATAACGAAAAAAAAAAAAAACAAACAAACAAAAAAACCTTGCTAATACATGGTAGAAGCTGTTATGAGGCCTGGCTCTCGAGCTCTGAGGCTGGAGTGTCTGGCTCCTCATCGTTGTAGATGTTTTCAGCCTGAAAGAGGGAACGAGTGGTTAGGTTTCATAAAGCAGACCTCTTTAAACCAACTCTGAAAGATGAGTTTCAAAATAATAAGCATATAACAATCAGGACTGACCATTTGCCAAACTTGCATAATGTTATCTTCAGATACAGAGCAGATCACCCAGGGCTCGTTGGGATTCCATGAGAAATCTGAGATCTTCGCGGTGTGGCCGCCGTGAATAAACTGTCACAGTTGCAGATACAGAAGTGAGTTTCAAGTTCGCAAAAAATAAATAAATAAATAAAAATCCAGCAGGAGCAAACAATTATGGTAAACAACCCGTGTTGTGGACTTACCAGCAGTTCTGGAGGTCCATCTTCAGCATCCTCAGCAGACTGTTCCTCTCCAATTTTACTGCAAGCATATCAAACACCAATTAAACTGAGGATTACGATGACACACTGCTACACATAGCTATTTTTAAAGGTTGATCACAGTCACAATATGGCAGCAAAGGAGGTTATAAAGACTAAACATCTGGCATAACTTTAATACATCAATTTTTAAAAAAAAGAAGACAGAAGGGTGTTGCCTCACCTCAGGTCCCAGACGTTGAGTCGCCTGTCTGTTCCACTGGAGGCCAGGATCGTCTCGTTATGAGGAGACCACTGAACCTGCCGCAAGAAATGTACCGTCAGTGCCGTGACACACACACAGACAACTGGACCTCTGGCTGTCAAACACGTCTAACCAGTGGTGGTGTTTATGGGGCATGTCCTACAGCGTCAGCACCATGTGAACTGGTGTCAGAGGAGAGGCTTTCTCTGATTGGCTGTTCATCCGAGTGAACCGTTATAGGAGAAAAGAAACTGACGCGAACAAACCAAGCAAAACACCTTCACCTTTCGCAGATCTGCTCAACGTTCTCTTTGTTTCCGCTCATCTGCTGTACCTGGATCTATTTCCTAAGCAGAGTGAGCACTATTACTACACACAGATTGACACACACAATTGCAGAAGATGCAAAATAGTGCACGACACCAATCCAGTTCCAATCAACCTTTAGTTGTGGCACAATTCTCTGTATTAGACCATCAAAATGATTACAAACGTGTTCCCACTGTACGTGTTCAAATGAACTCTATTAGCCTATTGAAATAAACTGCAAAGGAGTTTTCCAAGTGTCAGGTTTAAAAAAAACAAAAAAAAACAAAAACTAAGCATTTATTAAAGTGGCTCCAATGAACCTTTAATTGCACGAGTACACTGTGCCAATGTCTCCCATTTAAACACATTAAGAGAGAAAGCGAAGACGTGCGGAGAGAACGGAGGTGGTGTTATGAAACAGCCAAATACTTTGCTGCTATTCAATTCTGTCAATGATGCAACCACAACCGGTTTCATAAAACTGATCAGCTGCCAGGAATCAAAGGACTTGTTCATTTTATCTGTCGAAAATTTTAACCCTTTGAAGTCTTGGCCAAAATGCACATCTCTATTTTGATGCAAAAATAGGGGTGGTGGTAGCTCACTGGTCAAGATGTTGGAGTGCTGATCAGAAGGTCGTGAGTTCAAATCCCAGTACTGCCAAACTGCCCTTGATCAAGGGCCTTCAACTGCCCAGTTGTATAAATGAGATAAATGTAAGTCGCTCTTGGATAAGGGTGTCTATAATATATAAATGCCATAAATGTAAACATGGTGTGTGGGTGACAGAAGTAATACCTGGAATATTTCATCCTTGTGTGACTCGAAAGAGTGAAGCTTCAGCTTCAGGTTGCGCAGATCCCACAGGGCCACAGTCTGTAGGGATAAACACGTGTGTCCATATGTAAAGACTGCAAGTACGTGTGTGTATGATGATGTCTGGACATTTAAAAATATTCAATAATAATTTTTGCAGATATGGAGTACATATACATACATGTACATACATATACATGTGTGTATGTATATATATATATATATATATATATATATATATATATATATATATATATATATATATATATATATATATATACATATACACACACATACATACACACACAGTATCTCACAAAAGTGAGTACACCCCTCACATTTTTGTAAATATTTTATTATATCTTTTCATGGGACAACACTGACGAAATGACACTTTGCTACAATGTAAAGTATTGAGTGTACAGCTTGTATAACAGTGTAAATTTGCTGTTCCCTCAAAATAACTCAACATACACCCATTAATGTCTAAACCGCTGGCAACAAAAGTGAGTACACCCCTAAGTGAAAATGTCCAAACTGGGCCCAAAGTGTCAATATTTTGTGTGGCCACCATTATTTTCCAGCACTGCCTTAACCCTTTTTGGTATGGAGTTCACCAGAGCTTCACATGTTGCCACTGGAGTCCTCTTCCACTCCCCCATGACGACATCACAGAGCTGGTGGATGTTAGAGACCTTGCACTCCTCCACCTTCCGTTTGAGGATGCCCCACAGATGCTCAATAGGGTTTAGGTCTGGAGACATGCTTGGCCAGTCCATCACCTTTACCCTCAGCTTCTTTAGCAAGGCAGTGGTCGTCCTGGAGGTGTGTTTGGGGTCATTATCATGTTGGAATACTGCCCTGCAGCCCAGTTTCCGAAGGGAGGGGATCATGCTCCGCTTCAGTATGTCACAGTACATGTCACAGTACACTCCCCAGTGCCGGCAGCACTCATGCAGCCCCAGACCATGACACTCATGCAGCCCCAGACTATGACACACCCACCACCATGCTTGACTGTAGGCAAGACACACTTGTCTTTGTACTCCTCACCTGGTTGCCGCCACACACGCCTGACACCATCAGAACCAAATAAGTTTATCTTGGTCTCATCAGACCACAGGACATGGTTCCAGTAATCCATGTCCTTAGTCTGCTTGTCTTCAGCAAACTGTTTGCGGGCTTTCTTGTGCATCATCTTTAGAAGAAGCTTCCTTCTGGGACAACAGCCATGCAGACCAATTTGATTCAGTGTGCGGCGTATGGTCTGAACACTGACAGGCTGACCCCCCACCCCTTCAACCTCTGCAGCAATGCTGGCAGCACTCGTACGTCTATTCTGCAAAGCCAACCTCTGGATATGATGCTGAGCACGTGCACTCAGAGAGTTCTTTGCCATGAGGTGCCATGTTGAACTTCCAGTGACCAGTATGAGAGAGTGTGAGGGCGAGAACACCAAACTTAACACACCTGCTCCCCATTCACACCTGAGACCTTGTAACACTAACTAGTCACATGACACCGGGGAGGGAAAATGGCTAATTGGGCCCAATTTGGACGTTTTCACTTAGGGGTGTACTCACTTTTGTTGCCAGCGGTTCAGACATTAATGGCTGTGTGTTGAGTTATTTTGAGGGAACAGCAAATTTACACTGTTATACAAGCTGTACACTCACTACTTTACATTGTAGCAAAGTGTCATTTCGTCAGTCTTATCCCATGAAAAGATATAATAAAATATTTACAAAAATGTGAGGGGTGTACTCACTAATGTAGAATATGACAAGGCTGTGGGTTGGTGGGTGTGTGTGCGCGTGCCTGCGTGTGTGTGTGTGTGCACTAGTGCTGTAGAAACCTTATCTGCAGACCCGGTGGCTAGGATGAACTCGCTGTAGGGATTGAAGGACAAGCAGTTGACTTCAGCAGTGTGAGCATCCACTGAGTGGCTTGGCTTGGCTGTGTTGTTGGATCTTGTGTCCCAGCTGTTGAAGACGAGAAGTGATTTCTCATTAGCTCATCCTGAAAATGACTTTCAATCACTGTATTTATGGACGGCTTTAAATAAATTACCAAGAAAACGGTTTTCCCTATATCATACATGTGGCTATCAGGTCCAATAAAATCTTAAGAATTAATTTTGTAATGCTTTAACTTTGTAATCTCATATCCAAGTTGGTATTATTAGAATAAACTTCATTAATTAAATTTGTGATTGCAATAATAACTGTGGTAATGACTGTGTGTTTTTATACAGATACAGTGCACTTTGTATGTAGCACTGTTCAGGTTTTGTGCTGCTGACCAGGAGGAAGTGACATTTCAGGGTGTGCCAAAGAGCCACAGTTGGGCCCTTAAAGAAGTAGTCACAGTCAAACAGTCTTGTCATCTATTGAAGGTTATTCTCTGGGTTTTTTTTTCCCCTGTTAAACTTCTTTTCTCTGAGTCAGACAATATGGTGATTTGTTGCTGATGATATGTGAGCAGGAAGTCAGTCTGCATTGCAAACTGCTGAAAAACGTCATCCAAGATGCACAGACAACCATAATTCCAGTGTTCAACACTTATGCTGCGTTCAAAACAAGTGAGAACTCGAAATTTTCCAATACGGAACCTCCTACTTCCCACATTAGAGGGCTCATGCGAACTCAGCCGTCTCAAGACAGAAACTCTTTGATTAGTACTTACTTTATTTTAAAGTGGATGTGATAATTCACTGTTAACAGCGCTGAAAATGACAAAAGAGCAGTTTAATCAAAAGATCTTTCAGAAACTGAATTAACATTTCAATTACTGAAGTATCACGCAGTATTTAGCGAGTTCAAATATAAACAGAAACTCAAAACACTGCTTAAAAACCTTAAATCATGCTGCTATTTCCTGTTCGTACTTTTCACTGTGAGCGCCGCCATGTTGAAGTGAAGTTATGGAACCGCAACTTAAAGCGCATTCACACATTCACGGGGGTCAAACGTGCTCGGGCACGGTACAGGTCGCCTAGTGTGAGTACACCCTCAAAAAGCTCTGACTTTCCAAGTAGGAATTACAAGTTAGAGAGCTGTTCAAACAAGCAGGGAAGTTGGAACCCAACATTAAAGCCAGAGCATTTCGGGAAATATTAGAGAAGTTAGAGCGGATCAGTTCCCCTATGTCTGTAGATTCTAAGTTTATTCACTTGGCATAAAGTATCTGCAAAACAAGTAATGTACCTGGCACTCAGCTGCTAGAGATTTGAATATAATCTGATTAGCCGTACTCACATCATAAGTTTCTGGTCATCGGCCACTGAGCCGAAAAGCGACTCGTGCAGAAGGTGCCAGGACACGTCCTCCACGACAGCAGTGTGGCCTGTGAAGATGGTCTTGGCATCTACAATCTTTCCTTCCTTAGGAGATCCGCTGATGTCCCATAGACAGATCGTCTGCAGAAATACGACGTTCAATCCACTTAACTGAGGTGAATTTACTAAAGGCAAGCTCTAGACATTCAGAACTCACATGATCATCTGATGCGCTGAGCAGGTTCCCACTCAGGTTGGGGTTCCAGGAAAGACCATAGCCCTCCTTCTGATGGCCTCTGAGTCTCAGGTCTGGACTGCACTCGCCACTGGGGTCTATCGATGATGAGAAGAAAAAAAAAAAAGTATGAAATAAATGAAAGAAAGGTCCAACAGTAGCTAGTCAGAACACCATTCTGCATACTCCATAGAATACATGCATACATTCGGGCTATTATTTTTTCCACCCAATTCTTCACATTTATACCATAATTTTTTCCTGCCAATTTACAGATTTATTTTTAAAATGAATCAACACAGTATTTAGCTTCATTTTAATGTGCAATTAAATTGTCATTTTTTAATGTGTTCATTTAATTTGGATCATAGGTTAATCAGAGAATTTACTGATTTATCGAAAGGGAAAAAAAGGGGGGGGGGAACCTATTACTATAGAGGAAACTATTCT